>JAVYIG010000566.1:0-529447 GCA_035222895.1 Strongylocentrotus droebachiensis
CCATAGAGCCACCATTCATCTACCATAGAGCCACAATTCATCTACCATAGAGCCACCATTCATCCACCACTCATCTACCATTCATCCACCATAGAGCCACCATTCATATACCATAGAGCCACCATTCATCTACCATAGAGCCACCATTCATCTATCATAGAGCCACCTTTCATCTACCATAGAGCCACCATTCATCTACCATAGAGCCAACATTCATCTACCATAGAGCCACCATTCATCTACCATAGAGCCACCATTCATCAACCATAGAGCCACCATTCATCTACCATAGGGCTATCATTCACCTACCATTCATCCACCACTCATCTACCATTCAACTACCTTAGAGCCACCATTCATCTACCATTGAGCCACCAATCATTTACCATAGAGCCACCATTCATCTACTATAGAGCCACCATTCATCTACCATAAGGCTACCATTCATCTACCATTCATCAACCACTCATCTACCATTCATCTACCATAGAGCCACCATTCATCTACCATAGAGCCACCATTCATCTACCATAGAGCCACCATTCATCTACCATAGAGCCGCCATTCATCTACCATAGAACCACCATTCATCCACCACTCATCTACCATTCATCTACCATAGAGCCACCATTCATCTACCATAGAGCCACCATTCATCTACCATAGAGCCACCATTCATCAACCATAGAGCCACCATTCATCTACCATAGGGCTACCATTCATCTACCATTCATCCACCACTCATCTACCATTCATCTACATTAGAGCCACCATTCATCTACCATAGAGCCACCATTCATCTACCATAGAGCCACCATTCATCTACTATAGAGCCACCATTCATCTACCATAAGGCTACCATTCATCTACCATTCATCAACCACTCATCTACCATTCATCTACCATAGAGCCACCATTCATCTACCATAGAGCCACCATTCATCTACCATAGAGCCACCATTCATCTACCATAGAGCCGCCATTCATCTACCATAGAACCACCATTCATCCACCACTCATCTACCATTCATCTACCATAGAGCCACCATTCATCTACCATAGAGCCACCATTCATCTACCATAGAGCCACCATTCATCAACCATAGAGCCACCATTCATCTACCATAGGGCTACCATTCATCTACCATTCATCCACCACTCATCTACCATTCATCTACCATAGAGCCATCATTCATCTACCATAGAGCCACCATTCATCTAACATAGAGCCACCATGAAGCTACCATTCATCTACCATTCATCCACCACTCATCTACCATTCATCTACCATAGAGCCACCATTCACCTACCATAGAGCCACCATTCATCTACCATAGAGCCACCATTCATCTACCATAGAGCCAACATTCATCTACCATAGAGCTGCCATTCATCTACCATTCATCCACCACTCATCTACCATAGAGCCACCATTCATCTACCATAAAGCCACCATTCATCTATCATAGGGCCACATTTCATCTACCATGAAACTACCATTCATCTACCATTCATCCACCACTCATCTACCATTCATCTACCATAGAGCCACCATTCATCTACCATAGAGCCACCATTCATCTACCATAGAGCCACCATACATATCTACCATAGAGCCACAATTCTCCTACCATAGAGCCACCATTCATCTACCATAGAGCCACCATTCATCTACCATAGAGCCACCATTCATCTACCATAGAGCCACCATTCATCTACCATAGAGCCACCATTCATCTACCATAGAGCCATCATTCATCTACCATAGAGCCACCATTAATCTACCATAGGGCCACCATTCATCTACCATAGAGCCACCATTCATCTACCGTAGAGCCACCATTCATCTACCATAGAGCTACCTTTCATCTAACATAGACCCACCATTCATATCTACCATAGAGCCACCATTCTCCTACCATAGAGCCACCATTCATCTACCATAGAGCCACCATTCATCTACCATAGAGCCACCATTCATCTACCATAGAGCCACCATTCATCTACCATAGAGCCACAATTCATCTACCATAGAGCCACCATTCATCCACCACTCATCTACCATTCATCCACCATAGAGCCACCATTCATATACCATAGAGCCACCATTCATCTACCATAGAGCAACCATTCATCTATCATAGAGCCACCTTTCATCTACCATAGAGCCAACATTCATCTACCATAGAGCCACCATTCATCTACCATAGAGCCACCATTCATCAACCATAGAGCCACCATTCATCTACCATAGGGCTATCATTCATCTACCATTCATCCACCACTCATCTACCATTCAACTACCTTAGAGCCACCATTCATCTACCATAGAGCCACCAATCATTTACCATAGAGCCACCATTCATCTACCATAGAGCCGCCATTTATCTACCATAGAGCCACCATTCATCTACCATAGAGCCACCATTCATCCACCACTCATCTACCATTCATCCACCATAGAGCCACCATTCATATACCATAGAGCCACCATTCATCTACCATAGAGCCAACATTCATCTACCATAGAGCCACCATTCATCTACCATAGAGCCACCATTCATCAACCATAGAGCCACCATTCATCTACCATAGGGCTATCATTCATCTACCATTCATCCACCACTCATCTACCATTCAACTACCTTAGAGCCACCATTCATCTACCATAGAGCCACCAATCATTTACCATAGAGCCACCATTCATCTACCATAGAGCCGCCATTTATCTACCATAGAGCCACCATTCATCCACTACTCATCTACCATTCATCTACTATAGAGCCACCATTCATTTACCATAGAGCCACCATTCATCTACCATAGAGCCACCATTCATTTACCATAGAGCCACCATTCATCTACCATAGAGCCACCATTCATCTACCATAGAGCCACCATTCATCTACCATTGGGCTACCATTCATCTACCATTCATCCACCACTCATCTACCATTCATCTACCATAGAGCCACCATTCATCTACCATAGAGCCACCATTCATCTAACATAGAGCCACCATGAAGCTACCATTCATCTACCATTCATCCACCACTCATCTACCATTCATCTACCATAGAGCCACCATTCATCTACCATAGAGCCACCATTCATCTACCATAGAGCCACCATTCATCTACCATAGAGCCAACATTCATCTACCATAGAGCTGCCATTCATCTACCATTCATCCACCACTCATCTACCATAGAGCCACCATTCATCTACCATAAAGCCACCATTCATCTATCATAGGGCCACATTTCATCTACCATGAAACTACCATTCATCTACCATTCATCCACCACTCATCTACCATTCATCTACCATAGAGCCACCATTCATCTACCATAGAGCCACCATTCATCTACTATAGAGCCACCATACATATCTACCATAGAGCCACAATTCTCCTACCATAGAGCCACCATTCATCTACCATAGAGCCACCATTCATCTACCATAGAGCCACCATTCATCTACCATAGAGCCACCATTCATCTACCGTAGAGCCACCATTCATCTACCATAGAGCCATCATTCATCTACCATAGAGTCGCCATTCATCTTCCATAGAGTCGCCATTCATCTACCATAGAGCCGCCATTCATCTACCATAGAGCCACCATTTATCTACCATAGAGCCACCATTCATCTACCATAGAGCCACCATTCATCTACCATAAGGCTACCATAGGGCTACCATTCATCTACCATTCATCCACTATTCATCTACCACAGAGCCACCATTTTTCTACCATAGAGCCACCATTCATCTACCATAGAGCCACCATTCATCTACCATAGAGCCAACATTCATCTACCATAGAGCCACCATTCATCTACCATAGAGCCACCATTCATCAACCATAGAGCCACCATTCATCTACCATAGGGCTATCATTCACCTACCATTCATCCACCACTCATCTACCATTCAACTACCTTAGAGCCACCATTCATCTACCATAGAGCCACCAATCATTTACCATAGAGCCACCATTCATCTACTATAGAGCCACCATTCATCTACCATAAGGCTACCATTCATCTACCATTCATCAACCACTCATCTACCATTCATCTACCATAGAGCCACCATTCATCTACCATAGAGCCACCATTCATCTACCATAGAGCCACCATTCATCTACCATAGAGCCGCCATTCATCTACCATAGAACCACCATTCATCCACCACTCATCTACCATTCATCTACCATAGAGCCACCATTCATCTACCATAGAGCCACCATTCATCTACCATAGAGCCACCATTCATCAACCATAGAGCCACCATTCATCTACCATAGGGCTACCATTCATCTACCATTCATCCACCACTCATCTACCATTCATCTACCTTAGAGCCACCATTCATCTACCATAGAGCCACCATTCATCTACCATAGAGCCACCATTCATCTACTATAGAGCCACCATTCATCTACCATAAGGCTACCATTCATCTACCATTCATCAACCACTCATCTATCATTCATCTACCATAGAGCCACTATTCATCTACCATAGAGCCACCATTCATATACCATAGAGCCACCATTCATCTACCATAGAGCCGCCATTCATCTACCATAGAACCACCATTCATCCACCACTCATCTACCATTCATCTACCATAGAGCCAACATTCATCTACCATAGAGCCGCCAATCATCTACCATAGAGCCACCATTCATCTACTATAGAGCCACCATTCATCTACCATAAGGCTACCATTCATCTACCATTCATCAACCACTCATCTACCATTCATCTACCATAGAGCCACCATTCATCTACCATAGAGCCGCCATTCATCTACCATAGAACCAACATTCATCCACCACTCATCTACCATTCATCTACCATAGAGCCACCATTCATCTACCATAGAGCCACCAATCATCTACCATAGAGCCACCATTCATCTACTATAGAGCCACCATTCATCTACCATAAGGCTACCGTTCATCTACCATTCATCAACCACTCATCTACCATTCATCTACCATAGAGCCACCATTCATCTACCATAGAGCCACCATTCATCTACCACTCATCTACCATTCATCTACCATAGAGCCACCATTCATCTACCATAGAGCCACCATTCATCTACCATAGAGCCATCATTCATCTACCATAGGGCTACCATTCATCTACCATTCATCCACCACTCATCTACTATTCATCTACCCTAGAGCCACCATTCATCTACCATAGAGCCACCATTCATCTACCGTAGAGCCACCATTCATCTACCATAGAGCCATCATTCATCTACCATAGAGTCGCCATTCATCTTCCATAGAGTCGTCATTCATCTACCATAGAGCCGCCATTCATCTACCATAGAGCCACCATTCATCTACCATAGAGCCACCATTCATCTATCATAGAGCCACCATTCATCTACCATAAGGCTACCATAGGGCTACCATTCATCTACCATTCATCCACTATTCATCTACCACAGAGCCACCATTTATCTACCATAGAGCCACCATTCATCTACCATAGAGCCACCATTCATCTACCATAGAGCCAACATTCATCTACCATAGAGCCACCATTCATCTACCATAGAGCCACCATTCATCAACCATAGAGCCACCATTCATCTACCATAGGGCTATCATTCACCTACCATTCATCCACCACTCATCTACCATTCAACTACCTTAGAGCCACCATTCATCTACCATAGAGCCACCAATCATTTACCATAGAGCCACCATTCATCTACTATAGAGCCACCATTCATCTACCATAAGGCTACCATTCATCTACCATTCATCAACCACTCATCTACCATTCATCTACCATAGAGCCACCATTCATCTACCATAGAGCCACCATTCATCTACCATAGAGCCACCATTCATCTACCATAGAGCCGCCATTCATCTACCATAGAACCACCATTCATCCACCACTCATCTACCATTCATCTACCATAGAGCCACCATTCATCTACCATAGAGCCACCATTCATCTACCATAGAGCCACCATTCATCAACCATAGAGCCACCATTCATCTAGCATAGGGCTACCATTCATCTACCATTCATCCACCACTCATCTACCATTCATCTACCTTAGAGCCACCATTCATCTACCATAGAGCCACCATTCATCTACCATAGAGCCACCATTCATCTACTATAGAGCCACCATTCATCTACCATAAGGCTACCATTCATCTACCATTCATCAACCACTCATCTATCATTCATCTACCATAGAGCCACTATTCATCTACCATAGAGCCACCATTCATATACCATAGAGCCACCATTCATCTACCATAGAGCCGCCATTCATCTACCATAGAACCACCATTCATCCACCACTCATCTACCATTCATCTACCATAGAGCCAACATTCATCTACCATAGAGCCGCCAATCATCTACCATAGAGCCACCATTCATCTACTATAGAGCCACCATTCATCTACCATAAGGCTACCATTCATCTACCATTCATCAACCACTCATCTACCATTCATCTACCATAGAGCCACCATTCATCTACCATAGAGCCGCCATTCATCTACCATAGAACCACCATTCATCCACCACTCATCTACCATTCATCTACCATAAGGCTACCGTTCATCTACCATTCATCAACCACTCATCTACCATTCATCTACCATAGAGCCACCATTCATCTACCATAGAGCCACCATTCATCTACCACTCATCTACCATTCATCTACCATAGAGCCACCATTCATCTACCATAGAGCCACCATTCATCTACCATAGAGCCATCATTCATCTACCATAGGGCTACCATTCATCTACCATTCATCCACCACTCATCTACTATTCATCTACCCTAGAGCCACCATTCATCTAACATAGAGCCACCATTCATCTACCATAGAGCCACCATTCATCTACCATAAAGCCACTATTCATTTACCATAGAGCCACCATTCATCTACCATAGAGCCACCATTCATCTACCATAGGGCTACCATTCATCTACCATTCATCTACCATTCATCCACTATCCACCATTCATCTACCATTCATCTACCATTCATCCACTATCCACCATTCATCTACCATAGAGCCACCATTCATCCACCACTCATCTACCATTCATCTACCATAGAGCCACCATTCATCTACCATAGAGCCACCATTCATCTACCATAGAGCCACCATTCATCTACCATAGAGCCACCATTCATCTACCATAGGGCTACCATTCATCTACCATTCATCCACCACTCATCTACCATTCATATACCATAGAGCCACCATTCATCTACCATAGAGCCACCATTCATCTACCATAGAGCCACCATTCATCTACCATAGTGCTACCATTCATCTACCTTAGAGCCACCATTCATCTACCATAGAGCCATCATTCATCTACCATAGGGCTACCATTCATCTACCATTCATCCACCACTCATCTACCATTCATCTACCATAGAGCCACCATTCATCTACCGTAGAGCCACCATTCATCTACCATAGAGCTACCTTTCATCTAACATAGACCCACCATTCATATCTACCATAGAGCCACCATTCTCCTACCATAGAGCCACCATTCATCTACCATAGAGCCACTATTCATCTACCATAGAGCCACCATTCATCTACCATAGAGCCACCATTCATCTACCATAGAGCCACAATTCATCTACCATAGAGCCACCATTCATCCACCACTCATCTACCATTCATCCACCATAGAGCCACCATTCATATACCATAGAGCCACCATTCATCTACCATAGAGCCACCATTCATCTATCATAGAGCCACCTTTCATCTACCAAAGCGCTACCATTCATCTACCATAGAGCCACCATTCATCTACCATAGAGCCAACATTCATCTACCATAGAGCCACCATTCATCTACCATAGAGCCACCATTCATCAACCATAGAGCCACCATTCATCTACCATAGGGCTATCATTCATCTACCATTCATCCACCACTCATCTACCATTCAACTACCTTAGAGCCACCATTCATCTACCATAGAGCCACCAATCATTTACCATAGAGCCACCATTCATCTACTATAGAGCCACCATTCATCTACCATAAGGCTACCATTCATCTACCATTCATCAACCACTCATCTACCATTCATCTACCATAGAGCCACCATTCATCTACCATAGAGCCACCATTCATCTACCATAGAGCCACCATTCATCTACCATAGAGCCGCCATTCATCTACCATAGAACCACCATTCATCCACCACTCATCTACCATTCATCTACCATTCATCTACCATAGAGCCACCATTCATCTACCATAGAGCCACCATTCATCTACCATAGAGCCACCATTCATCAACCATAGAGCCACCATTCATCTACCATAGGGCTACCATTCATCTACCATTCATCCACCACTCATCTACCATTCATCTACCTTAGAGCCACCATTCATCTACCATAGAGCCACCATTCATCTACCATAGAGCCACCATTCATCTACCATTGGGCTACCATTCATCTACCATTCATCCACCACTCATCTACCATTCATCTACCATAGAGCCATCATTCATCTACCATAGAGCCACCATTCATCTAACATAGAGCCACCATGAAGCTACCATTCATCTACCATTCATCCACCACTCATCTACCATTCATCTACCATAGAGCCACCATTCATCTACCATAGAGCCACCATTCATCTACCATAGAGCCACCATTCATCTACCATAGAGCCAACATTCATCTACCATAGAGCTGCCATTCATCTACCATTCATCCACCACTCATCTACCATAGAGCCACCATTCATCTACCATAAAGCCACCATTCATCTATCATAGGGCCACTTTTCATCTACCATGAAACTACCATTCATCTACCATTCATCCACCACTCATCTACCATTCATCTACCATAGAGCCACCATTCATCTACCATAGAGCCACCATTCATCTACCATAGAGCCACCATACATATCTACCATAGAGCCACAATTCTCCTACCATAGAGCCACCATTCATCTACCATAGAGCCACCATTCATCTACCATAGAGCCACCATTCATCTACCATAGAGCCACCATTCATCTACCATAGAGCCACCATTCATCTACCATAGAGCCATCATTCATCTACCATAGAGTCGCCATTCATCTTCCATAGAGTCGCCATTCATCTACCATAGAGCCGCCATTCATCTACCATAGAGCCACCATTCATCTACCATAGAGCCACCATTCATCTACCATAGAGCCACCATTCATCTACCATAGGGCTACCATAGGGCTACCATTCATCTACCATTCATCCACTATTCATCTACCAAAGAGCCACCATTTATCTACCATAGAGCCACCATTCATCTACCATAGAGCCACCATTCATCCACCACTCATCTACCATTCATCTACCATCGAGCCACCATTCATCTACCCTAGAGCCACCATTCATCTACTATAGAGCCACCATTCATCTACCATAAGGCTACCATTCATCTACCATTCATCAACCACTCATCTACCATTCATCTACCATAGAGCCACCATTCATCTACCATAGAGCCACCATACATATCTACCATAGAGCCACCATTCATCTACCATAGAGCCGCCATTCATCTACCATAGAACCACCATTCATCCACCACTCATCTACCATTCATCTACCATAGAGCCACCATTCATCTACCATAGAGCCACCATTCATCTACCATAGAGCCACCATTCATCAACCATAGAGCCACCATTCATCTACCATAGGGCTACCATTCATCTACCATTCATCCACCACTCATCTACCATTCATCTACCATAGAGCCAACATTCATCTACCATAGAGCCGCCAATCATCTACCATAGAGCCACCATTCATCTACTATAGAGCCACCATTCATCTACCATAAGGCTACCATTCATCTACCATTCATCAACCACTCATCTACCATTCATCTACCATAGAGCCACCATTCATCTACCATAGAGCCGCCATTCATCTACCATAGAACCAACATTCATCCACCACTCATCTACCATTCATCTACCATAGAGCCACCATTCATCTACCATAGAGCCACCAATCATCTACCATAGAGCCACCATTCATCTACTATAGAGCCACCATTCATCTACCATAAGGCTACCGTTCATCTACCATTCATCAACCACTCATCTACCATTCATCTACCATAGAGCCACCATTCATCTACCATAGAGCCACCATTCATCTACCACTCATCTACCATTCATCTACCATAGAGCCACCATTCATCTACCATAGAGCCACCATTCATCTACCATAGAGCCATCATTCATCTACCATAGGGCTACCATTCATCTACCATTCATCCACCACTCATCTACTATTCATCTACCCTAGAGCCACCATTCATCTACCATAGAGCCACCATTCATCTACCGTAGAGCCACCATTCATCTACCATAGAGCCATCATTCATCTACCATAGAGTCGCCATTCATCTTCCATAGAGTCGTCATTCATCTACCATAGAGCCGCCATTCATCTACCATAGAGCCACCATTCATCTACCATAGAGCCACCATTCATCTACCATAGAGCCACCATTCATCTACCATAAGGCTACCATAGGGCTACCATTCATCTACCATTCATCCACTATTCATCTACCACAGAGCCACCATTTATCTACCATAGAGCCACCATTCATCTACCATAGAGCCACCATTCATCTACCATAGAGCCAACATTCATCTACCATAGAGCCACCATTCATCTACCATAGAGCCACCATTCATCAACCATAGAGCCACCATTCATCTACCATAGGGCTATCATTCACCTACCATTCATCCACCACTCATCTACCATTCAACTACCTTAGAGCCACCATTCATTTACCATAGAGCCACCAATCATTTACCATAGAGCCACCATTCATCTACTATAGAGCCACCATTCATCTACCATAAGGCTACCATTCATCTACCATTCATCAACCACTCATCTACCATTCATCTACCATAGAGCCACCATTCATCTACCATAGAGCCACCATTCATCTACCATAGAGCCACCATTCATCTACCATAGAGCCGCCATTCATCTACCATAGAACCACCATTCATCCACCACTCATCTACCATTCATCTACCATAGAGCCACCATTCATCTACCATAGAGCCACCATTCATCTACCATAGAGCCACCATTCATCAACCATAGAGCCACCATTCATCTACCATAGGGCTACCATTCATCTACCATTCATCCACCACTCATCTACCATTCATCTACCTTAGAGCCACCATTCATCTACCATAGAGCCACCATTCATCTACCATAGAGCCACCATTCATCTACTATAGAGCCACCATTCATCTACCATAAGGCTACCATTCATCTACCATTCATCAACCACTCATCTATCATTCATCTACCATAGAGCCACTATTCATCTACCATAGAGCCACCATTCATATACCATAGAGCCACCATTCATCTACCATAGAGCCGCCATTCATCTACCATAGAACCACCATTCATCCACCACTCATCTACCATTCATCTACCATAGAACCAACATTCATCTACCATAGAGCCGCCAATCATCTACCATAGAGCCACCATTCATCTACTATAGAGCCACCATTCATCTACCATAAGGCTACCATTCATCTACCATTCATCAACCACTCATCTACCATTCATCTACCATAGAGCCACCGTTCATCTACCATAGAGCCGCCATTCATCTACCATAGAACCACCATTCATCCACCACTCATCTACCATTCATCTACCATAGAGCCACCATTCATCTACCATAGAGCCACCAATCATCTACCATAGAGCCACCATTCATCTACTATAGAGCCACCATTCATCTACCATAAGGCTACCGTTCATCTACCATTCATCAACCACTCATCTACCATTCATCTACCATAGAGCCACCATTCATCTACCATAGAGCCACCATTCATCTACCACTCATCTACCATTCATCCACCACTCATCTACCATTCATCTACCATAGAGCCACCATTCATCTACCATAGAGCCATCATTCATCTACCATAGGGCTACCATTCATCTACCATTCATCCACCACTCATCTACTATTCATCTACCCTAGAGCCACCATTCATCTAACATAGAGCCACCATTCATCTACCATAGAGCCACCATTCATCTACCATAAAGCCACTATTCATTTACCATAGAGCCACCATACATCTACCATAGAGCCACCATTCATCTACCATAGGGCTACCATTCATCTACCATTCATCTACCATTCATCCACTATCCACCATTCATCTACCATTCATCTACCATTCATCCACTATCCACCATTCATCTACCATAGAGCCACCATTCATCCACCACTCATCTACCATTCATCTACCATAGAGCCACCATTCATCTACCATAGAGCCACCATTCATCTACCATAGAGCCACCATTCATCTACCATAGAGCCACCATTCATCTACCATAGAGCCACCATTCATCTACCATAGGGCTACCATTCATCTACCATTCATCCACCACTCATCTACCATTCATATACCATAGAGCCACCATTCATCTACCATAGAGCCACCATTCATCTACCATAGAGCCACCATTCATCTACCATGGTGCTACCATTCATCTACCTTAGAGCCACCATTCATCTACCATAGAGCCATCATTCATCTACCATAGGGCTACCATTCATCTACCATTCATCCACCACTCATCTACCATTCATCTACCATAGAGCCACCATTCATCTACCGTAGAGCCACCATTCATCTACCATAGAGCTACCTTTCATCTAACATAGACCCACCATTCATATCTACCATAGACCCACCATTCTCCTACCATAGAGCCACCATTCATCTACCATAGAGCCACTATTCATCTACCATAGAGCCACCATTCATCTACCATAGAGCCACCATTCATCTACCATAGAGCCACAATTCATCTACCATAGAGCCACCATTCATCCACCACTCATCTACCATTCATCCACCATAGAGCCACCATTCATATACCATAGAGCCACCATTCATCTACCATAGAGCCACCATTCATCTATCATAGAGCCACCTTTCATCTACCAAAGCGCTACCATTCATCTACCATAGAGCCACCATTCATCTACCATAGAGCCAACATTCATCTACCATAGAGCCACCATTCATCTACCATAGAGCCACCATTCATCAACCATAGAGCCACCATTCATCTACCATAGGGCTATCATTCATCTACCATTTATCCACTACTCATCTACCATTCAACTACCTTAGAGCCACCATTCATCTACCATAGAGCCACCAATCATTTACCATAGAGCCACCATTCATCTACTATAGAGCCACCATTCATCTACCATAAGGCTACCATTCATCTACCATTCATCAACCACTCATCTACCATTCATCTACCATAGAGCCACCATTCATCTACCATAGAGCCACCATTCATCTACCATAGAGCCACCATTCATCTACCATAGAGCCGCCATTCATCTACCATAGAACCACCATTCATCCACCACTCATCTACCATTCATCTACCATTCATCTACCATAGAGCCACCATTCATCTACCATAGAGCCACCATTCATCTACCATAGAGCCACCATTCATCAACCATAGAGCCACCATTCATCTACCATAGAGCCACCATTCATCTACCATAGGGCTACCATTCATCTACCATTCATCTACCATTCATCCACTATCCACCATTCATCTACCATTCATCTACCATTCATCCACTATCCACCATTCATCTACCATAGAGCCACCATTCATCCACCACTCATCTACCATTCATCTACCATAGAGCCACCATTCATCTACCATAGAGCCACCATTCATCTACCATAGAGCCACCATTCATCTACCATAGAGCCACCATTCATCTACCATAGGGCTACCATTCATCTACCATTCATCCACCACTCATCTACCATTCATATACCATAGAGCCACCATTCATCTACCATAGAGCCACCATTCATCTACCACTCATCTACCATTCATCCACCACTCATCTACCATTCATCTACCATAGAGCCACCATTCATCTACCATAGAGCCATCATTCATCTACCATAGGGCTACCATTCATCTACCATTCATCCACCACTCATCTACTATTCATCTACCCTAGAGCCACCATTCATCTAACATAGAGCCACCATTCATCTACCATAGAGCCACCATTCATCTACCATAAAGCCACTATTCATTTACCATAGAGCCACCATTCATCTACCATAGAGCCACCATTCATCTACCATAGGGCTACCATTCATCTACCATTCATCTACCATTCATCCACTATCCACCATTCATCTACCATTCATCTACCATTCATCCACTATCCACCATTCATCTACCATAGAGCCACCATTCATCCACCACTCATCTACCATTCATCTACCATAGAGCCACCATTCATCTACCATAGAGCCACCATTCATCTACCATAGAGCCACCATTCATCTACCATAGAGCCACCATTCATCTACCATAGGGCTACCATTCATCTACCATTCATCCACCACTCATCTACCATTCATATACCATAGAGCCACCATTCATCTACCATAGAGCCACCATTCATCTACCATAGAGCCACCATTCATCTACCATGGTGCTACCATTCATCTACCTTAGAGCCACCATTCATCTACCATAGAGCCATCATTCATCTACCATAGGGCTACCATTCATCTACCATTCATCCACCACTCATCTACCATTCATCTACCATAGAGCCACCATTCATCTACCGTAGAGCCACCATTCATCTACCATAGAGCTACCTTTCATCTAACATAGACCCACCATTCATATCTACCATAGAGCCACCATTCTCCTACCATAGAGCCACCATTCATCTACCATAGAGCCACTATTCATCTACCATAGAGCCACCATTCATCTACCATAGAGCCACCATTCATCTACCATAGAGCCACAATTCATCTACCATAGAGCCACCATTCATCCACCACTCATCTACCATTCATCCACCATAGAGCCACCATTCATATACCATAGAGCCACCATTCATCTACCATAGAGCCACCATTCATCTATCATAGAGCCACCTTTCATCTACCAAAGCGCTACCATTCATCTACCATAGAGCCACCATTCATCTACCATAGAGCCAACATTCATCTACCATAGAGCCACCATTCATCTACCATAGAGCCACCATTCATCAACCATAGAGCCACCATTCATCTACCATAGGGCTATCATTCATCTACCATTCATCCACCACTCATCTACCATTCAACTACCTTAGAGCCACCATTCATCTACCATAGAGCCACCAATCATTTACCATAGAGCCACCATTCATCTACTATAGAGCCACCATTCATCTACCATAAGGCTACCATTCATCTACCATTCATCAACCACTCATCTACCATTCATCTACCATAGAGCCACCATTCATCTACCATAGAGCCACCATTCATCTACCATAGAGCCACCATTCATCTACCATAGAGCCGCCATTCATCTACCATAGAACCACCATTCATCCACCACTCATCTACCATTCATCTACCATTCATCTACCATAGAGCCACCATTCATCTACCATAGAGCCACCATTCATCTACCATAGAGCCACCATTCATCAACCATAGAGCCACCATTCATCTACCATAGGGCTACCATTCATCTACCATTCATCCACCACTCATCTACCATTCATCTACCTTAGAGCCACCATTCATCTACCATAGAGCCACCATTCATCTACCATAGAGCCACCATTCATCTACCATTGGGCTACCATTCATCTACCATTCATCCACCACTCATCTACCATTCATCTACCATAGAGCCATCATTCATCTACCATAGAGCCACCATTCATCTAACATAGAGCCACCATGAAGCTACCATTCATCTACCATTCATCCACCACTCATCTACCATTCATCTACCATAGAGCCACCATTCATCTACCATAGAGCCACCATTCATCTACCATAGAGCCACCATTCATCTACCATAGAGCCAACATTCATCTACCATAGAGCTGCCATTCATCTACCATTCATCCACCACTCATCTACCATAGAGCCACCATTCATCTACCATAAAGCCACCATTCATCTATCATAGGGCCACATTTCATCTACCATGAAACTACCATTCATCTACCATTCATCCACCACTCATCTACCATTCATCTACCATAGAGCCACCATTCATCTACCATAGAGCCACCATTCATCTACCATAGAGCCACCATACATATCTACCATAGAGCCACAATTCTCCTACCATAGAGCCACCATTCATCTACCATAGAGCCACCATTCATCTACCATAGAGCCACCATTCATCTACCATAGAGCCACCATTCATCTACCATAGAGCCACCATTCATCTACCATAGAGCCATCATTCATCTACCATAGAGTCGCCATTCATCTTCCATAGAGTCGCCATTCATCTACCATAGAGCCGCCATTCATCTACCATAGAGCCACCATTCATCTACCATAGAGCCACCATTCATCTACCATAGAGCCACCATTCATCTACCATAGGGCTACCATAGGGCTACCATTCATCTACCATTCATCCACTATTCATCTACCAAAGAGCCACCATTTATCTACCATAGAGCCACCATTCATCTACCATAGAGCCACCATTCATCCACCACTCATCTACCATTCATCTACCATCGAGCCACCATTCATCTACCCTAGAGCCACCATTCATCTAACATAGAGCCACCATTCATCTACCATAGAGCCACCATTCATCTACCATAAAGCCACCATTCATCTACCATAGAGCCACCATTCATCTACCATAGAGCCACCATTCATCTACCATAGGGCTACCATTCATCTACCATTCATCTACCATTCATCCACTATCCACCATTCATCTACCATTCATCTACCATTCATCCACTATCCACCATTCATCTACCATAGAGCCACCATTCATCCACCACTCATCTACCATTCATCTACCATAGTGCCACCATTCATCTACCATAGAGACACCATTCATCTACCACTCATCTACCATTCATCTATTATAGAGCCACCATTCATCTACCATAGAGCCACCATTCATCTACCATAGAGCCATCATTCATCTACCATTCATCCACCACTCATCTACTTTTCATCTACCCTAGAGCCACCATTCATCTAACATAGAGCCACCATTCATCTACCATAAAGCCACCATTCATCTACCATAGAGCCACCATTCATCTACCATAGAGCCACCATTCATCTACCATAGGGCTACCATTCATCTACCATTCATCTACCATTCATCCACTATCCACCATTCATCTACCATTCATCCACTCTCCACCATTCATCTACCATAGAGCCACCATTCATCCACCACTCATCTACCATTCATCTACCATAGAACCACCATTCATCTACCATAGAGCCACCATTCATCTACCATAGAGCCACCATTCATCTACCATAGAGCCACCATTCATCTACCGTAGGGCTACCATTCATCTACCATTCATCCACCACTCATCTACCATTCATCTACCATAGAGCCACCATTCATCTACCATAGAGCCACCATTCATCTACCACTCATCTACCATTCATCTACCATAGAGCCACCATTCATCTACCATAGAGCCACCATTCATCTACCATAGAGCCATCATTCATCTACCATAGGGCTACCATTCATCTACCATTCATCCACCACTCATCTACTATTCATCTACCCTAGAGCCACCATTCATCTAACATAGAGCCACCATTCATCTACCATAGAGCCACCATTCATCTACCATAAAGCCACCATTCATCTACCATAGAGCCACCATTCATCTACCTTAGAGCCACCATTCATCTACCATAGGGCTACCATTCATCTACCATTCATCTACCATTCATCCACTATCCACCATTCATCTACCATTCATCTACCATTCATCCACTATCCACCATTCATCTACCATAGAGCCACCATTCATCCACCACTCATCTACCATTTATCTACCATAGAGCCACCATTCATCTACCATTCATCCACCACTCATCTACCATTCATCTACCATAGAGCCACCATAGTGCTACCATTCATCTACCTTAGAGCCACCATTCATCTACCATAGAGCCATCATTCATCTACCATAGGGCTACCATTCATCTACCATAGAGCCACCATTCATCTACCATAAAGCCACCATTCATCTATCATAGGGCCACATTTCATCTACCATGAAACTACCATTCATCTACCATTCATCCACCACTCATCTACCATTCATCTACCATAGAGCCACCATTCATCTACCATAGAGCCACCATACATATCTACCATAGAGCCACAATTCTCCTACCATAGAGCCACCATTCATCTACCATAGAGCCACCATTCATCTACCATAGAGCCACCATTCATCTATCATAGGGCCACATTTCATCTACCATGAAACTACCATTCATCTACCATTCATCCACCACTCATCTACCATTCATCTACCATAGAGCCACCATTCATCTACCATAGAGCCACCATACATATCTACCATAGAGCCACAATTCTCCTACCATAGAGCCACCATTCATCTACCATAGAGCCACCATTCATCTACCATAGAGCCACCATTCATCTACCATAGAGCCACCATTCATCTACCATAGAGCCACCATTCATCTACCATAGAGCCATCATTCATCTACCATAGAGTCGCCATTCATCTTCCATAGAGTCGCCATTCATCTACCATAGAGCCGCCATTCATCTACCATAGAGCCACCATTCATCTACCATAGAGCCACCATTCATCTACCATAGAGCCACCATTCATCTACCATAGGGCTACCATAGGGCTACCATTCATCTACCATTCATCCACTATTCATCTACCAAAGAGCCACCATTTATCTACCATAGAGCCACCATTCATCTACCATAGAGCCACCATTCATCCACCACTCATCTACCATTCATCTACCATCGAGCCACCATTCATCTACCCTGGAGCCACCATTCATCTAACATAGAGCCACCATTCATCTACCATAGAGCCACCATTCATCTACCATAAAGCCACCATTCATCTACCATAGAGCCACCATTCATCTACCATAGAGCCACCATTCATCTACCATAGGGCTACCATTCATCTACCATTCATCTACCATTCATCCACTATCCACCATTCATCTACCATTCATCTACCATTCATCCACTATCCACCATTCATCTACCAAAGAGCCACCATTCATCCACCACTCATCTACCATTCATCTACCATAGTGCCACCATTCATCTACCATAGAGACACCATTCATCTACCACTCATCTACCATTCATCTATTATAGAGCCACCATTCATCTACCATAGAGCCACCATTCATCTACCATAGAGCCATCATTCATCTACCATTCATCCACCACTCATCTACTATTCATCTACCCTAGAGCCACCATTCATCTAACATAGAGCCACCATTCATCTACCATAAAGCCACCATTCATCTACCATAGAGCCACCATTCATCTACCATAGAGCCACCATTCATCTACCATAGGGCTACCATTCATCTACCATTCATCTACCATTCATCCACTATCCACCATTCATCTACCATTCATCCACTATCCACCATTCATCTACCATAGAGCCACCATTCACCCACCACTCATCTACCATTCATCTACCATAGAGCCACCATTCATCTACCATAGAGCCACCATTCATCTACCATAGAGCCACCATTCATCTACCATAGAGCCACCATTCATCTACCATAGGGCTACCATTCATCTACCATTCATCCACCACTCATCTACCATTCATCTACCATAGAGCCACCATTCATCTACCATAGAGCCACCATTCATCTACCACTCATCTACCATTCATCTACCATAGAGCCACCATTCATCTACCATAGAGCCACCATTCATCTACCATAGAGCCATCATTCATCTACCATAGGGCTACCATTCATCTACCATTCATCCACCACTCATCTACTATTCATCTACCCTAGAGCCACCATTCATCTAACATAGAGCCACCATTCATCTACCATAGAGCCACCATTTATCTACCATAAAGCCACCATTCATCTACCATAGAGCCACCATTCATCTACCATAGAGCCACCATTCATCTACCATAGGGCTACCATTCATCTACCATTCATCTACCATTCATCCACTATCCACCATTCATCTACCATTCATCTACCATTCATCCACTATCCACCATTCATCTACCATAGAGCCACCATTCATCCACCACTCATCTACCATTCATCTACCATAGAGCCACCATTCATCTACCATAGTGCTACCATTCATCTACCTTAGAGCCACCATTCATCTACCATAGAGCCATCATTCATCTACCATAGGGCTACCATTCATCTACCATTCATCCACCACTCATCTACCATTCATCTACCATAGAGCCACCATTCATCTACCGTAGAGCCACCATTCATCTACCATAGAGCTACCTTTCATCTAACATAGACCCACCATTCATATCTACCATAGAGCCACCATTCTCCTACCATAGAGCCACCATTCATCTACCATAGAGCCACCATTCATCTAACATAGAGCCACCATTCATCTACCATAGAGCCATCATTCATCTACCATAGGGCTACCATTCATCTACCATTCATCCACCACTCATCTACTATTCATCTACCCTAGAGCCACCATTCATCTAACATAGAGCCACCATTCATCTACCATAGAGCCACCATTCATCTACCATAAAGCCACCATTCATCTACCATAGAGCCACCATTCATCTACCTTAGAGCCACCATTCATCTACCATAGGGCTACCATTCATCTACCATTCATCTACCATTCATCCACTATCCACCATTCATCTACCATTCATCTACCATTCATCCACTATCCACCATTCATCTACCATAGAGCCACCATTCATCCACCACTCATCTACCATTCATCTACCATAGAGCCACCATTCATCTACCATTCATCCACCACTCATCTACCATTCATCTACCATAGAGCCACCATAGTGCTACCATTCATCTACCTTAGAGCCACCATTCATCTACCATAGAGCCATCATTCATCTACCATAGGGCTACCATTCATCTACCATTCATCCACCACTCATCTACCATTCATCTACCATAGAGCCACCATTCATCTACCGTAGAGCCACCATTCATCTACCATAGAGCTACCTTTCATCTAACATAGACCCACCATTCATATCTACCATAGAGCCACCATTCTCCTACCATAGAGCCACCATTCATCTACCATAGAGCCACCATTCATCTACCATAGAGCCACCATTCATCTACCATAGAGCCACCATTCATCTACCATAGAGCCAACATTCATCTACCATAGAGCTGCCATTCATCTACCATTCATCCACCACTCATCTACCATAGAGCCACCATTCATCTACCATAAAGCCACCATTCATCTATCATAGGGCCACATTTCATCTACCATGAAACTACCATTCATCTACCATTCATCCACCACTCATCTACCATTCATCTACCATAGAGCCACCATTCATCTACCATAGAGCCACCATACATATCTACCATAGAGCCACAATTCTCCTACCATAGAGCCACCATTCATCTACCATAGAGCCACCATTCATCTAACATAGAGCCACCATTCATCTACCATAGAGCCACCATTCATCTACCATAGAGCCACCATTCATCTACCATAGAGCCATCATTCATCTACCATAGAGTCGCCATTCATCTTCCATAGAGTCGCCATTCATCTACCATAGAGCCGCCATTCATCTACCATAGAGCCACCATTCATCTACCATAGAGCCACCATTCATCTACCATAGAGCCACCATTCATCTACCATAGGGCTACCATAGGGCTACCATTCATCTACCATTCATCCACTATTCATCTACCAAAGAGCCACCATTTATCTACCATAGAGCCACCATTCATCTACCATAGAGCCACCATTCATCCACCACTCATCTACCATTCATCTACCATCGAGCCACCATTCATCTACCCTGGAGCCACCATTCATCTAACATAGAGCCACCATTCATCTACCATAGAGCCACCATTCATCTACCATAAAGCCACCATTCATCTACCATAGAGCCACCATTCATCTACCATAGAGCCACCATTCATCTACCATAGGGCTACCATTCATCTACCATTCATCTACCATTCATCCACTATCCACCATTCATCTACCATTCATCTACCATTCATCCACTATCCACCATTCATCTACCAAAGAGCCACCATTCATCCACCACTCATCTACCATTCATCTACCATAGTGCCACCATTCATCTACCATAGAGACACCATTCATCTACCACTCATCTACCATTCATCTATTATAGAGCCACCATTCATCTACCATAGAGCCACCATTCATCTACCATAGAGCCATCATTCATCTACCATTCATCCACCACTCATCTACTATTCATCTACCCTAGAGCCACCATTCATCTAACATAGAGCCACCATTCATCTACCATAAAGCCACCATTCATCTACCATAGAGCCACCATTCATCTACCATAGAGCCACCATTCATCTACCATAGGGCTACCATTCATCTACCATTCATCTACCATTCATCCACTATCCACCATTCATCTACCATAGAGCCACCATTCACCCACCACTCATCTACCATTCATCTACCATAGAGCCACCATTCATCTACCATAGAGCCACCATTCATCTACCATAGAGCCACCATTCATCTACCATAGAGCGACCATTCATCTACCATAGGGCTACCATTCATCTACCATTCATCCACCACTCATCTACCATTCATCTACCATAGAGCCACCATTCATCTACCATAGAGCCACCATTCATCTACCACTCATCTACCATTCATCTACCATAGAGCCACCATTCATCTACCATAGTGCTACCATTCATCTACCTTAGAGCCACCATTCATCTACCATAGAGCCATCATTCATCTACCATAGGGCTACCATTCATCTACCATTCATCCACCACTCATCTACCATTCATCTACCATAGAGCCACCATTCATCTACCGTAGAGCCACCATTCATCTACCATAGAGCTACCTTTCATCTAACATAGACCCACCATTCATTTCTACCATAGAGCCACCATTCTCCTACCATAGAGCCACCATTCATCTACCATAGAGCCACCATTCATCTAACATAGAGCCACCATTCATCTACCATAGAGCCATCATTCATCTACCATAGGGCTACCATTCATCTACCATTCATCCACCACTCATCTACTATTCATCTACCCTAGAGCCACCATTCATCTAACATAGAGCCACCATTCATCTACCATAGAGCCACCATTCATCTACCATAAAGCCACCATTCATCTACCATAGAGCCACCATTCATCTACCTTAGAGCCACCATTCATCTACCATAGGGCTACCATTCATCTACCATTCATCTACCATTCATCCACTATCCACCATTCATCTACCATTCATCTACCATTCATCCACTATCCACCATTCATCTACCATAGAGCCACCATTCATCCACCACTCATCTACCATTCATCTACCATAGAGCCACCATTCATCTACCATTCATCCACCACTCATCTACCATTCATCTACCATAGAGCCACCATAGTGCTACCATTCATCTACCTTAGAGCCACCATTCATCTACCATAGAGCCATCATTCATCTACCATAGGGCTACCATTCATCTACCATTCATCCACCACTCATCTACCATTCATCTACCATAGAGCCACCATTCATCTACCGTAGAGCCACCATTCATCTACCATAGAGCTACCTTTCATCTAACATAGACCCACCATTCATATCTACCATAGAGCCACCATTCTCCTACCATAGAGCCACCATTCATCTACCATAGAGCCACCATTCATCTACCATAGAGCCACCATTCATCTACCATAGAGCCACCATTCATCTACCATAGAGCCAACATTCATCTACCATAGAGCTGCCATTCATCTACCATTCATCCACCACTCATCTACCATAGAGCCACCATTCATCTACCATAAAGCCACCATTCATCTATCATAGGGCCACATTTCATCTACCATGAAACTACCATTCATCTACCATTCATCCACCACTCATCTACCATTCATCTACCATAGAGCCACCATTCATCTACCATAGAGCCACCATACATATCTACCATAGAGCCACAATTCTCCTACCATAGAGCCACCATTCATCTACCATAGAGCCACCATTCATCTAACATAGAGCCACCATTCATCTACCATAGAGCCACCATTCATCTACCATAGAGCCATCATTCATCTACCATAGAGTCGCCATTCATCTTCCATAGAGTCGCCATTCATCTACCATAGAGCCGCCATTCATCTACCATAGAGCCACCATTCATCTACCATAGAGCCACCATTCATCTACCATAGAGCCACCATTCATCTACCATAGGGCTACCATAGGGCTACCATTCATCTACCATTCATCCACTATTCATCTACCAAAGAGCCACCATTTATCTACCATAGAGCCACCATTCATCTACCATAGAGCCACCATTCATCCACCACTCATCTACCATTCATCTACCATCGAGCCACCATTCATCTACCCTGGAGCCACCATTCATCTAACATAGAGCCACCATTCATCTACCATAGAGCCACCATTCATCTACCATAAAGCCACCATTCATCTACCATAGAGCCACCATTCATCTACCATAGAGCCACCATTCATCTACCATAGGGCTACCATTCATCTACCATTCATCTACCATTCATCCACTATCCACCATTCATCTACCATTCATCTACCATTCATCCACTATCCACCATTCATCTACCAAAGAGCCACCATTCATCCACCACTCATCTACCATTCATCTACCATAGTGCCACCATTCATCTACCATAGAGACACCATTCATCTACCACTCATCTACCATTCATCTATTATAGAGCCACCATTCATCTACCATAGAGCCACCATTCATCTACCATAGAGCCATCATTCATCTACCATTCATCCACCACTCATCTACTATTCATCTACCCTAGAGCCACCATTCATCTAACATAGAGCCACCATTCATCTACCATAAAGCCACCATTCATCTACCATAGAGCCACCATTCATCTACCATAGAGCCACCATTCATCTACCATAGGGCTACCATTCATCTACCATTCATCTACCATTCATCCACTATCCACCATTCATCTACCATTCATCCACTATCCACCATTCATCTACCATAGAGCCACCATTCACCCACCACTCATCTACCATTCATCTACCATAGAGCCACCATTCATCTACCATAGAGCCACCATTCATCTACCATAGAGCCACCATTCATCTACCATAGAGCGACCATTCATCTACCATAGGGCTACCATTCATCTACCATTCATCCACCACTCATCTACCATTCATCTACCATAGAGCCACCATTCATCTACCATAGAGCCACCATTCATCTACCACTCATCTACCATTCATCTACCATAGAGCCACCATTCATCTACCATAGAGCCACCATTCATCTACCATAGAGCCATCATTCATCTACCATAGGGCTACCATTCATCTACCATTCATCCACCACTCATCTACTATTCATCTACCCTAGAGCCACCATTCATCTAACATAGAGCCACCATTCATCTACCATAGAGCCACCATTCATCTACCATAAAGCCACCATTCATCTACCATAGAGCCACCATTCATCTACCATAGAGCCACCATTCATCTACCATAGGGCTACCATTCATCTACCATTCATCTACCATTCATCCACTATCCACCATTCATCTACCATTCATCTACCATTCATCCACTATCCACCATTCATCTACCATAGAGCCACCATTCATCCACCACTCATCTACCATTCATCTACCATAGAGCCACCATTCATCTACCATAGTGCTACCATTCATCTACCTTAGAGCCACCATTCATCTACCATAGAGCCATCATTCATCTACCATAGGGCTACCATTCATCTACCATTCATCCACCACTCATCTACCATTCATCTACCATAGAGCCACCATTCATCTACCGTAGAGCCACCATTCATCTACCATAGAGCTACCTTTCATCTAACATAGACCCACCATTTATATCTACCATAGAGCCACCATTCTCCTACCATAGAGCCACCATTCATCTACCATAGAGCCACCATTCATCTAACATAGAGCCACCATTCATCTACCATAGAGCCACCATTCATCTACCATAGAGCCACAATTCATCTACCATAGAGCCACCATTCATCCACCACTCATCTACCATTCATCCACCATAGAGCCACCATTCATATACCATAGAGCCACCATTCATCTACCATAGAGCCACCATTCATCTATCATAGAGCCACCTTTCATCTACCAAAGCGCTACCATTCATCTACCATAGAGCCACCATTCATCTACCATAGAGCCAACATTCATCTACCATAGAGCCCCCATTCATCTACCATAGAGCCACCATTCATCAACCATAGAGCCACCATTCATCTACCATAGGGCTATCATTCATCTACCATTCATCCACCACTCATCTACCATTCAACTACCTTAGAGCCACCATTCATCTACCATAGAGCCACCAATCATTTACCATAGAGCCACCATTCATCTACTATAGAGCCACCATTCATCTACCATAAGGCTACCATTCATCTACCATTCATCTACCATAGAGCCACCATTCATCTACCATAGAGCCACCATTCATCCACCACTCATCTACCATTCATCTACCATAGAGCCACCATTCATCTACCATAGAGCCACCATTCATCTACCATAGAGCCACCATTCATCTACCATAGAGCCGCCATTTATCTACCATAGAGCCACCATTCATCTACCATTGGGCTACCATTCATCTACCATTCATCCACCACTCATCTACCATTCATTTACCATAGAGCCACCATTCATCTACCATAGAGCCACCATTCATTTACCATAGAGCCACCATTCATCTACCATAGAGCCACCATTCATCTACCATAGAGCCACCATTCATCTACCATTGGGCTACCATTCATCTACCATTCATCCACCACTCATCTACCATTCATCCTACCATAGAGCCACCATTCATCTACCATAGAGCCACCATTCATCTACCATTGGGCTACCATTCATCTACCATTCATCCACCACTCATCTACCATTCATCTACCATAGAGCCACCATTCATCTAACATAGAGCCACCATGAAGCCACCATTCATCTACCATTCATCAACCACTCATCTACCATTCATCTACCATAGAGCCACCATTCATCTACCATAGAACCACCATTCATCTACCATAGAACCACCATTCATCCACCACTCATCTACCATTCATCTACCATAGAGCCACCATTCATCTACCATAGAGCCACCATTCATCTACCATAGAGCCACCATTCATCTACCATAGAGCCGCCATTTATCTACCATAGAGCCACCATTCATCCACTACTGATCTACCATTCATCTACTATAGAGCCACCATTCATTTACCATAGAGCCACCATTCATCTACCATAGAGCCACCATTCATTTACCATAGAGCCACCATTCATCTACCATAGAGCCACCATTCATCTACCATAGAGCCACCATTCATCTACCATTGGGCTACCATTCATCTACCATTCATCCACCACTCATCTACCATTCATCCTACCCTAGAGCCACCATTCATCTAACATAGAGCCACCATTCATCTACCATAGAGCCACCATTCATCTACCATAAAGCCACCATTCATCTACCATAGAGCCACCATTCATCTACCTTAGAGCCACCATTCATCTACCATAGGGCTACCATTCATCTACCATTCATCTACCATTCATCCACTATCCACCATTCATCTACCATTCATCTACCATTCATCCACTATCCACCATTCATCTACCATAGAGCCACCATTCATCCACCACTCATCTACCATTCATCTACCATAGAGCCACCATTCATCTACCATTCATCCACCACTCATCTACCATTCATCTACCATAGAGCCACCATAGTGCTACCATTCATCTACCTTAGAGCCACCATTCATCTACCATAGAGCCATCATTCATCTACCATAGGGCTACCATTCATCTACCATTCATCCACCACTCATCTACCATTCATCTACCATAGAGCTACCTTTCATCTAACATAGACCCACCATTCATATCTACCATAGAGCCACCATTCTCCTACCATAGAGCCACCATTCATCTACCATAGAGCCACCATTCATCTACCATAGAGCCACCATTCATCTACCATAGAGCCACCATTCATCTACCATAGAGCCAACATTCATCTACCATAGAGCTGCCATTCATCTACCATTCATCCACCACTCATCTACCATAGAGCCACCATTCATCTACCATAAAGCCACCATTCATCTATCATAGGGCCACATTTCATCTACCATGAAACTACCATTCATCTACCATTCATCCACCACTCATCTACCATTCATCTACCATAGAGCCACCATTCATCTACCATAGAGCCACCATACATATCTACCATAGAGCCACAATTCTCCTACCATAGAGCCACCATTCATCTACCATAGAGCCACCATTCATCTACCATAGAGCCACCATTCATCTACCATAGAGCCACCATTCATCTACCATAGAGCCACCATTCATCTACCATAGAGCCATCATTCATCTACCATAGAGTCGCCATTCATCTTCCATAGAGTCGCCATTCATCTACCATAGAGCCGCCATTCATCTACCATAGAGCCACCATTCATCTACCATAGAGCCACCATTCATCTACCATAGAGCCACCATTCATCTACCATAGGGCTACCATAGGGCTACCATTCATCTACCATTCATCCACTATTCATCTACCAAAGAGCCACCATTTATCTACCATAGAGCCACCATTCATCTACCATAGAGCCACCATTCATCCACCACTCATCTACCATTCATCTACCATAGAGCCACCATTCATCTACCATAGAGCCACCATTCATCAACCATAGAGCCACCATTCATCTACCATAGGGCTACCATTCATCTACCATTCATCCACCACTCATCTACCATTCATCTACCTTAGAGCCACCATTCATCTACCATAGAGCCACCATTCATCTACCATAGAGCCACCATTCATCTACTATAGAGCCACCATTCATCTACCATAAGGCTACCATTCATCTACCATTCATCAACCACTCATCTATCATTCATCTACCATAGAGCCACTATTCATCTACCATAGAGCCACCATTCATATACCATAGAGCCACCATTCATCTACCATAGAGCCGCCATTCATCTACCATAGAACCACCATTCATCCACCACTCATCTACCATTCATCTACCATAGAGCCAACATTCATCTACCATAGAGCCGCCAATCATCTACCATAGAGCCACCATTCATCTACTATAGAGCCACCATTCATCTACCATAAGGCTACCATTCATCTACCATTCATCAACCACTCATCTACCATTCATCTACCATAGAGCCACCATTCATCTACCATAGAGCCGCCATTCATCTACCATAGAACCAACATTCATCCACCACTCATCTACCATTCATCTACCATAGAGCCACCATTCATCTACCATAGAGCCACCAATCATCTACCATAGAGCCACCATTCATCTACTATAGAGCCACCATTCATCTACCATAAGGCTACCGTTCATCTACCATTCATCAACCACTCATCTACCATTCATCTACCATAGAGCCACCATTCATCTACCATAGAGCCACCATTCATCTACCACTCATCTACCATTCATCTACCATAGAGCCACCATTCATCTACCATAGAGCCACCATTCATCTACCATAGAGCCATCATTCATCTACCATAGGGCTACCATTCATCTACCATTCATCCACCACTCATCTACTATTCATCTACCCTAGAGCCACCATTCATCTACCATAGAGCCACCATTCATCTACCGTAGAGCCACCATTCATCTACCATAGAGCCATCATTCATCTACCATAGAGTCGCCATTCATCTTCCATAGAGTCGTCATTCATCTACCATAGAGCCGCCATTCATCTACCATAGAGCCACCATTCATCTACCATAGAGCCACCATTCATCTACCATAGAGCCACCATTCATCTACCATAAGGCTACCATAGGGCTACCATTCATCTACCATTCATCCACTATTCATCTACCACAGAGCCACCATTTATCTACCATAGAGCCACCATTCATCTACCATAGAGCCACCATTCATCTACCATAGAGCCAACATTCATCTACCATAGAGCCACCATTCATCTACCATAGAGCCACCATTCATCAACCATAGAGCCACCATTCATCTACCATAGGGCTATCATTCACCTACCATTCATCCACCACTCATCTACCATTCAACTACCTTAGAGCCACCATTCATCTACCATAGAGCCACCAATCATTTACCATAGAGCCACCATTCATCTACTATAGAGCCACCATTCATCTACCATAAGGCTACCATTCATCTACCATAGAGCCACCATTCATCTACCATAGAGCCACCATTCATCTACCATAGAGCCACCATTCATCTACCATAGAGCCGCCATTCATCTACCATAGAACCACCATTCATCCACCACTCATCTACCATTCATCTACCATAGAGCCACCATTCATCTACCATAGAGCCACCATTCATCTACCATAGAGCCACCATTCATCAACCATAGAGCCACCATTCATCTACCATAGGGCTACCATTCATCTACCATTCATCCACCACTCATCTACCATTCATCTACCTTAGAGCCACCATTCATCTACCATAGAGCCACCATTCATCTACCATAGAGCCACCATTCATCTACTATAGAGCCACCATTCATCTACCATAAGGCTACCATTCATCTACCATTCATCAACCACTAATCTATCATTCATCTACCATAGAGCCACTATTCATCTACCATAGAGCCACCATTCATATACCATAGAGCCACCATTCATCTACCATAGAGCCGCCATTCATCTACCATAGAACCACCATTCATCCACCACTCATCTACCATTCATCTACCATAGAACCAACATTCATCTACCATAGAGCCGCCAATCATCTACCATAGAGCCACCATTCATCTACTATAGAGCCACCATTCATCTACCATAAGGCTACCATTCATCTACCATTCATCAACCACTCATCTACCATTCATCTACCATAGAGCCACCATTCATCTACCATAGAGCCGCCATTCATCTACCATAGAACCACCATTCATCCACCACTCATCTACCATTCATCTACCATAGAGCCACCATTCATCTACCATAGAGCCACCAATCATCTACCATAGAGCCACCATTCATCTACTATAGAGCCACCATTCATCTACCATAAGGCTACCGTTCATCTACCATTCATCAACCACTCATCTACCATTCATCTACCATAGAGCCACCATTCATCTACCATAGAGCCACCATTCATCTACCACTCATCTACCATTCATCCACCACTCATCTACCATTCATCTACCATAGAGCCACCATTCATCTACCATAGAGCCATCATTCATCTACCATAGGGCTACCATTCATCTACCATTCATCCACCACTCATCTACTATTCATCTACCCTAGAGCCACCATTCATCTAACATAGAGCCACCATTCATCTACCATAGAGCCACCATTCATCTACCATAAAGCCACTATTCATTTACCATAGAGCCACCATTCATCTACCATAGAGCCACCATTCATCTACCATAGAGCCACCATTCATCCACCACTCATCTACCATTCATCCACCATAGAGCCACCATTCATATACCATAGAGCCACCATTCATCTACCATAGAGCCACCATTCATCTATCATAGAGCCACCTTTCATCTACCAAAGCGCTACCATTCATCTACCATAGAGCCACCATTCATCTACCATAGAGCCAACATTCATCTACCATAGAGCCACCATTCATCTACCATAGAGCCACCATTCATCAACCATAGAGCCACCATTCATCTACCATAGGGCTATCATTCATCTACCATTCATCCACCACTCATCTACCATTCAACTACCTTAGAGCCACCATTCATCTACCATAGAGCCACCAATCATTTACCATAGAGCCACCATTCATCTACTATAGAGCCACCATTCATCTACCATAAGGCTACCATTCATCTACCATTCATCAACCACTCATCTACCATTCATCTACCATAGAGCCACCATTCATCTACCATAGAGCCACCATTCATCTACCATAGAGCCACCATTCATCTACCATAGAGCCGCCATTCATCTACCATAGAACCACCATTCATCCACCACTCATCTACCATTCATCTACCATTCATCTACCATAGAGCCACCATTCATCTACCATAGAGCCACCATTCATCTACCATAGAGCCACCATTCATCAACTATAGAGCCACCATTCATCTACCATAGGGCTACCATTCATCTACCATTCATCCACCACTCATCTACCATTCATCTACCTTAGAGCCACCATTCATCTACCATAGAGCCACCATTCATCTACCATAGAGCCACCATTCATCTACCATTGGGCTACCATTCATCTACCATTCATCCACCACTCATCTACCATTCATCTACCATAGAGCCATCATTCATCTACCATAGAGCCACCATTCATCTAACATAGAGCCACCATGAAGCTACCATTCATCTACCATTCATCCACCACTCATCTACCATTCATCTACCATAGAGCCACCATTCATCTAAAAATAGAGCCACCATTCATCTACCATAGAGCCACCATTCATCTACCATAGAGCCAACATTCATCTACCATAGAGCTGCCATTCATCTACCATTCATCCACCACTCATCTACCATAGAGCCACCATTCATCTACTATAGAGCCACCATTCATCTACCATAAGGCTACCATTCATCTACCATTCATCAACCACTCATCTACCATTCATCTACCATAGAGCCACCATTCATCTACCATAGAGCCGCCATTCATCTACCATAGAACCAACATTCATCCACCACTCATCTACCATTCATCTACCATAGAGCCACCATTCATCTACCATAGAGCCACCAATCATCTACCATAGAGCCACCATTCATCTACTATAGAGCCACCATTCATCTACCATAAGGCTACCGTTCATCTACTATTCATCAACCACTCATCTACCATTCATCTACCATAGAGCCACCATTCATCTACCATAGAGCCACCATTCATCTACCACTCATCTACCATTCATCTACCATAGAGCCACCATTCATCTACCATAGAGCCACCATTCATCTACCATAGAGCCATCATTCATCTACCATAGGGCTACCATTCATCTACCATTCATCCACCACTCATCTACTATTCATCTACCCTAGAGCCACCATTCATCTACCATAGAGCCACCATTCATCTACCGTAGAGCCACCATTCATCTACCATAGAGCCATCATTCATCTACCATAGAGTCGCCATTCATCTTCCATAGAGTCGTCATTCATCTACCATAGAGCCGCCATTCATCTACCATAGAGCCACCATTCATCTACCATAGAGCCACCATTCATCTACCATAGAGCCACCATTCATCTACCATAAGGCTACCATAGGGCTACCATTCATCTACCATTCATCCACTATTCATCTACCACAGAGCCACCATTTATCTACCATAGAGCCACCATTCATCTACCATAGAGCCACCATTCATCTACCATAGAGCCAACATTCATCTACCATAGAGCCACCATTCATCTACCATAGAGCCACCATTCATCAACCATAGAGCCACCATTCATCTACCATAGGGCTATCATTCACCTACCATTCATCCACCACTCATCTACCATTCAACTACCTTAGAGCCACCATTCATCTACCATAGAGCCACCAATCATTTACCATAGAGCCACCATTCATCTACTATAGAGCCACCATTCATCTACCATAAGGCTACCATTCATCTACCATAGAGCCACCATTCATCTACCATAGAGCCACCATTCATCTACCATAGAGCCGCCATTCATCTACCATAGAACCACCATTCATCCACCACTCATCTACCATTCATCTACCATAGAGCCACCATTCATCTACCATAGAGCCACCATTCATCTACCATAGAGCCACCATTCATCAACCATAGAGCCACCATTCATCTACCATAGGGCTACCATTCATCTACCATTCATCCACCACTCATCTACCATTCATCTACCTTAGAGCCACCATTCATCTACCATAGAGCCACCATTCATCTACCATAGAGCCACCATTCATCTACTATAGAGCCACCATTCATCTACCATAAGGCTACCATTCATCTACCATTCATCAACCACTAATCTATCATTCATCTACCATAGAGCCACTATTCATCTACCATAGAGCCACCATTCATATACCATAGAGCCACCATTCATCTACCATAGAGCCGCCATTCATCTACCATAGAACCACCATTCATCCACCACTCATCTACCATTCATCTACCATAGAACCAACATTCATCTACCATAGAGCCGCCAATCATCTACCATAGAGCCACCATTCATCTACTATAGAGCCACCATTCATCTACCATAAGGCTACCATTCATCTACCATTCATCAACCACTCATCTACCATTCATCTACCATAGAGCCACCATTCATCTACCATAGAGCCGCCATTCATCTACCATAGAACCACCATTCATCCACCACTCATCTACCATTCATCTACCATAGAGCCACCATTCATCTACCATAGAGCCACCAATCATCTACCATAGAGCCACCATTCATCTACTATAGAGCCACCATTCATCTACCATAAGGCTACCGTTCATCTACCATTCATCAACCACTCATCTACCATTCATCTACCATAGAGCCACCATTCATCTACCATAGAGCCACCATTCATCTACCACTCATCTACCATTCATCCACCACTCATCTACCATTCATCTACCATAGAGCCACCATTCATCTACCATAGAGCCATCATTCATCTACCATAGGGCTACCATTCATCTACCATTCATCCACCACTCATCTACTATTCATCTACCCTAGAGCCACCATTCATCTAACATAGAGCCACCATTCATCTACCATAGAGCCACCATTCATCTACCGTAAAGCCACTATTCATTTACCATAGAGCCACCATTCATCTACCATAGAGCCACCATTCATCTACCATAGGGCTACCATTCATCTACCATTCATCTACCATTCATCCACTATCCACCATTCATCTACCATTCATCTACCATTCATCCACTATCCACCATTCATCTACCATAGAGCCACCATTCATCCACCACTCATCTACCATTCATCTACCATAGAGCCACCATTCATCTACCATAGAGCCACCATTCATCTACCATAGAGCCACCATTCATCTACCATAGAGCCACCATTCATCTACCATAGGGCTACCATTCATCTACCATTCATCCACCACTCATCTACCATTCATATACCATAGAGCCACCATTCATCTACCATAGAGCCACCATTCATCTACCATAGAGCCACCATTCATCTACCATAGTGCTACCATTCATCTACCTTAGAGCCACCATTCATCTACCATAGAGCCATCATTCATCTACCATAGGGCTACCATTCATCTACCATTCATCCACCACTCATCTACCATTCATCTACCATAGAGCCACCATTCATCTACCGTAGAGCCACCATTCATCTACCATAGAGCTACCTTTCATCTAACATAGACCCACCATTCATATCTACCATAGAGCCACCATTCTCCTACCATAGAGCCACCATTCATCTACCATAGAGCCACAATTCATCTACCATAGAGCCACCATTCATCCACCACTCATCTACCATTCATCCACCATAGAGCCACCATTCATATACCATAGAGCCACCATTCATCTACCATAGAGCCACCATTCATCTATCATAGAGCCACCTTTCATCTACCAAAGCGCTACCATTCATCTACCATAGAGCCACCATTCATCTACCATAGAGCCAACATTCATCTACCATAGAGCCACCATTCATCTACCATAGAGCCACCATTCATCAACCATAGAGCCACCATTCATCTACCATAGGGCTATCATTCATCTACCATTCATCCACCACTCATCTACCATTCAACTACCTTAGAGCCACCATTCATCTACCATAGAGCCACCAATCATTTACCATAGAGCCACCATTCATCTACTATAGAGCCACCATTCATCTACCATAAGGCTACCATTCATCTACCATTCATCAACCACTCATCTACCATTCATCTACCATAGAGCCACCATTCATCTACCATAGAGCCACCATTCATCTACCATAGAGCCACCATTCATCTACCATAGAGCCGCCATTCATCTACCATAGAACCACCATTCATCCACCACTCATCTACCATTCATCTACCATTCATCTACCATAGAGCCACCATTCATCTACCATAGAGCCACCATTCATCTACCATAGAGCCACCATTCATCAACCATAGAGCCACCATTCATCTACCATAGGGCTACCATTCATCTACCATTCATCCACCACTCATCTACCATTCATCTACCTTAGAGCCACCATTCATCTACCATAGAGCCACCATTCATCTACCATAGAGCCACCATTCATCTACCATTGGGCTACCATTCATCTACCATTCATCCACCACTCATCTACCATTCATCTACCATAGAGCCATCATTCATCTACCATAGAGCCACCATTCATCTAACATAGAGCCACGATGAAGCTACCATTCATCTACCATTCATCCACCACTCATCTACCATTCATCTACCATAGAGCCACCATTCATCTAAAAATAGAGCCACCATTCATCTACCATAGAGCCACCATTCATCTACCATAGAGCCAACATTCATCTACCATAGAGCTGCCATTCATCTACCATTCATCCACCACTCATCTACCATAGAGCCACCATTCATCTACCATAAAGCCACCATTCATCTATCATAGGGCCACATTTCATCTACCATGAAACTACCATTCATCTACCATTCATCCACCACTCATCTACCATTCATCTACCATAGAGCCACCATTCATCTACCATAGAGCCACCATTCATCTACCATAGAGCCACCATACATATCTACCATAGAGCCACAATTCTCCTACCATAGAGCCACCATTCATCTACCATAGAGCCACCATTCATCTACCATAGAGCCACCATTCATCTACCATAGAGCCACCATTCATCTACCATAGAGCCACCATTCATCTACCATAGAGCCATCATTCATCTACCATAGAGTCGCCATTCATCTTCCATAGAGTCGCCATTCATCTACCATAGAGCCGCCATTCATCTACCATAGAGCCACCATTCATCTACCATAGAGCCACCATTCATCTACCATAGAGCCACCATTCATCTACCATAGGGCTACCATAGGGCTACCATTCATCTACCATTCATCCACTATTCATCTACCAAAGAGCCACCATTTATCTACCATAGAGCCACCATTCATCTACCATAGAGCCACCATTCATCCACCACTCATCTACCATTCATCTACCATCGAGCCACCATTCATCTACCCTAGAGCCACCATTCATCTAACATAGAGCCACCATTCATCTACCATAGAGCCACCATTCATCTACCATAAAGCCACCATTCATCTACCATAGAGCCACCATTCATCTACCATAGAGCCACCATTCATCTACCATAGGGCTACCATTCATCTACCATTCATCTACCATTCATCCACTATCCACCATTCATCTACCATTCATCTACCATTCATCCACTATCCACCATTCATCTACCATAGAGCCACCATTCATCCACCACTCATCTACCATTCATCTACCATAGTGCCACCATTCATCTACCATAGAGACACCATTCATCTACCACTCATCTACCATTCATCTATTATAGAGCCACCATTCATCTACCATAGAGCCACCATTCATCTACCATAGAGCCATCATTCATCTACCATTCATCCACCACTCATCTACTTTTCATCTACCCTAGAGCCACCATTCATCTAACATAGAGCCACCATTCATCTACCATAAAGCCACCATTCATCTACCATAGAGCCACCATTCATCTACCATAGAGCCACCATTCATCTACCATAGGGCTACCATTCATCTACCATTCATCTACCATTCATCCACTATCCACCATTCATCTACCATTCATCCACTCTCCACCATTCATCTACCATAGAGCCACCATTCATCCACCACTCATCTACCATTCATCTACCATAGAACCACCATTCATCTACCATAGAGCCACCATTCATCTACCATAGAGCCACCATTCATCTACCATAGAGCCACCATTCATCTACCGTAGGGCTACCATTCATCTACCATTCATCCACCACTCATCTACCATTCATCTACCATAGAGCCACCATTCATCTACCATAGAGCCACCATTCATCTACCACTCATCTACCATTCATCTACCATAGAGCCACCATTCATCTACCATAGAGCCACCATTCATCTACCATAGAGCCATCATTCATCTACCATAGGGCTACCATTCATCTACCATTCATCCACCACTCATCTACTATTCATCTACCCTAGAGCCACCATTCATCTAACATAGAGCCACCATTCATCTACCATAGAGCCACCATTCATCTACCATAAAGCCACCATTCATCTACCATAGAGCCACCATTCATCTACCTTAGAGCCACCATTCATCTACCATAGGGCTACCATTCATCTACCATTCATCTACCATTCATCCACTATCCACCATTCATCTACCATTCATCTACCATTCATCCACTATCCACCATTCATCTACCATAGAGCCACCATTCATCCACCACTCATCTACCATTCATCTACCATAGAGCCAACATTCATCTACCATTCATCCACCACTCATCTACCATTCATCTACCATAGAGCCACCATAGTGCTACCATTCATCTACCTTAGAGCCACCATTCATCTACCATAGAGCCATCATTCATCTACCATAGGGCTACCATTCATCTACCATAGAGCCACCATTCATCTACCATAAAGCCACCATTCATCTATCATAGGGCCACATTTCATCTACCATGAAACTACCATTCATCTACCATTCATCCACCACTCATCTACCATTCATCTACCATAGAGCCACCATTCATCTACCATAGAGCCACCATACATATCTACCATAGAGCCACAATTCTCCTACCATAGAGCCACCATTCATCTACCATAGAGCCACCATTCATCTACCATAGAGCCACCATTCATCTATCATAGGGCCACATTTCATCTACCATGAAACTACCATTCATCTACCATTCATCCACCACTCATCTACCATTCATCTACCATAGAGCCACCATTCATCTACCATAGAGCCACCATACATATCTACCATAGAGCCACAATTCTCCTACCATAGAGCCACCATTCATCTACCATAGAGCCACCATTCATCTACCATAGAGCCACCATTCATCTACCATAGAGCCACCATTCATCTACCATAGAGCCACCATTCATCTACCATAGAGCCATCATTCATCTACCATAGAGTCGCCATTCATCTTCCATAGAGTCGCCATTCATCTACCATAGAGCCGCCATTCATCTACCATAGAGCCACCATTCATCTACCATAGAGCCACCATTCATCTACCATAGAGCCACCATTCATCTACCATAGGGCTACCATAGGGCTACCATTCATCTACCATTCATCCACTATTCATCTACCAAAGAGCCACCATTTATCTACCATAGAGCCACCATTCATCTACCATAGAGCCACCATTCATCCACCACTCATCTACCATTCATCTACCATCGAGCCACCATTCATCTACCCTGGAGCCACCATTCATCTAACATAGAGCCACCATTCATCTACCATAGAGCCACCATTCATCTACCATAAAGCCACCATTCATCTACCATAGAGCCACCATTCATCTACCATAGAGCCACCATTCATCTACCATAGGGCTACCATTCATCTACCATTCATCTACCATTCATCCACTATCCACCATTCATCTACCATTCATCTACCATTCATCCACTATCCACCATTCATCTACCAAAGAGCCACCATTCATCCACCACTCATCTACCATTCATCTACCATAGTGCCACCATTCATCTACCATAGAGACACCATTCATCTACCACTCATCTACCATTCATCTATTATAGAGCCACCATTCATCTACCATAGAGCCACCATTCATCTACCATAGAGCCATCATTCATCTACCATTCATCCACCACTCATCTACTATTCATCTACCCTAGAGCCACCATTCATCTAACATAGAGCCACCATTCATCTACCATAAAGCCACCATTCATCTACCATAGAGCCACCATTCATCTACCATAGAGCCACCATTCATCTACCATAGGGCTACCATTCATCTACCATTTATCTACCATTCATCCACTATCCACCATTCATCTACCATTCATCCACTATCCACCATTCATCTACCATAGAGCCACCATTCACCCACCACTCATCTACCATTCATCTACCATAGAGCCACCATTCATCTACCATAGAGCCACCATTCATCTACCATAGAGCCACCATTCATCTACCATAGAGCCACCATTCATCTACCATAGGGCTACCATTCATCTACCATTCATCCACCACTCATCTACCATTCATCTACCATAGAGCCACCATTCATCTACCATAGAGCCACCATTCATCTACCACTCATCTACCATTCATCTACCATAGAGCCACCATTCATCTACCATAGAGCCACCATTCATCTACCATAGAGCCATCATTCATCTACCATAGGGCTACCATTCATCTACCATTCATCCACCACTCATCTACTATTCATCTACCCTAGAGCCACCATTCATCTAACATAGAGCCACCATTCATCTACCATAGAGCCACCATTTATCTACCATAAAGCCACCATTCATCTACCATAGAGCCACCATTCATCTACCATAGAGCCACCATTCATCTACCATAGGGCTACCATTCATCTACCGTTCATCTACCATTCATCCACTATCCACCATTCATCTACCATTCATCTACCATTCATCCACTATCCACCATTCATCTACCATAGAGCCACCATTCATCCACCACTCATCTACCATTCATCTACCATAGAGCCACCATTCATCTACCATAGTGCTACCATTCATCTACCTTAGAGCCACCATTCATCTACCATAGAGCCATCATTCATCTACCATAGGGCTACCATTCATCTACCATTCATCCACCACTCATCTACCATTCATCTACCATAGAGCCACCATTCATCTACCGTAGAGCCACCATTCATCTACCATAGAGCTACCTTTCATCTAACATAGACCCACCATTCATATCTACCATAGAGCCACCATTCTCCTACCATAGAGCCACCATTCATCTACCATAGAGCAACCATTCATCTAACATAGAGCCACCATTCATCTACCATAGAGCCATCATTCATCTACCATAGGGCTACCATTCATCTACCATTCATCCACCACTCATCTACTGTTCATCTACCCTAGAGCCACCATTCATCTAACATAGAGCCACCATTCATCTACCATAGAGCCACCATTCATCTACCATAAAGCCACCATTCATCTACCATAGAGCCACCATTCATCTACCTTAGAGCCACCATTCATCTACCATAGGGCTACCATTCATCTACCATTCATCTACCATTCATCCACTATCCACCATTAATCTACCATTCATCTACCATTCATCCACTATCCACCATTCATCTACCATAGAGCCACCATTCATCCACCACTCATCTACCATTCATCTAACATAGAGCCACCATTCATCTACCATAGAGCCACCATTTATCTACCATAAAGCCACCATTCATCTACCATAGAGCCACCATTCATCTACCATAGAGCCACCATTCATCTACCATAGGGCTACCATTCATCTACCGTTCATCTACCATTCATCCACTATCCACCATTCATCTACCATTCATCTACCATTCATCCACTATCCACCATTCATCTACCATAGAGCCACCATTCATCCACCACTCATCTACCATTCATCTACCATAGAGCCACCATTCATCTACCATAGTGCTACCATTCATCTACCTTAGAGCCACCATTCATCTACCATAGAGCCATCATTCATCTACCATAGGGCTACCATTCATCTACCATTCATCCACCACTCATCTACCATTCATCTACCATAGAGCCACCATTCATCTACCGTAGAGCCACCATTCATCTACCATAGAGCTACCTTTCATCTAACATAGACCCACCATTCATATCTACCATAGAGCCACCATTCTCCTACCATAGAGCCACCATTCATCTACCATAGAGCAACCATTCATCTAACATAGAGCCACCATTCATCTACCATAGAGCCATCATTCATCTACCATAGGGCTACCATTCATCTACCATTCATCCACCACTCATCTACTGTTCATCTACCCTAGAGCCACCATTCATCTAACATAGAGCCACCATTCATCTACCATAGAGCCACCATTCATCTACCATAAAGCCACCATTCATCTACCATAGAGCCACCATTCATCTACCTTAGAGCCACCATTCATCTACCATAGGGCTACCATTCATCTACCATTCATCTACCATTCATCCACTATCCACCATTCATCTACCATTCATCTACCATTCATCCACTATCCACCATTCATCTACCATAGAGCCACCATTCATCCACCACTCATCTACCATTCATCTACCATAGAGCCACCATTCATCTACCATTCATCCACCACTCATCTACCATTCATCTACCATAGAGCCACCATAGTGCTACCATTCATCTACCTTAGAGCCACCATTCATCTACCATAGAGCCATCATTCATCTACCATAGGGCTACCATTCATCTACCATTCATCCACCACTCATCTACCATTCATCTACCATAGAGCCACCATTCATCTACCGTAGAGCCACCATTCATCTACCATAGAGCTACCTTTCATCTAACATAGACCCACCATTCATATCTACCATAGAGCCACCATTCTCCTACCATAGAGCCACCATTCATCTACCATAGAGCCACCATTCATCTACCATAGAGCCACCATTCATCTACCATAGAGCCACCATTCATCTACCATAGAGCCAACATTCATCTACCATAGAGCTGCCATTCATCTACCATTCATCCACCACTCATCTACCATAGAGCCACCATTCATCTACCATAAAGCCACCATTCATCTATCATAGGGCCACATTTCATCTACCATGAAACTACCATTCATCTACCATTCATCCACCACTCATCTACCATTCATCTACCATAGAGCCACCATTCATCTACCATAGAGCCACCATACATATCTACCATAGAGCCACAATTCTCCTACCATAGAGCCACCATTCATCTACCATAGAGCCACCATTCATCTAACATAGAGCCACCATTCATCTACCATAGAGCCACCATTCATCTACCATAGAGCCACCATTCATCTACCATAGAGCCATCATTCATCTACCATAGAGTCGCCATTCATCTTCCATAGAGTCGCCATTCATCTACCATAGAGCCGCCATTCATCTACCATAGAGCCACCATTCATCTACCATAGAGCCACCATTCATCTACCATAGAGCCACCATTCATCTACCATAGGGCTACCATAGGGCTACCATTCATCTACCATTCATCCACTATTAATCTACCAAAGAGCCACCATTTATCTACCATAGAGCCACCATTCATCTACCATAGAGCCACCATTCATCCACCACTCATCTACCATTCATCTACCATCGAGCCACCATTCATCTACCCTGGAGCCACCATTCATCTAACATAGAGCCACCATTCATCTACCATAGAGCCACCATTCATCTACCATAAAGCCACCATTCATCTACCATAGAGCCACCATTCATCTACCATAGAGCCACCATTCATCTACCATAGGGCTACCATTCATCTACCATTCATCTACCATTCATCCACTATCCACCATTCATCTACCATTCATCTACCATTCATCCACTATCCACCATTCATCTACCAAAGAGCCACCATTCATCCACCACTCATCTACCATTCATCTACCATAGTGCCACCATTCATCTACCATAGAGACACCATTCATCTACCACTCATCTACCATTCATCTATTATAGAGCCACCATTCATCTACCATAGAGCCACCATTCATCTACCATAGAGCCATCATTCATCTACCATTCATCCACCACTCATCTACTATTCATCTACCCTAGAGCCACCATTCATCTAACATAGAGCCACCATTCATCTACCATAAAGCCACCATTCATCTACCATAGAGCCACCATTCATCTACCATAGAGCCACCATTCATCTACCATAGGGCTACCATTCATCTACCATTCATCTACCATTCATCCACTATCCACCATTCATCTGCCATTCATCCACTATCCACCATTCATCTACCATAGAGCCACCATTCACCCACCACTCATCTACCATTCATCTACCTTAGAGCCACCATTCATCTACCATAGAGCCATCATTCATCTACCATAGGGCTACCATTCATCTACCATTCATCCACCACTCATCTACCATTCATCTACCATAGAGCCACCATTCATCTACCGTAGAGCCACCATTCATCTACCATAGAGCTACCTTTCATCTAACATAGACCCACCATTCATATCTACCATAGAGCCACCATTCTCCTACCATAGAGCCACCATTCATCTACCATAGAGCCACCATTCATCTACCATAGAGCCACCATTCATCTACCATAGAGCCACCATTCATCTACCATAGAGCCAACATTCATCTACCATAGAGCTGCCATTCATCTACCATTCATCCACCACTCATCTACCATAGAGCCACCATTCATCTACCATAAAGCCACCATTCATCTATCATAGGGCCACATTTCATCTACCATGAAACTACCATTCATCTACCATTCATCCACCACTCATCTACCATTCATCTACCATAGAGCCACCATTCATCTACCATAGAGCCACCATACATATCTACCATAGAGCCACAATTCTCCTACCATAGAGCCACCATTCATCTACCATAGAGCCACCATTCATCTAACACAGAGCCACCATTCATCTACCATAGAGCCACCATTCATCTACCATAGAGCCACCATTCATCTACCATAGAGCCATCATTCATCTACCATAGAGTCGCCATTCATCTTCCATAGAGTCGCCATTCATCTACCATAGAGCCGCCATTCATCTACCATAGAGCCACCATTCATCTACCATAGAGCCACCATTTATCTACCATAAAGCCACCATTCATCTACCATAGAGCCACCATTCATCTACCATAGAGCCACCATTCATCTACCATAGGGCTACCATTCATCTACCATTCATCTACCATTCATCCACTATCCACCATTCATCTACCATTCATCTACCATTCATCCACTATCCACCATTCATCTACCATAGAGCCACCATTCATCCACCACTCATCTACCATTCATCTACCATAGAGCCACCATTCATCTACCATAGTGCTACCATTCATCTACCTTAGAGCCACCATTCATCTACCATAGAGCCATCATTCATCTACCATAGGGCTACCATTCATCTACCATTCATCCACCACTCATCTACCATTCATCTACCATAGAGCCACCATTCATCTACCGTAGAGCCACCATTCATCTACCATAGAGCTACCTTTCATCTAACATAGACCCACCATTCATATCTACCATAGAGCCACCATTCTCCTACCATAGAGCCACCATTCATCTACCATAGAGCCACCATTCATCTAACATAGAGCCACCATTCATCTACCATAGAGCCATCATTCATCTACCATAGGGCTACCATTCATCTACCATTCATCCACCACTCATCTACTATTCATCTACCCTAGAGCCACCATTCATCTAACATAGAGCCACCATTCATCTACCATAGAGCCACCATTCATCTACCATAAAGCCACCATTCATCTACCATAGAGCCACCATTCATCTACCTTAGAGCCACCATTCATCTACCATAGGGCTACCATTCATCTACCATTCATCTACCATTCATCCACTATCCACCATTCATCTACCATTCATCTACCATTCATCCACTATCCACCATTCATCTACCATAGAGCCACCATTCATCCACCACTCATCTACCATTCATCTACCATAGAGCCACCATTCATCTACCATTCATCCACCACTCATCTACCATTCATCTACCATAGAGCCACCATAGTGCTACCATTCATCTACCTTAGAGCCACCATTCATCTACCATAGAGCCATCATTCATCTACCATAGGGCTACCATTCATCTACCATTCATCCACCACTCATCTACCATTCATCTACCATAGAGCCACCATTCATCTACCGTAGAGCCACCATTCATCTACCATAGAGCTACCTTTCATCTAACATAGACCCACCATTCATATCTACCATAGAGCCACCATTCTCCTACCATAGAGCCACCATTCATCTACCATAGAGCCACCATTCATCTACCATAGAGCCACCATTCATCTACCATAGAGCCACCATTCATCTACCATAGAGCCAACATTCATCTACCATAGAGCTGCCATTCATCTACCATTCATCCACCACTCATCTACCATAGAGCCACCATTCATCTACCATAAAGCCACCATTCATCTATCATAGGGCCACATTTCATCTACCATGAAACTACCATTCATCTACCATTCATCCACCACTCATCTACCATTCATCTACCATAGAGCCACCATTCATCTACCATAGAGCCACCATACATATCTACCATAGAGCCACAATTCTCCTACCATAGAGCCACCATTCATCTACCATAGAGCCACCATTCATCTAACACAGAGCCACCATTCATCTACCATAGAGCCACCATTCATCTACCATAGAGCCACCATTCATCTACCATAGAGCCATCATTCATCTACCATAGAGTCGCCATTCATCTTCCATAGAGTCGCCATTCATCTACCATAGAGCCGCCATTCATCTACCATAGAGCCACCATTCATCTACCATAGAGCCACCATTCATCTACCATAGAGCCACCATTCATCTACCATAGGGCTACCATAGGGCTACCATTCATCTACCATTCATCCACTATTCATCTACCAAAGAGCCACCATTTATCTACCATAGAGCCACCATTCATCTACCATAGAGCCACCATTCATCCACCACTCATCTACCATTCATCTACCATCGAGCCACCATTCATCTACCCTGGAGCCACCATTCATCTAACATAGAGCCACCATTCATCTACCATAGAGCCACCATTCATCTACCATAAAGCCACCATTCATCTACCATAGAGCCACCATTCATCTACCATAGAGCCACCATTCATCTACCATAGGGCTACCATTCATCTACCATTCATCTACCATTCATCCACTATCCACCATTCATCTACCATTCATCTACCATTCATCCACTATCCACCATTCATCTACCAAAGAGCCACCATTCATCCACCACTCATCTACCATTCATCTACCATAGTGCCACCATTCATCTACCATAGAGACACCATTCATCTACCACTCATCTACCATTCATCTATTATAGAGCCACCATTCATCTACCATAGAGCCACCATTCATCTACCATAGAGCCATCATTCATCTACCATTCATCCACCACTCATCTACTATTCATCTACCCTAGAGCCACCATTCATCTAACATAGAGCCACCATTCATCTACCATAAAGCCACCATTCATCTACCATAGAGCCACCATTCATCTACCATAGAGCCACCATTCATCTACCATAGGGCTACCATTCATCTACCATTCATCTACCATTCATCCACTATCCACCATTCATCTACCATTCATCCACTATCCACCATTCATCTACCATAGAGCCACCATTCACCCACCACTCATCTACCATTCATCTACCATAGAGCCACCATTCATCTACCATAGAGCCACCATTCATCTACCATAGAGCCACCATTCATCTACCATAGAGCGACCATTCATCTACCATAGGGCTACCATTCATCTACCATTCATCCACCACTCATCTACCATTCATCTACCATAGAGCCACCATTCATCTACCATAGAGCCACCATTCATCTACCACTCATCTACCATTCATCTACCATAGAGCCACCATTCATCTACCATAGAGCCACCATTCATCTACCATAGAGCCATCATTCATCTACCATAGGGCTACCATTCATCTACCATTCATCCACCACTCATCTACTATTCATCTACCCTAGAGCCACCATTCATCTAACATAGAGCCACCATTCATCTACCATAGAGCCACCATTCATCTACCATAAAGCCACCATTCATCTACCATAGAGCCACCATTCATCTACCATAGAGCCACCATTCATCTACCATAGGGCTACCATTCATCTACCATTCATCTACCATTCATCCACTATCCACCATTCATCTACCATTCATCTACCATTCATCCACTATCCACCATTCATCTATCATAGAGCCACCATTCATCCACCACTCATCTACCATTCATCTACCATAGAGCCACCATTCATCTACCATAGTGCTACCATTCATCTACCTTAGAGCCACCATTCATCTACCATAGAGCCATCATTCATCTACCATAGGGCTACCATTCATCTACCATTCATCCACCACTCATCTATTATAGAGCCACCATTCATCTACCATAGAGCCACCATTCATCTACCATAGAGCCATCATTCATCTACCATTCATCCACCACTCATCTACTATTCATCTACCCTAGAGCCACCATTCATCTAACATAGAGCCACCATTCATCTACCATGAAGCCACCATTCATCTACCATAGAGCCACCATTCATCTACCATAGAGCCACCATTCATCTACCATAGGGCTACCATTCATCTACCATTCATCTACCATTCATCCACTATCCACCATTCATCTACCATTCATCCACTATCCACCATTCATCTACCATAGAGCCACCATTCACCCACCACTCATCTACCATTCATCTACCATAGAGCCACCATTCATCTACCATAGAGCCACCATTCATCTACCATAGAGCCACCATTCATCTACCATAGAGCGACCATTCATCTACCATAGGGCTACCATTCATCTACCATTCATCCACCACTCATCTACCATTCATCTACCATAGAGCCACCATTCATCTACCATAGAGCCACCATTCATCTACCACTCATCTACCATTCATCTACCATAGAGCCACCATTCATCTACCATAGAGCCACCATTCATCTACCATAGAGCCATCATTCATCTACCATAGGGCTACCATTCATCTACCATTCATCCACCACTCATCTACTATTCATCTACCCTAGAGCCACCATTCATCTAACATAGAGCCACCATTCATCTACCATAGAGCCACCATTCATCTACCATAAAGCCACCATTCATCTACCATAGAGCCACCATTCATCTACCATAGAGCCACCATTCATCTACCATAGGGCTACCATTCATCTACCATTCATCTACCATTCATCCACTATCCACCATTCATCTACCATTCATCTACCATTCATCCACTATCCACCATTCATCTATCATAGAGCCACCATTCATCCACCACTCATCTACCATTCATCTACCATAGAGCCACCATTCATCTACCATAGTGCTACCATTCATCTACCTTAGAGCCACCATTCATCTACCATAGAGCCATCATTCATCTACCATAGGGCTACCATTCATCTACCATTCATCCACCACTCATCTACCATTCATCTACCATAGAGCCACCATTCATCTACCGTAGAGCCACCATTCATCTACCATAGAGCTACCTTTCATCTAACATAGACCCACCATTTATATCTACCATAGAGCCACCATTCTCCTACCATAGAGCCACCATTCATCTACCATAGAGCCACCATTCATCTAACATAGAGCCACCATTCATCTACCATAGAGCCACCATTCATCTACCATAGAGCCACAATTCATCTACCATAGAGCCACCATTCATCCACCACTCATCTACCATTCATCCACCATAGAGCCACCATTCATATACCATAGAGCCACCATTCATCTACCATAGAGCCACCATTCATCTACCATAGAGCCACCATTCATCTACCATAGAGCCACCATTCATCTACCATAGAGCCATCATTCATCTACCATAGAGTCGCCATTCATCTTCCATAGAGTCGCCATTCATCTACCATAGAGCCGCCATTCATCTACCATAGAGCCACCATTCATCTACCATAGAGCCACCATTCATCTACCATAGAGCCACCATTCATCTACCATAGGGCTACCATAGGGCTACCATTCATCTACCATTCATCCACTATTCATCTACCAAAGAGCCACCATTTATCTACCATAGAGCCACCATTCATCTACCATAGAGCCATCATTCATCTACCATAGAGTCGCCATTCATCTTCCATAGAGTCGCCATTCATCTACCATAGAGCCGCCATTCATCTACCATAGAGCCACCATTCATCTACCATAGAGCCACCATTCATCTACCATAGAGCCACCATTCATCTACCATAGGGCTACCATAGGGCTACCATTCATCTACCATTCATCCACTATTCATCTACCAAAGAGCCACCATTTATCTACCATAGAGCCACCATTCATCTACCATAGAGCCACCATTCATCTACCATAAAGCCACCATTCATCTACCATAGAGCCACCATTCATCTACCATAGAGCCACCATTCATCTACCATAGGGCTACCATTCATCTACCATTCATCTACCATTCATCCACTATCCACCATTCATCTACCATTCATCTACCATTCATCCACTATCCACCATTCATCTACCAAAGAGCCACCATTCATCCACCACTCATCTACCATTCATCTACCATAGTGCCACCATTCATCTACCATAGAGACACCATTCATCTACCACTCATCTACCATTCATCTATTATAGAGCCACCATTCATCTACCATAGAGCCACCATTCATCTACCATAGAGCCATCATTCATCTACCATTCATCCACCACTCATCTACTATTCATCTACCCTAGAGCCACCATTCATCTAACATAGAGCCACCATTCATCTACCATAAAGCCACCATTCATCTACCATAGAGCCACCATTCATCTACCATAGAGCCACCATTCATCTACCATAGGGCTACCATTCATCTACCATTCATCTACCATTCATCCACTATCCACCATTCATCTACCATTCATCCACTATCCACCATTCATCTACCATAGAGCCACCATTCACCCACCACTCATCTACCATTCATCTACCATAGAGCCACCATTCATCTACCATAGAGCCACCATTCATCTACCATAGAGCCACCATTCATCTACCATAGAGCGACCATTCATCTACCATAGGGCTACCATTCATCTACCATTCATCCACCACTCATCTACCATTCATCTACCATAGAGCCACCATTCATCTACCATAGAGCCACCATTCATCTACCACTCATCTACCATTCATCTACCATAGAGCCACCATTCATCTACCATAGAGCCACCATTCATCTACCATAGAGCCATCATTCATCTACCATAGGGCTACCATTCATCTACCATTCATCCACCACTCATCTACCATTCATCTACCATAGAGCCACCATTCATCTACCATAGAGCCACCATTCATCTACCACTCATCTACCATTCATCTACCATAGAGCCACCATTCATCTACCATAGAGCCACCATTCATCTACCATAGAGCCATCATTCATCTACCATAGGGCTACCATTCATCTACCATTCATCCACCACTCATCTACTATTCATCTACCCTAGAGCCACCATTCATCTAACATAGAGCCACCATTCATCTACCATAGAGCCACCATTTATCTACCATAAAGCCACCATTCATCTACCATAGAGCCACCATTCATCTACCATAGAGCCACCATTCATCTACCATAGGGCTACCATTCATCTACCGTTCATCTACCATTCATCCACTATCCACCATTCATCTACCATTCATCTACCATTCATCCACTATCCACCATTCATCTACCATAGAGCCACCATTCATCCACCACTCATCTACCATTCATCTACCATAGAGCCACCATTCATCTACCATAGTGCTACCATTCATCTACCTTAGAGCCACCATTCATCTACCATAGAGCCATCATTCATCTACCATAGGGCTACCATTCATCTACCATTCATCCACCACTCATCTACCATTCATCTACCATAGAGCCACCATTCATCTACCGTAGAGCCACCATTCATCTACCATAGAGCTACCTTTCATCTAACATAGACCCACCATTCATATCTACCATAGAGCCACCATTCTCCTACCATAGAGCCACCATTCATCTACCATAGAGCAACCATTCATCTAACATAGAGCCACCATTCATCTACCATAGAGCCATCATTCATCTACCATAGGGCTACCATTCATCTACCATTCATCCACCACTCATCTACTGTTCATCTACCCTAGAGCCACCATTCATCTAACATAGAGCCACCATTCATCTACCATAGAGCCACCATTCATCTACCATAAAGCCACCATTCATCTACCATAGAGCCACCATTCATCTACCTTAGAGCCACCATTCATCTACCATAGGGCTACCATTCATCTACCATTCATCTACCATTCATCCACTATCCACCATTCATCTACCATTCATCTACCATTCATCCACTATCCACCATTCATCTACCATAGAGCCACCATTCATCCACCACTCATCTACCATTCATCTACCATAGAGCCACCATTCATCTACCATTCATCCACCACTCATCTACCATTCATCTACCATAGAGCCACCATAGTGCTACCATTCATCTACCTTAGAGCCACCATTCATCTACCATAGAGCCATCATTCATCTACCATAGGGCTACCATTCATCTACCATTCATCCACCACTCATCTACCATTCATCTACCATAGAGCCACCATTCATCTACCGTAGAGCCACCATTCATCTACCATAGAGCTACCTTTCATCTAACATAGACCCACCATTCATATCTACCATAGAGCCACCATTCTCCTACCATAGAGCCACCATTCATCTACCATAGAGCCACCATTCATCTACCATAGAGCCACCATTCATCTACCATAGAGCCACCATTCATCTACCATAGAGCCACCATTCATCTACCATAGGGCTACCATTCATCTACCATTCATCTACCATTCATCCACTATCCACCATTCATCTACCATTCATCTACCATTCATCCACTATCCACCATTCATCTACCAAAGAGCCACCATTCATCCACCACTCATCTACCATTCATCTACCATAGTGCCACCATTCATCTACCATAGAGACACCATTCATCTACCACTCATCTACCATTCATCTATTATAGAGCCACCATTCATCTACCATAGAGCCACCATTCATCTACCATAGAGCCATCATTCATCTACCATTCATCCACCACTCATCTACTATTCATCTACCCTAGAGCCACCATTCATCTAACATAGAGCCACCATTCATCTACCATAAAGCCACCATTCATCTACCATAGAGCCACCATTCATCTACCATAGAGCCACCATTCATCTACCATAGGGCTACCATTCATCTACCATTCATCTACCATTCATCCACTATCCACCATTCATCTACCATTCATCCACTATCCACCATTCATCTACCATAGAGCCACCATTCACCCACCACTCATCTACCATTCATCTACCATAGAGCCACCATTCATCTACCATAGAGCCACCATTCATCTACCATAGAGCGACCATTCATCTACCATAGGGCTACCATTCATCTACCATTCATCCACCACTCATCTACCATTCATCTACCATAGAGCCACCATTCATCTACCATAGAGCCACCATTCATCTACCACTCATCTACCATTCATCTACCATAGAGCCACCATTCATCTACCATAGAGCCACCATTCATCTACCATAGAGCCATCATTCATCTACCATAGGGCTACCATTCATCTACCATTCATCCACCACTCATCTACTATTCATCTACCCTAGAGCCACCATTCATCTAACATAGAGCCACCATTCATCTACCATAGAGCCACCATTCATCTACCATAAAGCCACCATTCATCTACCATAGAGCCACCATTCATCTACCATAGAGCCACCATTCATCTACCATAGGGCTACCATTCATCTACCATTCATCTACCATTCATCCACTATCCACCATTCATCTACCATTCATCTACCATTCATCCACTATCCACCATTCATCTATCATAGAGCCACCATTCATCCACCACTCATCTACCATTCATCTACCATAGAGCCACCATTCATCTACCATAGTGCTACCATTCATCTACCTTAGAGCCACCATTCATCTACCATAGAGCCATCATTCATCTACCATAGGGCTACCATTCATCTACCATTCATCCACCACTCATCTACCATTCATCTACCATAGAGCCACCATTCATCTACCGTAGAGCCACCATTCATCTACCATAGAGCTACCTTTCATCTAACATAGACCCACCATTTATATCTACCATAGAGCCACCATTCTCCTACCATAGAGCCACCATTCATCTACCATAGAGCCACCATTCATCTAACATAGAGCCACCATTCATCTACCATAGAGCCACCATTCATCTACCATAGAGCCACAATTCATCTACCATAGAGCCACCATTCATCCACCACTCATCTACCATTCATCCACCATAGAGCCACCATTCATATACCATAGAGCCACCATTCATCTACCATAGAGCCACCATTCATCTACCATAGAGCCACCATTCATCTACCATAGAGCCACCATTCATCTACCATAGAGCCATCATTCATCTACCATAGAGTCGCCATTCATCTTCCATAGAGTCGCCATTCATCTACCATAGAGCCGCCATTCATCTACCATAGAGCCACCATTCATCTACCATAGAGCCACCATTCATCTACCATAGAGCCACCATTCATCTACCATAGGGCTACCATAGGGCTACCATTCATCTACCATTCATCCACTATTCATCTACCAAAGAGCCACCATTTATCTACCATAGAGCCACCATTCATCTACCATAGAGCCATCATTCATCTACCATAGAGTCGCCATTCATCTTCCATAGAGTCGCCATTCATCTACCATAGAGCCGCCATTCATCTACCATAGAGCCACCATTCATCTACCATAGAGCCACCATTCATCTACCATAGAGCCACCATTCATCTACCATAGGGCTACCATAGGGCTACCATTCATCTACCATTCATCCACTATTCATCTACCAAAGAGCCACCATTTATCTACCATAGAGCCACCATTCATCTACCATAGAGCCACCATTCATCTACCATAAAGCCACCATTCATCTACCATAGAGCCACCATTCATCTACCATAGAGCCACCATTCATCTACCATAGGGCTACCATTCATCTACCATTCATCTACCATTCATCCACTATCCACCATTCATCTACCATTCATCTACCATTCATCCACTATCCACCATTCATCTACCAAAGAGCCACCATTCATCCACCACTCATCTACCATTCATCTACCATAGTGCCACCATTCATCTACCATAGAGACACCATTCATCTACCACTCATCTACCATTCATCTATTATAGAGCCACCATTCATCTACCATAGAGCCACCATTCATCTACCATAGAGCCATCATTCATCTACCATTCATCCACCACTCATCTACTATTCATCTACCCTAGAGCCACCATTCATCTAACATAGAGCCACCATTCATCTACCATAAAGCCACCATTCATCTACCATAGAGCCACCATTCATCTACCATAGAGCCACCATTCATCTACCATAGGGCTACCATTCATCTACCATTCATCTACCATTCATCCACTATCCACCATTCATCTACCATTCATCCACTATCCACCATTCATCTACCATAGAGCCACCATTCACCCACCACTCATCTACCATTCATCTACCATAGAGCCACCATTCATCTACCATAGAGCCACCATTCATCTACCATAGAGCCACCATTCATCTACCATAGAGCGACCATTCATCTACCATAGGGCTACCATTCATCTACCATTCATCCACCACTCATCTACCATTCATCTACCATAGAGCCACCATTCATCTACCATAGAGCCACCATTCATCTACCACTCATCTACCATTCATCTACCATAGAGCCACCATTCATCTACCATAGAGCCACCATTCATCTACCATAGAGCCATCATTCATCTACCATAGGGCTACCATTCATCTACCATTCATCCACCACTCATCTACCATTCATCTACCATAGAGCCACCATTCATCTACCATAGAGCCACCATTCATCTACCACTCATCTACCATTCATCTACCATAGAGCCACCATTCATCTACCATAGAGCCACCATTCATCTACCATAGAGCCATCATTCATCTACCATAGGGCTACCATTCATCTACCATTCATCCACCACTCATCTACTATTCATCTACCCTAGAGCCACCATTCATCTAACATAGAGCCACCATTCATCTACCATAGAGCCACCATTTATCTACCATAAAGCCACCATTCATCTACCATAGAGCCACCATTCATCTACCATAGAGCCACCATTCATCTACCATAGGGCTACCATTCATCTACCGTTCATCTACCATTCATCCACTATCCACCATTCATCTACCATTCATCTACCATTCATCCACTATCCACCATTCATCTACCATAGAGCCACCATTCATCCACCACTCATCTACCATTCATCTACCATAGAGCCACCATTCATCTACCATAGTGCTACCATTCATCTACCTTAGAGCCACCATTCATCTACCATAGAGCCATCATTCATCTACCATAGGGCTACCATTCATCTACCATTCATCCACCACTCATCTACCATTCATCTACCATAGAGCCACCATTCATCTACCGTAGAGCCACCATTCATCTACCATAGAGCTACCTTTCATCTAACATAGACCCACCATTCATATCTACCATAGAGCCACCATTCTCCTACCATAGAGCCACCATTCATCTACCATAGAGCAACCATTCATCTAACATAGAGCCACCATTCATCTACCATAGAGCCATCATTCATCTACCATAGGGCTACCATTCATCTACCATTCATCCACCACTCATCTACTGTTCATCTACCCTAGAGCCACCATTCATCTAACATAGAGCCACCATTCATCTACCATAGAGCCACCATTCATCTACCATAAAGCCACCATTCATCTACCATAGAGCCACCATTCATCTACCTTAGAGCCACCATTCATCTACCATAGGGCTACCATTCATCTACCATTCATCTACCATTCATCCACTATCCACCATTCATCTACCATTCATCTACCATTCATCCACTATCCACCATTCATCTACCATAGAGCCACCATTCATCCACCACTCATCTACCATTCATCTACCATAGAGCCACCATTCATCTACCATTCATCCACCACTCATCTACCATTCATCTACCATAGAGCCACCATAGTGCTACCATTCATCTACCTTAGAGCCACCATTCATCTACCATAGAGCCATCATTCATCTACCATAGGGCTACCATTCATCTACCATTCATCCACCACTCATCTACCATTCATCTACCATAGAGCCACCATTCATCTACCGTAGAGCCACCATTCATCTACCATAGAGCTACCTTTCATCTAACATAGACCCACCATTCATATCTACCATAGAGCCACCATTCTCCTACCATAGAGCCACCATTCATCTACCATAGAGCCACCATTCATCTACCATAGAGCCACCATTCATCTACCATAGAGCCACCATTCATCTACCATAGAGCCAACATTCATCTACCATAGAGCTGCCATTCATCTACCATTCATCCACCACTCATCTACCATAGAGCCACCATTCATCTACCATAAAGCCACCATTCATCTATCATAGGGCCACATTTCATCTACCATGAAACTACCATTCATCTACCATTCATCCACCACTCATCTACCATTCATCTACCATAGAGCCACCATTCATCTACCATAGAGCCACCATACATATCTACCATAGAGCCACAATTCTCCTACCATAGAGCCACCATTCATCTACCATAGAGCCACCATTCATCTAACATAGAGCCACCATTCATCTACCATAGAGCCACCATTCATCTACCATAGAGCCACCATTCATCTACCATAGAGCCATCATTCATCTACCATAGAGTCGCCATTCATCTTCCATAGAGTCGCCATTCATCTACCATAGAGCCGCCATTCATCTACCATAGAGCCACCATTCATCTACCATAGAGCCACCATTCATCTACCATAGAGCCACCATTCATCTACCATAGGGCTACCATAGGGCTACCATTCATCTACCATTCATCCACTATTCATCTACCAAAGAGCCACCATTTATCTACCATAGAGCCACCATTCATCTACCATAGAGCCACCATTCATCCACCACTCATCTACCATTCATCTACCATCGAGCCACCATTCATCTACCCTGGAGCCACCATTCATCTAACATAGAGCCACCATTCATCTACCATAGAGCCACCATTCATCTACCATAAAGCCACCATTCATCTACCATAGAGCCACCATTCATCTACCATAGAGCCACCATTCATCTACCATAGGGCTACCATTCATCTACCATTCATCTACCATTCATCCACTATCCACCATTCATCTACCATTCATCTACCATTCATCCACTATCCACCATTCATCTACCAAAGAGCCACCATTCATCCACCACTCATCTACCATTCATCTACCATAGTGCCACCATTCATCTACCATAGAGACACCATTCATCTACCACTCATCTACCATTCATCTATTATAGAGCCACCATTCATCTACCATAGAGCCACCATTCATCTACCATAGAGCCATCATTCATCTACCATTCATCCACCACTCATCTACTATTCATCTACCCTAGAGCCACCATTCATCTAACATAGAGCCACCATTCATCTACCATAAAGCCACCATTCATCTACCATAGAGCCACCATTCATCTACCATAGAGCCACCATTCATCTACCATAGGGCTACCATTCATCTACCATTCATCTACCATTCATCCACTATCCACCATTCATCTACCATTCATCCACTATCCACCATTCATCTACCATAGAGCCACCATTCACCCACCACTCATCTACCATTCATCTACCATAGAGCCACCATTCATCTACCATAGAGCCACCATTCATCTACCATAGAGCCACCATTCATCTACCATAGAGCGACCATTCATCTACCATAGGGCTACCATTCATCTACCATTCATCCACCACTCATCTACCATTCATCTACCATAGAGCCACCATTCATCTACCATAGAGCCACCATTCATCTACCACTCATCTACCATTCATCTACCATAGAGCCACCATTCATCTACCATAGAGCCACCATTCATCTACCATAGAGCCATCATTCATCTACCATAGGGCTACCATTCATCTACCATTCATCCACCACTCATCTACTATTCATCTACCCTAGAGCCACCATTCATCTAACATAGAGCCACCATTCATCTACCATAGAGCCACCATTCATCTACCATAAAGCCACCATTCATCTACCATAGAGCCACCATTCATCTACCATAGAGCCACCATTCATCTACCATAGGGCTACCATTCATCTACCATTCATCTACCATTCATCCACTATCCACCATTCATCTACCATTCATCTACCATTCATCCACTATCCACCATTCATCTATCATAGAGCCACCATTCATCCACCACTCATCTACCATTCATCTACCATAGAGCCACCATTCATCTACCATAGTGCTACCATTCATCTACCTTAGAGCCACCATTCATCTACCATAGAGCCATCATTCATCTACCATAGGGCTACCATTCATCTACCATTCATCCACCACTCATCTACCATTCATCTACCATAGAGCCACCATTCATCTACCGTAGAGCCACCATTCATCTACCATAGAGCTACCTTTCATCTAACATAGACCCACCATTTATATCTACCATAGAGCCACCATTCTCCTACCATAGAGCCACCATTCATCTACCATAGAGCCACCATTCATCTAACATAGAGCCACCATTCATCTACCATAGAGCCACCATTCATCTACCATAGAGCCACAATTCATCTACCATAGAGCCACCATTCATCCACCACTCATCTACCATTCATCCACCATAGAGCCACCATTCATATACCATAGAGCCACCATTCATCTACCATAGAGCCACCATTCATCTATCATAGAGCCACCTTTCATTTACCAAAGCGCTACCATTCATCTACCATAGAGCCACCATTCATCTACCATAGAGCCAACATTCATCTACCATAGAGCCATCATTCATCCACCACTCATCTACCATTCATCTACCATAGTGCCACCATTCATCTACCATAGAGACACCATTCATCTACCACTCATCTACCATTCATCTATTATAGAGCCACCATTCATCTACCATAGAGCCACCATTCATCTACCATAGAGCCATCATTCATCTACCATTCATCCACCACTCATCTACTATTCATCTACCCTAGAGCCACCATTCATCTAACATAGAGCCACCATTCATCTACCATAAAGCCACCATTCATCTACCATAGAGCCACCATTCATCTACCATAGAGCCACCATTCATCTACCATAGGGCTACCATTCATCTACCATTTATCTACCATTCATCCACTATCCACCATTCATCTACCATTCATCCACTATCCACCATTCATCTACCATAGAGCCACCATTCACCCACCACTCATCTACCATTCATCTACCATAGAGCCACCATTCATCTACCATAGAGCCACCATTCATCTACCATAGAGCCACCATTCATCTACCATAGAGCCACCATTCATCTACCATAGGGCTACCATTCATCTACCATTCATCCACCACTCATCTACCATTCATCTACCATAGAGCCACCATTCATCTACCATAGAGCCACCATTCATCTACCACTCATCTACCATTCATCTACCATAGAGCCACCATTCATCTACCATAGAGCCACCATTCATCTACCATAGAGCCATCATTCATCTACTATAGGGCTACCATTCATCTACCATTCATCCACCACTCATCTACTATTCATCTACCCTAGAGCCACCATTCATCTAACATAGAGCCACCATTCATCTACCATAGAGCCACCATTTATCTACCATAAAGCCACCATTCATCTACCATAGAGCCACCATTCATCTACCATAGAGCCACCATTCATCTACCATAGGGCTACCATTCATCTACCATTCATCTACCATTCATCTACCATTCATCCACTATCCACCATTCATCTACCATTCATCTACCATTCATCCACTATCCACCATTCATCTACCATAGAGCCACCATTCATCCACCACTCATCTACCATTCATCTACCATAGAGCCACCATTCATCTACCATAGTGCTACCATTCATCTACCTTAGAGCCACCATTCATCTACCATAGAGCCATCATTCATCTACCATAGGGCTACCATTCATCTACCATTCATCCACCACTCATCTACCATTCATCTACCATAGAGCCACCATTCATCTACCGTAGAGCCACCATTCATCTACCATAGAGCTACCTTTCATCTAACATAGACCCACCATTCATATCTACCATAGAGCCACCATTCTCCTACCATAGAGCCACCATTCATCTACCATAGAGCCACCATTCATCTAACATAGAGCCACCATTCATCTACCATAGAGCCATCATTCATCTACCATAGGGCTACCATTCATCTACCATTCATCCACCACTCATCTACTATTCATCTACCCTAGAGCCACCATTCATCTAACATAGAGCCACCATTCATCTACCATAGAGCCACCATTCATCTACCATAAAGCCACCATTCATCTACCATAGAGCCACCATTCATCTACCTTAGAGCCACCATTCATCTACCATAGGGCTACCATTCATCTACCATTCATCTACCATTCATCCACTATCCACCATTCATCTACCATTCATCTACCATTCATCCACTATCCACCATTCATCTACCATAGAGCCACCATTCATCCACCACTCATCTACCATTCATCTACCATAGAGCCACCATTCATCTACCATTCATCCACCACTCATCTACCATTCATCTACCATAGAGCCACCATAGTGCTACCATTCATCTACCTTAGAGCCACCATTCATCTACCATAGAGCCATCATTCATCTACCATAGGGCTACCATTCATCTACCATTCATCCACCACTCATCTACCATTCATCTACCATAGAGCCACCATTCATCTACCGTAGAGCCACCATTCATCTACCATAGAGCTACCTTTCATCTAACATAGACCCACCATTCATATCTACCATAGAGCCACCATTCTCCTACCATAGAGCCACCATTCATCTACCATAGAGCCACCATTCATCTACCATAGAGCCACCATTCATCTACCATAGAGCCACCATTCATCTACCATAGAGCCAACATTCATCTACCATAGAGCTGCCATTCATCTACCATTCATCCACCACTCATCTACCATAGAGCCACCATTCATCTACCATAAAGCCACCATTCATCTATCATAGGGCCACATTTCATCTACCATGAAACTACCATTCATCTACCATTCATCCACCACTCATCTACCATTCATCTACCATAGAGCCACCATTCATCTACCATAGAGCCACCATACATATCTACCATAGAGCCACAATTCTCCTACCATAGAGCCACCATTCATCTACCATAGAGCCACCATTCATCTAACACAGAGCCACCATTCATCTACCATAGAGCCACCATTCATCTACCATAGAGCCACCATTCATCTACCATAGAGCCATCATTCATCTACCATAGAGTCGCCATTCATCTTCCATAGAGTCGCCATTCATCTACCATAGAGCCGCCATTCATCTACCATAGAGCCACCATTCATCTACCATAGAGCCACCATTCATCTACCATAGAGCCACCATTCATCTACCATAGGGCTACCATAGGGCTACCATTCATCTACCATTCATCCACTATTCATCTACCAAAGAGCCACCATTTATCTACCATAGAGCCACCATTCATCTACCATAGAGCCACCATTCATCCACCACTCATCTACCATTCATCTACCATCGAGCCACCATTCATCTACCCTGGAGCCACCATTCATCTAACATAGAGCCACCATTCATCTACCATAGAGCCACCATTCATCTACCATAAAGCCACCATTCATCTACCATAGAGCCACCATTCATCTACCATAGAGCCACCATTCATCTACCATAGGGCTACCATTCATCTACCATTCATCTACCATTCATCCACTATCCACCATTCATCTACCATTCATCTACCATTCATCCACTATCCACCATTCATCTACCAAAGAGCCACCATTCATCCACCACTCATCTACCATTCATCTACCATAGTGCCACCATTCATCTACCATAGAGACACCATTCATCTACCACTCATCTACCATTCATCTATTATAGAGCCACCATTCATCTACCATAGAGCCACCATTCATCTACCATAGAGCCATCATTCATCTACCATTCATCCACCACTCATCTACTATTCATCTACCCTAGAGCCACCATTCATCTAACATAGAGCCACCATTCATCTACCATAAAGCCACCATTCATCTACCATAGAGCCACCATTCATCTACCATAGAGCCACCATTCATCTACCATAGGGCTACCATTCATCTACCATTCATCTACCATTCATCCACTATCCACCATTCATCTACCATTCATCCACTATCCACCATTCATCTACCATAGAGCCACCATTCACCCACCACTCATCTACCATTCATCTACCATAGAGCCACCATTCATCTACCATAGAGCCACCATTCATCTACCATAGAGCCACCATTCATCTACCATAGAGCGACCATTCATCTACCATAGGGCTACCATTCATCTACCATTCATCCACCACTCATCTACCATTCATCTACCATAGAGCCACCATTCATCTACCATAGAGCCACCATTCATCTACCACTCATCTACCATTCATCTACCATAGAGCCACCATTCATCTACCATAGAGCCACCATTCATCTACCATAGAGCCATCATTCATCTACCATAGGGCTACCATTCATCTACCATTCATCCACCACTCATCTACTATTCATCTACCCTAGAGCCACCATTCATCTAACATAGAGCCACCATTCATCTACCATAGAGCCACCATTCATCTACCATAAAGCCACCATTCATCTACCATAGAGCCACCATTCATCTACCATAGAGCCACCATTCATCTACCATAGGGCTACCATTCATCTACCATTCATCTACCATTCATCCACTATCCACCATTCATCTACCATTCATCTACCATTCATCCACTATCCACCATTCATCTATCATAGAGCCACCATTCATCCACCACTCATCTACCATTCATCTACCATAGAGCCACCATTCATCTACCATAGTGCTACCATTCATCTACCTTAGAGCCACCATTCATCTACCATAGAGCCATCATTCATCTACCATAGGGCTACCATTCATCTACCATTCATCCACCACTCATCTACCATTCATCTACCATAGAGCCACCATTCATCTACCGTAGAGCCACCATTCATCTACCATAGAGCTACCTTTCATCTAACATAGACCCACCATTTATATCTACCATAGAGCCACCATTCTCCTACCATAGAGCCACCATTCATCTACCATAGAGCCACCATTCATCTAACATAGAGCCACCATTCATCTACCATAGAGCCACCATTCATCTACCATAGAGCCACAATTCATCTACCATAGAGCCACCATTCATCCACCACTCATCTACCATTCATCCACCATAGAGCCACCATTCATATACCATAGAGCCACCATTCATCTACCATAGAGCCACCATTCATCTACCATAGAGCCACCATTCATCTACCATAGAGCCACCATTCATCTACCATAGAGCCATCATTCATCTACCATAGAGTCGCCATTCATCTTCCATAGAGTCGCCATTCATCTACCATAGAGCCGCCATTCATTTACCATAGAGCCACCATTCATCTACCATAGGGCTACCATAGGGCTACCATTCATCTACCATTCATCCACTATTCATCTACCAAAGAGCCACCATTTATCTACCATAGAGCCACCATTCATCTACCATAGAGCCACCATTCATCCACCACTCATCTACCATTCATCTACCATCGAGCCACCATTCATCTACCCTGGAGCCACCATTCATCTAACATAGAGCCACCATTCATCTACCATAGAGCCACCATTCATCTACCATAAAGCCACCATTCATCTACCATAGAGCCACCATTCATCTACCATAGAGCCACCATTCATCTACCATAGGGCTACCATTCATCTACCATTCATCTACCATTCATCCACTATCCACCATTCATCTACCATTCATCTACCATTCATCCACTATCCACCATTCATCTACCAAAGAGCCACCATTCATCCACCACTCATCTACCATTCATCTACCATAGTGCCACCATTCATCTACCATAGAGACACCATTCATCTACCACTCATCTACCATTCATCTATTATAGAGCCACCATTCATCTACCATAGAGCCACCATTCATCTACCATAGAGCCATCATTCATCTACCATTCATCCACCACTCATCTACTATTCATCTACCCTAGAGCCACCATTCATCTAACATAGAGCCACCATTCATTTACCATAAAGCCACCATTCATCTACCATAGAGCCACCATTCATCTACCATAGAGCCACCATTCATCTACCATAGGGCTACCATTCATCTACCATTCATCTACCATTCATCCACTATCCACCATTCATCTACCATTCATCCACTATCCACCATTCATCTACCATAGAGCCACCATTCACCCACCACTCATCTACCATTCATCTACCATAGAGCCACCATTCATCTACCATAGAGCCACCATTCATCTACCATAGAGCCACCATTCATCTACCATAGAGCGACCATTCATCTACCATAGGGCTACCATTCATCTACCATTCATCCACCACTCATCTACCATTCATCTACCATAGAGCCACCATTCATCTACCATAGAGCCACCATTCATCTACCACTCATCTACCATTCATCTACCATAGAGCCACCATTCATCTACCATAGAGCCACCATTCATCTACCATAGAGCCATCATTCATCTACCATAGGGCTACCATTCATCTACCATTCATCCACCACTCATCTACTATTCATCTACCCTAGAGCCACCATTCATCTAACATAGAGCCACCATTCATCTACCATAGAGCCACCATTCATCTACCATAAAGCCACCATTCATCTACCATAGAGCCACCATTCATCTACCATAGAGCCACCATTCATCTACCATAGGGCTACCATTCATCTACCATTCATCTACCATTCATCCACTATCCACCATTCATCTACCATTCATCTACCATTCATCCACTATCCACCATTCATCTATCATAGAGCCACCATTCATCCACCACTCATCTACCATTCATCTACCATAGAGCCACCATTCATCTACCATAGTGCTACCATTCATCTACCTTAGAGCCACCATTCATCTACCATAGAGCCATCATTCATCTACCATAGGGCTACCATTCATCTACCATTCATCCACCACTCATCTACCATTCATCTACCATAGAGCCACCATTCATCTACCGTAGAGCCACCATTCATCTACCATAGAGCTACCTTTCATCTAACATAGACCCACCATTTATATCTACCATAGAGCCACCATTCTCCTACCATAGAGCCACCATTCATCTACCATAGAGCCACCATTCATCTAACATAGAGCCACCATTCATCTACCATAGAGCCACCATTCATCTACCATAGAGCCACAATTCATCTACCATAGAGCCACCATTCATCCACCACTCATCTACCATTCATCCACCATAGAGCCACCATTCATATACCATAGAGCCACCATTCATCTACCATAGAGCCACCATTCATCTATCATAGAGCCACCTTTCATCTACCAAAGCGCTACCATTCATCTACCATAGAGCCACCATTCATCTACCATAGAGCCAACATTCATCTACCATAGAGCCACCATTCATCTACCATAGAGCCACCATTCATCAACCATAGAGCCACCATTCATCTACCATAGGGCTATCATTCATCTACCATTCATCCACCACTCATCTACCATTCAACTACCTTAGAGCCACCATTCATCTACCATAGAGCCACCAATCATTTACCATAGAGCCACCATTCATCTACTATAGAGCCACCATTCATCTACCATAAGGCTACCATTCATCTACCATTCATCTACCATAGAGCCACCATTCATCTACCATAGAGCCACCATTCATCCACCACTCATCTACCATTCATCTACCATAGAGCCACCATTCATCTACCATAGAGCCACCATTCATCTACCATAGAGCCACCATTCATCTACCATAGAGCCGCCATTTATCTACCATAGAGCCACCATTCATCTACCATTGGGCTACCATTCATCTACCATTCATCCACCACTCATCTACCATTCATTTACCATAGAGCCACCATTCATCTACCATAGAGCCACCATTCATTTACCATAGAGCCACCATTCATCTACCATAGAGCCACCATTCATCTACCATAGAGCCACCATTCATCTACCATTGGGCTACCATTCATCTACCATTCATCCACCACTCATCTACCATTCATCCTACCATAGAGCCACCATTCATCTACCATAGAGCCACCATTCATCTACCATTGGGCTACCATTCATCTACCATTCATCCACCACTCATCTACCATTCATCTACCATAGAGCCACCATTCATCTAACATAGAGCCACCATGAAGCCACCATTCATCTACCATTCATCCACCACTCATCTACCATTCATCTACCATAGAGCCACCATTCATCTACCATAAAACCACCATTCATCTACCATAGAACCACCATTCATCCACCACTCATCTACCATTCATCTACCATAGAGCCACCATTCATCTACCATAGAGCCACCATTCATCTACCATAGAGCCACCATTCATCTACCATAGAGCCGCCATTTATCTACCATAGAGCCACCATTCATCCACTACTGATCTACCATTCATCTACTATAGAGCCACCATTCATTTACCATAGAGCCACCATTCATCTACCATAGAGCCACCATTCATTTACCATAGAGCCACCATTCATCTACCATAGAGCCACCATTCATCTACCATAGAGCCACCATTCATCTACCATTGGGCTACCATTCATCTACCATTCATCCACCACTCATCTACCATTCATCCTACCCTAGAGCCACCATTCATCTAACATAGAGCCACCATTCATCTACCATAGAGCCACCATTCATCTACCATAAAGCCACCATTCATCTACCATAGAGCCACCATTCATCTACCTTAGAGCCACCATTCATCTACCATAGGGCTACCATTCATCTACCATTCATCTACCATTCATCCACTATCCACCATTCATCTACCATTCATCTACCATTCATCCACTATCCACCATTCATCTACCATAGAGCCACCATTCATCCACCACTCATCTACCATTCATCTACCATAGAGCCACCATTCATCTACCATTCATCCACCACTCATCTACCATTCATCTACCATAGAGCCACCATAGTGCTACAATTCATCTACCTTAGAGCCACCATTCATCTACCATAGAGCCATCATTCATCTACCATAGGGCTACCATTCATCTACCATTCATCCACCACTCATCTACCATTCATCTACCATAGAGCTACCTTTCATCTAACATAGACCCACCATTCATATCTACCATAGAGCCACCATTCTCCTACCATAGAGCCACCATTCATCTACCATAGAGCCACCATTCATCTACCATAGAGCCACCATTCATCTACCATAGAGCCACCATTCATCTACCATAGAGCCAACATTCATCTACCATAGAGCTGCCATTCATCTACCATTCATCCACCACTCATCTACCATAGAGCCACCATTCATCTACCATAAAGCCACCATTCATCTATCATAGGGCCACATTTCATCTACCATGAAACTACCATTCATCTACCATTCATCCACCACTCATCTACCATTCATCTACCATAGAGCCACCATTCATCTACCATAGAGCCACCATACATATCTACCATAGAGCCACAATTCTCCTACCATAGAGCCACCATTCATCTACCATAGAGCCACCATTCATCTACCATAGAGCCACCATTCATCTACCATAGAGCCACCATTCATCTACCATAGAGCCACCATTCATCTACCATAGAGCCATCATTCATCTACCATAGAGTCGCCATTCATCTTCCATAGAGTCGCCATTCATCTACCATAGAGCCGCCATTCATCTACCATAGAGCCACCATTCATCTACCATAGAGCCACCATTCATCTACCATAGAGCCACCATTCATCTACCATAGGGCTACCATAGGGCTACCATTCATCTACCATTCATCCACTATTCATCTACCAAAGAGCCACCATTTATCTACCATAGAGCCACCATTCATCTACCATAGAGCCACCATTCATCCACCACTCATCTACCATTCATCTACCATCGAGCCACCATTCATCTACCCTGGAGCCACCATTCATCTAACATAGAGCCACCATTCATCTACCATAGAGCCACCATTCATCTACCATAAAGCCACCATTCATCTACCATAGAGCCACCATTCATCTACCATAGAGCCACCATTCATCTACCATAGGGCTACCATTCATCTACCATTCATCTACCATTCATCCACTATCCACCATTCATCTACCATTCATCTACCATTCATCCACTATCCACCATTCATCTACCAAAGAGCCACCATTCATCCACCACTCATCTACCATTCATCTACCATAGTGCCACCATTCATCTACCATAGAGACACCATTCATCTACCACTCATCTACCATTCATCTATTATAGAGCCACCATTCATCTACCATAGAGCCACCATTCATCTACCATAGAGCCATCATTCATCTACCATTCATCCACCACTCATCTACTATTCATCTACCCTAGAGCCACCATTCATCTAACATAGAGCCACCATTCATCTACCATAAAGCCACCATTCATCTACCATAGAGCCACCATTCATCTACCATAGAGCCACCATTCATCTACCATAGGGCTACCATTCATCTACCATTCATCTACCATTCATCCACTATCCACCATTCATCTACCATTCATCCACTATCCACCATTCATCTACCATAGAGCCACCATTCACCCACCACTCATCTACCATTCATCTACCATAGAGCCACCATTCATCTACCATAGAGCCACCATTCATCTACCATAGAGCCACCATTCATCTACCATAGAGCCACCATTCATCTACCATAGGGCTACCATTCATCTACCATTCATCCACCACTCATCTACCATTCATCTACCATAGAGCCACCATTCATCTACCATAGAGCCACCATTCATCTACCACTCATCTACCATTCATCTACCATAGAGCCACCATTCATCTACCATAGAGCCACCATTCATCTACCATAGAGCCATCATTCATCTACCATAGGGCTACCATTCATCTACCATTCATCCACCACTCATCTACTATTCATCTACCCTAGAGCCACCATTCATCTAACATAGAGCCACCATTCATCTACCATAGAGCCACCATTCATCTACCATAAAGCCACCATTCATCTACCATAGAGCCACCATTCATCTACCATAGAGCCACCATTCATCTACCATAGGGCTACCATTCATCTACCATTCATCTACCATTCATCCACTATCCACCATTCATCTACCATTCATCTACCATTCATCCACTATCCACCATTCATCTACCATAGAGCCACCATTCATCCACCACTCATCTACCATTCATCTACCATAGAGCCACCATTCATCTACCATAGTGCTACCATTCATCTACCTTAGAGCCACCATTCATCTACCATAGAGCCATCATTCATCTACCATAGGGCTACCATTCATCTACCATTCATCCACCACTCATCTACCATTCATCTACCATAGAGCCACCATTCATCTACCGTAGAGCCACCATTCATCTACCATAGAGCTACCTTTCATCTAACATAGACCCACCATTCATATCTACCATAGAGCCACCATTCTCCTACCATAGAGCCACCATTCATCTACCATAGAGCCACCATTCATCTAACATAGAGCCACCATTCATCTACCATAGAGCCACCATTCATCTACCATAGAGCCACAATTCATCTACCATAGAGCCACCATTCATCCACCACTCATCTACCATTCATCCACCATAGAGCCACCATTCATATACCATAGAGCCACCATTCATCTACCATAGAGCCACCATTCATCTATCATAGAGCCACCTTTCATCTACCAAAGCGCTACCATTCATCTACCATAGAGCCACCATTCATCTACCATAGAGCCAACATTCATCTACCATAGAGCCACCATTCATCTACCATAGAGCCACCATTCATCAACCATAGAGCCACCATTCATCTACCATAGGGCTATCATTCATCTACCATTCATCCACCACTCATCTACCATTCAACTACCATAGAGCCACCATTCATATACCATAGAGCCACCATTCATCTACCATAGAGCCACCATTCATCTATCATAGAGCCACCTTTCATCTACCAAAGCGCTACCATTCATCTACCATAGAGCCACCATTCATCTACCATAGAGCCACCATTCATCTACCATAGAGCCACCATTCATCTACCATAGAGCCACAATTCATCTACCATAGAGCCACCATTCATCTACCATAGAGCCACCATTCATCTACCATAGAGCCACCATTCATCAACCATAGAGCCACCATTCATCTACCATAGAGCCACCATTCATCTACCATAGAGCCAACATTCATCTACCATAGAGCTGCCATTCATCTACCATTCATCCACCACTCATCTACCATAGAGCCACCATTCATCTACCATAAAGCCACCATTCATCTATCATAGGGCCACATTTCATCTACCATGAAACTACCATTCATCTACCATTCATCCACCACTCATCTACCATTCATCTACCATAGAGCCACCATTCATCTACCATAGAGCCACCATTCATCTACCATAGAGCCACCATACATATCTACCATAGAGCCACAATTCTCCTACCATAGAGCCACCATTCATCTACCATAGAGCCACCATTCATCTACCATAGAGCCACCATTCATCTACCATAGAGCCACCATTCATCTACCATAGAGCCACCATTCATCTACCATAGAGCCATCATTCATCTACCATAGAGTCGCCATTCATCTTCCATAGAGTCGCCATTCATCTACCATAGAGCCGCCATTCATCTACCATAGAGCCACCATTCATCTACCATAGAGCCACCATTCATCTACCATAGAGCCACCATTCATCTACCATAGGGCTACCATAGGGCTACCATTCATCTACCATTCATCCACTATTCATCTACCAAAGAGCCACCATTTATCTACCATAGAGCCACCATTCATCTACCATAGAGCCACCATTCATCCACCACTCATCTTCCATTCATCTACCATCGAGCCACCATTCATCTACCCTAGAGCCACCATTCATCTAACATAGAGCCACCATTCATCTACCATAGAGCCACCATTCATCTACCATAAAGCCACCATTCATCTACCATAGAGCCACCATTCATCTACCATAGAGCCACCATTCATCTACCATAGGGCTACCATTCATCTACCATTTATCTACCATTCATCCACTATCCACCATTCATCTACCATTCATCTACCATTCATCCACTATCCACCATTCATCTACCATAGAGCCACCATTCATCCACCACTCATCTACCATTCATCTACCATAGTGCCACCATTCATCTACCATAGAGACACCATTCATCTACCACTCATCTACCATTCATCTATTATAGAGCCACCATTCATCTACCATAGAGCCACCATTCATCTACCATAGAGCCATCATTCATCTACCATTCATCCACCACTCATCTACTATTCATCTACCCTAGAGCCACCATTCATCTAACATAGAGCCACCATTCATCTACCATAAAGCCATCATTCATCTACCATAGAGCCACCATTCATCTACCATAGAGCCACCATTCATCTACCATAGGGCTACCATTCATCTACCATTCATCTACCATTCATCCACTATCCACCATTCATCTACCATTCATCCACTATCCACCATTCATCTACCATAGAGCCACCATTCATCCACCACTCATCTACCATTCATCTACCATAGAGCCACCATTCATCTACCATAGAGCCACCATTCATCTACCATAGAGCCACCATTCATCTACCATAGAGCCACCATTCATCTACCATAGGGCTACCATTCATCTACCATTCATCCACCACTCATCTACCATTCATCTACCATAGAGCCACCATTCATCTACCATAGAGCCACCATTCATCTACCACTCATCTACCATTCATCTACCATAGAGCCACCATTCATCTACCATAGAGCCACCATTCATCTACCATAGAGCCATCATTCATCTACCATAGGGCTACCATTCATCTACCATTCATCCACCACTCATCTACTATTCATCTACCCTAGAGCCACCATTCATCTAACATAGAGCCACCATTCATCTACCATAGAGTCGCCATTCATCTACCATAGAGCCGCCATTCATCTACCATAGAGCCACCATTCATCTACCATAGAGCCACCATTCATCTACCATAGAGCCACCATTCATCTACCATAGGGCTACCATAGGGCTACCATTCATCTACCATTCATCCACTATTCATCTACCAAAGAGCCACCATTTATCTACCATAGAGCCACCATTCATCTACCATAGAGCCACCATTCATCCACCACTCATCAACCATTCATCTACCATCGAGCCACCATTCATCTACCCTAGAGCCACCATTCATCTAACATAGAGCCACCATTCATCTACCATAGAGCCACCATTCATCTACCATAAAGCCACCATTCATCTACCATAGAGCCACCATTCATCTACCATAGAGCCACCATTCATCTACCATAGGGCTACCATTCATCTACCATTCATCTACCATTCATCCACTATCCACCATTCATCTACCATTCATCTACCATTCATCCACTATCCACCATTCATCTACCATAGAGCCACCATTCATCCACCACTCATCTACCATTCATCTACCATAGTGCCACCATTCATCTACCATAGAGACACCATTCATCTACCACTCATCTACCATTCATCTATTATAGAGCCACCATTCATCTACCATAGAGCCACCATTCATCTACCATAGAGCCACCATTCATCTACCATAGAGCCACCATTCATCTACCATAGGGCTACCATTCATCTACCATTCATCTACCATTCATCCACTATCCACCATTCATCTACCATTCATCCACTATCCACCATTCATCTACCATAGAGCCACCATTCATCTACCATAGAGCCAACATTCATCTACCATAGAGCTGCCATTCATCTACCATTCATCCACCACTCATCTACCATAGAGCCACCATTCATCTACCATAAAGCCACCATTCATCTATCATAGGGCCACATTTCATCTACCATGAAACTACCATTCATCTACCATTCATCCACCACTCATCTACCATTCATCTACCATAGAGCCACCATTCATCTACCATAGAGCCACCATTCATCTACCATAGAGCCACCATACATATCTACCATAGAGCCACAATTCTCCTACCATAGAGCCACCATTCATCTACCATAGAGCCACCATTCATCTACCATAGAGCCACCATTCATCTACCATAGAGCCACCATTCATCTACCATAGAGCCACCATTCATCTACCATAGAGCCAACATTCATCTACCATAGAGCCACCATACATATCTACCATAGAGCCACAATTCTCCTACCATAGAGCCACCATTCATCTACCATAGAGCCACCATTCATCTACCATAGAGCCACCATTCATCTACCATAGAGCCACCATTCATCTACCATAGAGCCACCATTCATCTACCATAGAGCCATCATTCATCTACCATAGAGTCGCCATTCATCTTCCATAGAGTCGCCATTCATCTACCATAGAGCCGCCATTCATCTACCATAGAGCCACCATTCATCTACCATAGAGCCACCATTCATCTACCATAGAGCCACCATTCATCTACCATAGGGCTACCATAGGGCTACCATTCATCTACCATTCATCCACTATTCATCTACCAAAGAGCCACCATTTATCTACCATAGAGCCACCATTCATCTACCATAGAGCCACCATTCATCCACCACTCATCTACCATTCATCTACCATAGAGCCACCATTCATCTACCATAGAGCCACCATTCATCAACCATAGAGCCACCATTCATCTACCATAGGGCTACCATTCATCTACCATTCATCCACCACTCATCTACCATTCATCTACCTTAGAGCCACCATTCATCTACCATAGAGCCACCATTCATCCACCACTCTTCTACCATTCATCTACCATAGAGCCACCATTCATCCACCACTCATCTACCATTCATCTACCATAGAGCCACCATTCATCTACCATAGAGCCACCATTCATCTACCATAGAGCCACCATTCATCTACCATAGAGCCACCATTCATCTACCATAGGGCTACCATTCATCTACCATTCATCCACCACTCATCTACCATTCATCTACCATAGAGCCACCATTCATCTACCATAGAGCCACCATTCATCTACCACTCATCTACCATTCATCTACCATAGAGCCACCATTCATCTACCATAGAGCCACCATTCATCTACCATAGAGCCATCATTCATCTACCATAGGGCTACCATTCATCTACCATTCATCCACCACTCATCTACTATTCATCTACCCTAGAGCCACCATTCATCTAACATAGAGCCACCATTCATCTACCATAGAGTCGCCATTCATCTACCATAGAGCCGCCATTCATCTACCATAGAGCCACCATTCATCTACCATAGAGCCACCATTCATCTACCATAGAGCCACCATTCATCTACCATAGGGCTACCATAGGGCTACCATTCATCTACCATTCATCCACTATTCATCTACCAAAGAGCCACCATTTATCTACCATAGAGCCACCATTCATCTACCATAGAGCCACCATTCATCCACCACTCATCAACCATTCATCTACCATCGAGCCACCATTCATCTACCCTAGAGCCACCATTCATCTAACATAGAGCCACCATTCATCTACCATAGAGCCACCATTCATCTACCATAAAGCCACCATTCATCTACCATAGAGCCACCATTCATCTACCATAGAGCCACCATTCATCTACCATAGGGCTACCATTCATCTACCATTCATCTACCATTCATCCACTATCCACCATTCATCTACCATTCATCTACCATTCATCCACTATCCACCATTCATCTACCATAGAGCCACCATTCATCCACCACTCATCTACCATTCATCTACCATAGTGCCACCATTCATCTACCATAGAGACACCATTCATCTACCACTCATCTACCATTCATCTATTATAGAGCCACCATTCATCTACCATAGAGCCACCATTCATCTACCATAGAGCCACCATTCATCTACCATAGAGCCACCATTCATCTACCATAGGGCTACCATTCATCTACCATTCATCTACCATTCATCCACTATCCACCATTCATCTACCATTCATCCACTATCCACCATTCATCTACCATAGAGCCACCATTCATCTACCATAGAGCCAACATTCATCTACCATAGAGCTGCCATTCATCTACCATTCATCCACCACTCATCTACCATAGAGCCACCATTCATCTACCATAAAGCCACCATTCATCTATCATAGGGCCACATTTCATCTACCATGAAACTACCATTCATCTACCATTCATCCACCACTCATCTACCATTCATCTACCATAGAGCCACCATTCATCTACCATAGAGCCACCATTCATCTACCATAGAGCCACCATACATATCTACCATAGAGCCACAATTCTCCTACCATAGAGCCACCATTCATCTACCATAGAGCCACCATTCATCTACCATAGAGCCACCATTCATCTACCATAGAGCCACCATTCATCTACCATAGAGCCACCATTCATCTACCATAGAGCCATCATTCATCTACCATAGAGTCGCCATTCATCTTCCATAGAGTCGCCATTCATCTACCATAGAGCCGCCATTCATCTACCATAGAGCCACCATTCATCTACCATAGAGCCACCATTCATCTACCATAGAGCCACCATTCATCTACCATAGGGCTACCATAGGGCTACCATTCATCTACCATTCATCCACTATTCATCTACCAAAGAGCCACCATTTATCTACCATAGAGCCACCATTCATCTACCATAGAGCCACCATTCATCCACCACTCATCTACCATTCATCTACCATCGAGCCACCATTCATCTACCCTAGAGCCACCATTCATCTAACATAGAGCCACCATTCATCTACCATAGAGCCACCATTCATCTACCATAAAGCCACCATTCATCTACCATAGAGCCACCATTCATCTACCATAGAGCCACCATTCATCTACCATAGGGCTACCATTCATCTACCATTTATCTACCATTCATCCACTATCCACCATTCATCTACCATTCATCTACCATTCATCCACTATCCACCATTCATCTACCATAGAGCCACCATTCATCCACCACTCATCTACCATTCATCTACCATAGTGCCACCATTCATCTACCATAGAGACACCATTCATCTACCACTCATCTACCATTCATCTATTATAGAGCCACCATTCATCTACCATAGAGCCACCATTCATCTACCATAGAGCCATCATTCATCTACCATTCATCCACCACTCATCTACTATTCATCTACCCTAGAGCCACCATTCATCTAACATAGAGCCACCATTCATCTACCATAAAGCCATCATTCATCTACCATAGAGCCACCATTCATCTACCATAGAGCCACCATTCATCTACCATAGGGCTACCATTCATCTACCATTCATCTACCATTCATCCACTATCCACCATTCATCTACCATTCATCCACTATCCACCATTCATCTACCATAGAGCCACCATTCATCCACCACTCATCTACCATTCATCTACCATAGAGCCACCATTCATCTACCATAGAGCCACCATTCATCTACCATAGAGCCACCATTCATCTACCATAGAGCCACCATTCATCTACCATAGGGCTACCATTCATCTACCATTCATCCACCACTCATCTACCATTCATCTACCATAGAGCCACCATTCATCTACCATAGAGCCACCATTCATCTACCACTCATCTACCATTCATCTACCATAGAGCCACCATTCATCTACCATAGAGCCACCATTCATCTACCATAGAGCCATCATTCATCTACCATAGGGCTACCATTCATCTACCATTCATCCACCACTCATCTACTATTCATCTACCCTAGAGCCACCATTCATCTACCATAGAGTCGCCATTCATCTACCATAGAGCCGCCATTCATCTACCATAGAGCCACCATTCATCTACCATAGAGCCACCATTCATCTACCATAGAGCCACCATTCATCTACCATAGGGCTACCATAGGGCTACCATTCATCTACCATTCATCCACTATTCATCTACCAAAGAGCCACCATTTATCTACCATAGAGCCACCATTCATCTACCATAGAGCCACCATTCATCCACCACTCATCAACCATTCATCTACCATCGAGCCACCATTCATCTACCCTAGAGCCACCATTCATCTAACATAGAGCCACCATTCATCTACCATAGAGCCACCATTCATCTACCATAAAGCCACCATTCATCTACCATAGAGCCACCATTCATCTACCATAGAGCCACCATTCATCTACCATAGGGCTACCATTCATCTACCATTCATCTACCATTCATCCACTATCCACCATTCATCTACCATTCATCTACCATTCATCCACTATCCACCATTCATCTACCATAGAGCCACCATTCATCCACCACTCATCTACCATTCATCTACCATAGTGCCACCATTCATCTACCATAGAGACACCATTCATCTACCACTCATCTACCATTCATCTATTATAGAGCCACCATTCATCTACCATAGAGCCACCATTCAGCTACCATAGAGCCACCATTCATCTACCATAGAGCCACCATTCATCTACCATAGGGCTACCATTCATCTACCATTCATCTACCATTCATCCACTATCCACCATTCATCTACCATTCATCCACTATCCACCATTCATCTACCATAGAGCCACCATTCATCTACCATAGAGCCAACATTCATCTACCATAGAGCTGCCATTCATCTACCATTCATCCACCACTCATCTACCATAGAGCCACCATTCATCTACCATAAAGCCACCATTCATCTATCATAGGGCCACATTTCATCTACCATGAAACTACCATTCATCTACCATTCATCCACCACTCATCTACCATTCATCTACCATAGAGCCACCATTCATCTACCATAGAGCCACCATTCATCTACCATAGAGCCACCATACATATCTACCATAGAGCCACAATTCTCCTACCATAGAGCCACCATTCATCTACCATAGAGCCACCATTCATCTACCATAGAGCCACCATTCATCTACCATAGAGCCACCATTCATCTACCATAGAGCCACCATTCATCTACCATAGAGCCATCATTCATCTACCATAGAGTCGCCATTCATCTTCCATAGAGTCGCCATTCATCTACCATAGAGCCGCCATTCATCTACCATAGAGCCACCATTCATCTACCATAGAGCCACCATTCATCTACCATAGAGCCACCATTCATCTACCATAGGGCTACCATAGGGCTACCATTCATCTACCATTCATCCACTATTCATCTACCAAAGAGCCACCATTTATCTACCATAGAGCCACCATTCATCTACCATAGAGCCACCATTCATCCACCACTCATCTACCATTCATCTACCATCGAGCCACCATTCATCTACCCTAGAGCCACCATTCATCTAACATAGAGCCACCATTCATCTACCATAGAGCCACCATTCATCTACCATAAAGCCACCATTCATCTACCATAGAGCCACCATTCATCTACCATAGAGCCACCATTCATCTACCATAGGGCTACCATTCATCTACCATTTATCTACCATTCATCCACTATCCACCATTCATCTACCATTCATCTACCATTCATCCACTATCCACCATTCATCTACCATAGAGCCACCATTCATCCACCACTCATCTACCATTCATCTACCATAGTGCCACCATTCATCTACCATAGAGACACCATTCATCTACCACTCATCTACCATTCATCTATTATAGAGCCACCATTCATCTACCATAGAGCCACCATTCATCTACCATAGAGCCATCATTCATCTACCATTCATCCACCACTCATCTACTATTCATCTACCCTAGAGCCACCATTCATCTAACATAGAGCCACCATTCATCTACCATAAAGCCATCATTCATCTACCATAGAGCCACCATTCATCTACCATAGAGCCACCATTCATCTACCATAGGGCTACCATTCATCTACCATTCATCTACCATTCATCCACTATCCACCATTCATCTACCATTCATCCACTATCCACCATTCATCTACCATAGAGCCACCATTCATCCACCACTCATCTACCATTCATCTACCATAGAGCCACCATTCATCTACCATAGAGCCACCATTCATCTACCATAGAGCCACCATTCATCTACCATAGAGCCACCATTCATCTACCATAGGGCTACCATTCATCTACCATTCATCCACCACTCATCTACCATTCATCTACCATAGAGCCACCATTCATCTACCATAGAGCCACCATTCATCTACCACTCATCTACCATTCATCTACCATAGAGCCACCATTCATCTACCATAGAGCCACCATTCATCTACCATAGAGCCATCATTCATCTACCATAGGGCTACCATTCATCTACCATTCATCCACCACTCATCTACTATTCATCTACCCTAGAGCCACCATTCATCTAACATAGAGCCACCATTCATCTACCATAGAGTCGCCATTCATCTACCATAGAGCCGCCATTCATCTACCATAGAGCCACCATTCATCTACCATAGAGCCACCATTCATCTACCATAGAGCCACCATTCATCTACCATAGGGCTACCATAGGGCTACCATTCATCTACCATTCATCCACTATTCATCTACCAAAGAGCCACCATTTATCTACCATAGAGCCAACATTCATCTACCATAGAGCCACCATTCATCCACCACTCATCAACCATTCATCTACCATCGAGCCACCATTCATCTACCCTAGAGCCACCATTCATCTAACATAGAGCCACCATTCATCTACCATAGAGCCACCATTCATCTACCATAAAGCCACCATTCATCTACCATAGAGCCACCATTCATCTACCATAGAGCCACCATTCATCTACCGTAGGGCTACCATTCATCTACCATTCATCTACCATTCATCCACTATCCACCATTCATCTACCATTCATCTACCATTCATCCACTATCCACCATTCATCTACCATAGAGCCACCATTCATCCACCACTCATCTACCATTCATCTACCATAGTGCCACCATTCATCTACCATAGAGACACCATTCATCTACCACTCATCTACCATTCATCTATTATAGAGCCACCATTCATCTACCATAGAGCCACCATTCATCTACCATAGAGCCACCATTCATCTACCATAGAGCCACCATTCATCTACCATAGGGCTACCATTCATCTACCATTCATCTACCATTCATCCACTATCCACCATTCATCTACCATTCATCCACTATCCACCATTCATCTACCATAGAGCCACCATTCATCCACCACTCATCTACCATTCATCTACCATAGAGCCACCATTCATCTACCATAGAGCCACCATTCATCTACCATAGAGCCACCATTCATCTACCATAGAGCCACCATTCATCTACCATAGGGCTACCATTCATCTACCATTCATCCACCACTCATCTACCATTCATCTACCATAGAGCCACCATTCATCTACCATAGAGCCACCATTCATCTACCACTCATCTACCATTCATCTACCATAGAGCCACCATTCATCTACCATAGAGCCACCATTCATCTACCATAGAGCCACCATTCATCTACCATAGAGCCACCATTCATCCACCACTCATCTACCATTCATCTACCATAGAGCCACCATTCATCTACCATAGAGCCACCATTCATCTACCATAGAGCCACCATTCATCTACCATAGAGCCACCATTCATCTACCATAGGGCTACCATTCATCTACCATTCATCCACCACTCATCTACCATTCATCTACCATAGAGCCACCATTCATCTACCATAGAGCCACCATTCATCTACCACTCATCTACCATTCATCTACCATAGAGCCACCATTCATCTACCATAGGGCTACCATTCATCTACCATTCATCCACCACTCATCTACTATTCATCTACCCTAGAGCCACCATTCATCTAACATAGAGCCACCATTCATCTACCATAGAGCCACCATTCATCTACCATAATGCCACCATTCATCTACCATAGAGCCACCATTCATCTACCATAGAGCCACCATTCATCTACCATAGGGCTACCATTCATCTACCATTCATCTACCATTCATCCACTATCCACCATTCATCTACCATTCATCTACCATTCATCCACTATCCACCATTCATCTACCATAGAGCCACCATTCATCCACCACTCATCTACCATTCATCTACCATAGAGCCACCATTCATCTACCATAGTGCTACCATTCATCTACCTTAGAGCCACCATTCATCTACCATAGAGCCATCATTCATCTACCATAGGGCTACCACTCATCTACCATTCATCCACCACTCATCTACCATTCATCTACCATAGAGCCACCATTCATCTACCGTAGAGCCACCATTCATCTACCATAGAGCTACCTTTCATCTAACATTGACCCACCATTAATATCTACCATAGAGCCACCATTCTCCTACCATAGAGCCACCATTCATCTACCATAGAGCCACCATTCATCTACCATAGAGCCACCATTCATCTACCATAGAGCCACCATTCATCTACCATAGAACCATCACTCATCTCCGATAGGGCTACCATTCCTCTCCCATACAGCCACCATAGGGCTACCATTCATCCACCATTCATCTACCATTCATCCACCACTCATCTACCATTCATCTACCATAGAGCCACCATTCATCTACCGTAGAGCCACCATTCATCTACCATAGAGCTACCTTTCATCTAACATAGACCCACCATTCATTTCTACCATAGAGCCACCATTCCCCTACCATAGAGCCACCATTCATCTACCATAGAGCCACCATTCATCTACCATAGAGCCACCATTCATCTACCATAGAGCCACCATTCATCTACCATAGAGCCAACATTCATCTACCATAGAGCTGCCATTCATCTACCATTCATCCACCACTCATCTACCATAGAGCCACCATTCATCTACCATAAAGCCACCATTCATCTATCATAGGGCCACATTTCATCTACCATGAAACTACCATTCATCTACCATTCATCCACCACTCATCTACCATTCATCTACCATAGAGCCACCATACATCTACCATAGAGCCACCATTCATCTACCATAGAGCCACCATTCATCTACCATAGAGCCACCATTCATCTACTATAGAGCCACCATTCATCTACCATAAGGCTACCATTCATCTACCATTCATCAACCACTCATCTATCATTCATCTACCATAGAGCCACTATTCATCTACCATAGAGCCACCATTCATATACCATAGAGCCACCATTCATCTACCATAGAGCCGCCATTCATCTACCATAGAACCACCATTCATCCACCACTCATCTACCATTCATCTACCATAGAGCCAACATTCATCTACCATAGAGCCGCCAATCATCTACCATAGAGCCACCATTCATCTACTATAGAGCCACCATTCATCTACCATAAGGCTACCATTCATCTAACATTCATCAACCACTCATCTACCATTCATCTACCATAGAGCCACCATTCATCTACCATAGAGCCGCCATTCATCTACCATAGAACCACCATTCATCCACCACTCATCTACCATTCATCTACCATAGAGCCACCATTCATCTACCATAGAGCCACCAATCATCTACCATAGAGCCACCATTCATCTACTATAGAGCCACCATTCATCTACCATAAGGCTACCGTTCATCTACCATTCATCAACCACTCATCTACCATTCAACTACCTTAGAGCCACCATTCATCTACCATAGAGCCACCAATCATTTACCATAGAGCCACCATTCATCTACTATAGAGCCACCATTCATCTACCATAAGGCTACCATTCATCTACCATTCATCTACCATAGAGCCACCATTCATCTACCATAGAGCCACCATTCATCCACCACTCATCTACCATTCATCTACCATAGAGCCACCATTCATCTACCATAGAGCCACCATTCATCTACCATAGAGCCACCATTCATCTACCATAGAGCCGCCATTTATCTACCATAGAGCCACCATTCATCCACTACTCATCTACCATTCATCTACTATAGAGCCACCATTCATTTACCATAGAGCCACCATTCATCTACCATAGAGCCACCATTCATTTACCATAGAGCCACCATTCATCTACCATAGAGCCACCATTCATCTACCATAGAGCCACCATTCATCTACCATTGGGCTACCATTCATCTACCATTCATCCACCACTCATCTACCATTCATCCTACCATAGAGCCACCATTCATCTACCATAGAGCCACCATTCATCTACCATTGGGCTACCATTCATCTACCATTCATCCACCACTCATCTACCATTCATCTACCATGGAGCCACCATTCATCTACCATAGAGCCACCATTCATCTAACATAGAGCCACCATGAAGCTACCATTCATCTACCATTCATCCACCACTCATCTACCATTCATCTACCATAGAGCCACCATTCATCTACCATAGAGCCACCATTCATCTACCATAGAGCCACCATTCATCTACCATAGAGCCAACATTCATCTACCATAGAGCTGCCATTCATCTACCATTCATCCACCACTCATCTACCATAGAGCCACCATTCATCTACCATAAAGCCACCATTCATCTATCATAGGGCCACATTTCATCTACCATGAAACTACCATTCATCTACCATTCATCCACCACTCATCTACAATTCATCTACCATAGAGCCACCATTCATCTACCATAGAGCCACCATTCATCTACCATAGAGCCACCATACATATCTACCATAGAGCCACAATTCTCCTACCATAGAGCCACCATTCATCTACCATAGAGCCACCATTCATCTACCATAGAGCCACCATTCATCTACCATAGAGCCACCATTCATCTACCATAGAGCCACCATTCATCTACCATAGAGCCATCATTCATCTACCATAGAGTCGCCATTCATCTTCCATAGAGACGCCATTCATCTACCATAGAGCCGCCATTCATCTACCATAGAGCCACCATTCATCTACCATAGAGCCACCATTCATCTACCATAGAGCCACCATTCATCTACCATAAGGCTACCATAGGGCTACCATTCATCTACCATTCATCCACTATTCATCTACCACAGAGCCACCATTTATCTACCATAGAGCCACCATTCATCTACCATAGAGCCACCATTCATCTACCATAGAGCTACCTTTCATCTAACATAGACCCACCATTCATTTCTACCATAGAGCCACCATTCCCCTACCATAGAGCCACCATTCATCTACCATAGAGCCACCATTCATCTACCATAGAGCCACCATTCATCTACCATAGAGCCACCATTCATCTACCATAGAGCCAACATTCATCTACCATAGAGCTGCCATTCATCTACCATTCATCCACCACTCATCTACCATAGAGCCACCATTCATCTACCATAAAGCCACCATTCATCTATCATAGGGCCACATTTCATCTACCATGAAACTACCATTCATCTACCATTCATCCACCACTCATCTACCATTCATCTACCATAGAGCCACCATACATCTACCATAGAGCCACCATTCATCTACCATAGAGCCACCATTCATCTACCATAGAGCCACCATTCATCTACTATAGAGCCACCATTCATCTACCATAAGGCTACCATTCATCTACCATTCATCAACCACTCATCTATCATTCATCTACCATAGAGCCACTATTCATCTACCATAGAGCCACCATTCATATACCATAGAGCCACCATTCATCTACCATAGAGCCGCCATTCATCTACCATAGAACCACCATTCATCCACCACTCATCTACCATTCATCTACCATAGAGCCAACATTCATCTACCATAGAGCCGCCAATCATCTACCATAGAGCCACCATTCATCTACTATAGAGCCACCATTCATCTACCATAAGGCTACCATTCATCTAACATTCATCAACCACTCATCTACCATTCATCTACCATAGAGCCACCATTCATCTACCATAGAGCCGCCATTCATCTACCATAGAACCACCATTCATCCACCACTCATCTACCATTCATCTACCATAGAGCCACCATTCATCTACCATAGAGCCACCAATCATCTACCATAGAGCCACCATTCATCTACTATAGAGCCACCATTCATCTACCATAAGGCTACCGTTCATCTACCATTCATCAACCACTCATCTACCATTCAACTACCTTAGAGCCACCATTCATCTACCATAGAGCCACCAATCATTTACCATAGAGCCACCATTCATCTACTATAGAGCCACCATTCATCTACCATAAGGCTACCATTCATCTACCATTCATCTACCATAGAGCCACCATTCATCTACCATAGAGCCACCATTCATCCACCACTCATCTACCATTCATCTACCATAGAGCCACCATTCATCTACCATAGAGCCACCATTCATCTACCATAGAGCCACCATTCATCTACCATAGAGCCGCCATTTATCTACCATAGAGCCACCATTCATCCACTACTCATCTACCATTCATCTACTATAGAGCCACCATTCATTTACCATAGAGCCACCATTCATCTACCATAGAGCCACCATTCATTTACCATAGAGCCACCATTCATCTACCATAGAGCCACCATTCATCTACCATAGAGCCACCATTCATCTACCATTGGGCTACCATTCATCTACCATTCATCCACCACTCATCTACCATTCATCCTACCATAGAGCCACCATTCATCTACCATAGAGCCACCATTCATCTACCATTGGGCTACCATTCATCTACCATTCATCCACCACTCATCTACCATTCATCTACCATGGAGCCACCATTCATCTACCATAGAGCCACCATTCATCTAACATAGAGCCACCATGAAGCTACCATTCATCTAGCATTCATCCACCACTCATCTACCATTCATCTACCACAGAGCCACCATTCATCTACCATAGAGCCACCATTCATCTACCATAGAGCCACCATTCATCTACCATAGAGCCAACATTCATCTACCATAGAGCTGCCATTCATCTACCATTCATCCACCCCTCATCTACCATAGAGCCACCATTCATCTACCATAAAGCCACCATTCATCTATCATAGGGCCACATTTCATCTACCATGAAACTACCATTCATCTACCATTCATCCACCACTCATCTACAATTCATCTACCATAGAGCCACCATTCATCTACCATAGAGCCACCATTCATCTACCATAGAGCCACCATACATATCTACCATAGAGCCACAATTCTCCTACCATAGAGCCACCATTCATCTACCATAGAGCCACCATTCATCTACCATAGAGCCACCATTCATCTACCATAGAGCCACCATTCATCTACCATAGAGCCACCATTCATCTACCATAGAGCCATCATTCATCTACCATAGAGTCGCCATTCATCTTCCATAGAGACGCCATTCATCTACCATAGAGCCGCCATTCATCTACCATAGAGCCACCATTCATCTACCATAGAGCCACCATTCATCTACCATAGAGCCACCATTCATCTACCATAAGGCTACCATAGGGCTACCATTCATCCACCATTCATCTACCATTCATCCACCACTCATCTACCATTCATCTACCATAGAGCCACCATTCATCTACCGTAGAGCCACCATTCATCTACCATAGAGCTACCTTTCATCTAACATAGACCCACCATTCATTTCTACCATAGAGCCACCATTCCCCTACCATAGAGCCACCATTCATCTACCATAGAGCCACCATTCATCTACCATTCATCCACCACTCATCTACCATTCAACTACCTTAGAGCCACCATTCATCTACCATAGAGCCACCAATCATTTACCATAGAGCCACCATTCATCCACTATAGAGCCACCATTCATCTACCATAAGGCTACCATTCATCTACCATTCATCAACCACTCATCTACCATTCATCTACCATAGAGCCACCATTCATCTACCATAGAGCCACCATTCATCTACCATAGAGCCACCATTCATCTACCATAGAGCCGCCATTCATCTACCATAGAACCACCATTCATCCACCACTCATCTACCATTCATCTACCATAGAGCCACCATTCATCTACCATAGAGCCACCATTCATCTACCATAGAGCCACCATTCATCAACCATAGAGCCACCATTCATCTACCATAGGGCTACCATTCATCTACCATTCATCCACCACTCATCTACCATTCATCTACCTTAGAGCCACCATTCATCTACCATAGAGCTACCTTTCATCTAACATAGACCCACCATTCATTTCTACCATAGAGCCACCATTCTCCTACCATAGAGCCACCATTCATCTACCATAGAGCCACCATTCATCTACCATAGAGCCACCATTCATCTACCATAGAGCCACCATTCATCTACCATAGAGCCAACATTCATCTACCATAGAGCTGCCATTCATCTACCATTCATCCACCACTCATCTACCATAGAGCCACCATTCATCTACCATAAAGCCACCATTCATCTATCATAGGGCCACATTTCATCTACCATGAAACTACCATTCATCTACCATTCATCCACCACTCATCTACCATTCATCTACCATAGAGCCACCATTCATCTACCATAGAGCCACCATTCATCTACCATAGAGCCACTATTCATCTACCATAGAGCCGCCATTTATCTACCATAGAGCCACCATTCATCCACTACTGATCTACCATTCATCTACTATAGAGCCACCATTCATTTACCATAGAGCCACCATTCATCTACCATAGAGCCACCATTCATTTACCATAGAGCCACCATTCATCTACCATAGAGCCACCATTCATCTACCATAGAGCCACCATTCATCTACCATTGGGCTACCATTCATCTACCATTCATCCACCACTCATCTACCATTCATCCTACCATAGAGCCACCATTCATCTACCATAGAGCCACCATTCATCTACCATTGGGCTACCATTCATCTACCATTCATCCACCACTCATCTACCATTCATCTACCATAGAGCCACCATTCATCTACCATAGAGCCACCATTCATCTAACATAGAGCCACCATGAAGCTACCATTCATCTACCATTCATCCACCACTCATCTACCATTCATCTACCATAGAGCCACCATTCATCTACCATAGAGCCACCATTCATCTACCATAGAGCCACCATTCATCTACCATAGAGCCAACATTCATCTACCATAGAGCTGCCATTCATCTACCATTCATCCACCACTCATCTACCATAGAGCCACCATTCATCTACCATAAAGCCACCATTCATCTATCATAGGGCCACATTTCATCTACCATGAAACTACCATTCATCTACCATTCATCCACCACTCATCTACCATTCATCTACCATAGAGCCACCATTCATCTACCATAGAGCCACCATACATATCTACCATAGAGCCACAATTCTCCTACCATAGAGCCACCATTCATCTACCATAGAGCCACCATTCATCTACCATAGAGCCACCATTCATCTACCATAGAGCCACCATTCATCTACCATAGAGCCACCATTCATCTACCATAGAGCCATCATTCATCTACCATAGAGTCGCCATTCATCTTCCATAGAGTCGCCATTCATCTACCATAGAGCCGCCATTCATCTACCATAGAGCCACCATTCATCTACCATAGAGCCACCATTCATCTACCATAGAGCCACCATTCATCTACCATAGGGCTACCATAGGGCTACCATTCATCTACCATTCATCCACTATTCATCTACCAAAGAGCCACCATTTATCTACCATAGAGCCACCATTCATCCACCACTCATCTACCATTCATCTACCATCGAGCCACCATTCATCTACCCTAGAGCCACCATTCATCTAACATAGAGCCACCATTCATCTACCATAGAGCCACCATTCATCTACCATAAAGCCACCATTCATCTACCATAGAGCCACCATTCATCTACCATAGAGCCACCATTCATCTACCATAGGGCTACCATTCATCTACCATTCATCTACCATTCATCCACTATCCACCATTCATCTACCATTCATCTACCATTCATCCACTATCCACCATTCATCTACCATAGAGCCACCATTCATCCACCACTCATCTACCATTCATCTACCATAGTGCCACCATTCATCTACCATAGAGACACCATTCATCTACCACTCATCTACCATTCATCTATTATAGAGCCACCATTCATCTACCATAGAGCCACCATTCATCTACCATAGAGCCATCATTCATCTACCATTCATCCACCACTCATCTACTATTCATCTACCCTAGAGCCACCATTCATCTAACATAGAGCCACCATTCATCTACCATAAAGCCATCATTCATCTACCATAGAGCCACCATTCATCTACCATAGAGCCACCATTCATCTACCATAGGGCTACCATTCATCTACCATTCATCTACCATTCATCCACTATCCACCATTCATCTACCATTCATCCACTATCCACCATTCATCTACCATAGAGCCACCATTCATCCACCACTCATCTACCATTCATCTACCATAGAGCCACCATTCATCTACCATAGAGCCACCATTCATCTACCATAGAGCCACCATTCATCTACCATAGAGCCACCATTCATCTACCATAGGGCTACCATTCATCTACCATTCACCCACCACTCATCTACCATTCATCTACCATAGAGCCACCATTCATCTACCATAGAGCCACCTTTCATCTACCACTCATCTTACATTCATCTACCATAGAGCCACCATTCATCTACCATAGAGCCACCATTCATCTACCATAGAGCCATCATTCATCTACCATAGGGCTACCATTCATCTACCATTCATCCACCACTCATCTACTATTCATCTACCATAGAGCCACCATTCATCTACCATAATGCCACCATTCATCTACCATAGAGCCACCATTCATCTACCATAGAGCCACCATTCATCTACCATAGGGCTACCATTCATCTACCATTCATCTACCATTCATCCACTATCCACCATTCATCTACCATTCATCTACCATTCATCCACTATCCACCATTCATCTACCATAGAGCCACCATTCATCCACCACTCATCTACCATTCATCTACCATAGAGTCGCCATTCATCTACCATAGAGCCGCCATTCATCTACCATAGAGCCATCATTCATCTACCATAGAGCCACCATTCATCTACCATAGAGCCACCATTCATCTACCATAGAGCCACCATTCATCTACCATAGGGCTACCATTCATCTACCATTTATCTACCATTCATCCACTATCCACCATTCATCTACCATTCATCTACCATTCATCCACTATCCACCATTCATCTACCATAGAGCCACCATTCATCCACCACTCATCTACCATTCATCTACCATAGTGCCACCATTCATCTACCATAGAGACACCATTCATCTACCACTCATCTACCATTCATCTATTATAGAGCCACCATTCATCTACCATAGAGCCACCATTCATCTACCATAGAGCCATCATTCATCTACCATTCATCCACCACTCATCTACTATTCATCTACCCTAGAGCCACCATTCATCTAACATAGAGCCACCATTCATCTACCATAAAGCCATCATTCATCTACCATAGAGCCACCATTCATCTACCATAGAGCCACCATTCATCTACCATAGGGCTACCATTCATCTACCATTCATCTACCATTCATCCACTATCCACCATTCATCTACCATTCATCCACTATCCACCATTCATCTACCATAGAGCCACCATTCATCCACCACTCATCTACCATTCATCTACCATAGAGCCACCATTCATCTACCATAGAGCCACCATTCATCTACCATAGAGCCACCATTCATCTACCATAGAGCCACCATTCATCTACCATAGGGCTACCATTCATCTACCATTCATCCACCACTCATCTACCATTCATCTACCATAGAGCCACCATTCATCTACCATAGAGCCACCATTCATCTACCACTCATCTACCATTCATCTACCATAGAGCCACCATTCATCTACCATAGAGCCACCATTCATCTACCATAGAGCCATCATTCATCTACCATAGGGCTACCATTCATCTACCATTCATCCACCACTCATCTACTATTCATCTACCCTAGAGCCACCATTCATCTAACATAGAGCCACCATTCATCTACCATAGAGTCGCCATTCATCTACCATAGAGCCGCCATTCATCTACCATAGAGCCACCATTCATCTACCATAGAGCCACCATTCATCTACCATAGAGCCACCATTCATCTACCATAGGGCTACCATAGGGCTACCATTCATCTACCATTCATCCACTATTCATCTACCAAAGAGCCACCATTTATCTACCATAGAGCCACCATTCATCTACCATAGAGCCACCATTCATCCACCACTCATCAACCATTCATCTACCATCGAGCCACCATTCATCTACCCTAGAGCCACCATTCATCTAACATAGAGCCACCATTCATCTACCATAGAGCCACCATTCATCTACCATAAAGCCACCATTCATCTACCATAGAGCCACCATTCATCTACCATAGAGCCACCATTCATCTACCATAGGGCTACCATTCATCTACCATTCATCTACCATTCATCCACTATCCACCATTCATCTACCATTCATCTACCATTCATCCACCACTCATCTACTATTCATCTACCCTAGAGCCACCATTCATCTAACATAGAGCCACCATTCATCTACCATAAAGCCATCATTCATCTACCATAGAGCCACCATTCATCTACCATAGAGCCACCATTCATCTACCATAGGGCTACCATTCATCTACCATTCATCTACCATTCATCCACTATCCACCATTCATCTACCATTCATCCACTATCCACCATTCATCTACCATAGAGCCACCATTCATCCACCACTCATCTACCATTCATCTACCATAGAGCCACCATTCATCTACCATAGAGCCACCATTCATCTACCATAGAGCCACCATTCATCTACCATAGAGCCACCATTCATCTACCATAGGGCTACCATTCATCTACCATTCATCCACCACTCATCTACCATTCATCTACCATAGAGCCACCATTCATCTACCATAGAGCCACCATTCATCTACCACTCATCTACCATTCATCTACCATAGAGCCACCATTCATCTACCATAGAGCCACCATTCATCTACCATAGAGCCATCATTCATCTACCATAGGGCTACCATTCATCTACCATTCATCCACCACTCATCTACTATTCATCTACCCTAGAGCCACCATTCATCTAACATAGAGCCACCATTCATCTACCATAGAGTCGCCATTCATCTACCATAGAGCCGCCATTCATCTACCATAGAGCCACCATTCATCTACCATAGAGCCACCATTCATCTACCATAGAGCCACCATTCATCTACCATAGGGCTACCATAGGGCTACCATTCATCTACCATTCATCCACTATTCATCTACCAAAGAGCCACCATTTATCTACCATAGAGCCACCATTCATCTACCATAGAGCCACCATTCATCCACCACTCATCAACCATTCATCTACCATCGAGCCACCATTCATCTACCCTAGAGCCACCATTCATCTAACATAGAGCCACCATTCATCTACCATAGAGCCACCATTCATCTACCATAAAGCCACCATTCATCTACCATAGAGCCACCATTCATCTACCATAGAGCCACCATTCATCTACCGTAGGGCTACCATTCATCTACCATTCATCTACCATTCATCCACTATCCACCATTCATCTACCATTCATCTACCATTCATCCACTATCCACCATTCATCTACCATAGAGCCACCATTCATCCACCACTCATCTACCATTCATCTACCATAGTGCCACCATTCATCTACCATAGAGACACCATTCATCTACCACTCATCTACCATTCATCTATTATAGAGCCACCATTCATCTACCATAGAGCCACCATTCATCTACCATAGAGCCACCATTCATCTACCATAGAGCCACCATTCATCTACCATAGGGCTACCATTCATCTACCATTCATCTACCATTCATCCACTATCCACCATTCATCTACCATTCATCCACTATCCACCATTCATCTACCATAGAGCCACCATTCATCCACCACTCATCTACCATTCATCTACCATAGAGCCACCATTCATCTACCATAGAGCCACCATTCATCTACCATAGAGCCACCATTCATCTACCATAGAGCCACCATTCATCTACCATAGGGCTACCATTCATCTACCATTCATCCACCACTCATCTACCATTCATCTACCATAGAGCCACCATTCATCTACCATAGAGCCACCATTCATCTACCACTCATCTACCATTCATCTACCATAGAGCCACCATTCATCTACCATAGAGCCACCATTCATCTACCATAGAGCCATCATTCATCTACCATAGGGCTACCATTCATCTACCATTCATCCACCACTCATCTACTATTCATCTACCCTAGAGCCACCATTCATCTAACATAGAGCCACCATTCATCTACCATAGAGCCACCATTCATCTACCATAATGCCACCATTCATCTACCATAGAGCCACCATTCATCTACCATAGAGCCACCATTCATCTACCATAGGGCTACCATTCATCTACCATTCATCTACCATTCATCCACTATCCACCATTCATCTACCATTCATCTACCATTCATCCACTATCCACCATTCATCTACCATAGAGCCACCATTCATCCACCACTCATCTACCATTCATCTACCATAGAGCCACCATTCATCTACCATAGTGCTACCATTCATCTACCTTAGAGCCACCATTCATCTACCATAGAGCCATCATTCATCTACCATAGGGCTACCACTCATCTACCATTCATCCACCACTCATCTACCATTCATCTACCATAGAGCCACCATTCATCTACCGTAGAGCCACCATTCATCTACCATAGAGCTACCTTTCATCTAACATTGACCCACCATTAATATCTACCATAGAGCCACCATTCTCCTACCATAGAGCCACCATTCATCTACCATAGAGCCACCATTCATCTACCATAGAGCCACCATTCATCTACCATAGAGCCACCATTCATCTACCATAGAACCATCACTCATCTCCGATAGGGCTACCATTCCTCTCCCATACAGCCACCATAGGGCTACCATTCATCCACCATTCATCTACCATTCATCCACCACTCATCTACCATTCATCTACCATAGAGCCACCATTCATCTACCGTAGAGCCACCATTCATCTACCATAGAGCTACCTTTCATCTAACATAGACCCACCATTCATTTCTACCATAGAGCCACCATTCCCCTACCATAGAGCCACCATTCATCTACCATAGAGCCACCATTCATCTACCATAGAGCCACCATTCATCTACCATAGAGCCACCATTCATCTACCATAGAGCCAACATTCATCTACCATAGAGCTGCCATTCATCTACCATTCATCCACCACTCATCTACCATAGAGCCACCATTCATCTACCATAAAGCCACCATTCATCTATCATAGGGCCACATTTCATCTACCATGAAACTACCATTCATCTACCATTCATCCACCACTCATCTACCATTCATCTACCATAGAGCCACCATACATCTACCATAGAGCCACCATTCATCTACCATAGAGCCACCATTCATCTACCATAGAGCCACCATTCATCTACTATAGAGCCACCATTCATCTACCATAAGGCTACCATTCATCTACCATTCATCAACCACTCATCTATCATTCATCTACCATAGAGCCACTATTCATCTACCATAGAGCCACCATTCATATACCATAGAGCCACCATTCATCTACCATAGAGCCGCCATTCATCTACCATAGAACCACCATTCATCCACCACTCATCTACCATTCATCTACCATAGAGCCAACATTCATCTACCATAGAGCCGCCAATCATCTACCATAGAGCCACCATTCATCTACTATAGAGCCACCATTCATCTACCATAAGGCTACCATTCATCTAACATTCATCAACCACTCATCTACCATTCATCTACCATAGAGCCACCATTCATCTACCATAGAGCCGCCATTCATCTACCATAGAACCACCATTCATCCACCACTCATCTACCATTCATCTACCATAGAGCCACCATTCATCTACCATAGAGCCACCAATCATCTACCATAGAGCCACCATTCATCTACTATAGAGCCACCATTCATCTACCATAAGGCTACCGTTCATCTACCATTCATCAACCACTCATCTACCATTCAACTACCTTAGAGCCACCATTCATCTACCATAGAGCCACCAATCATTTACCATAGAGCCACCATTCATCTACTATAGAGCCACCATTCATCTACCATAAGGCTACCATTCATCTACCATTCATCTACCATAGAGCCACCATTCATCTACCATAGAGCCACCATTCATCCACCACTCATCTACCATTCATCTACCATAGAGCCACCATTCATCTACCATAGAGCCACCATTCATCTACCATAGAGCCACCATTCATCTACCATAGAGCCGCCATTTATCTACCATAGAGCCACCATTCATCCACTACTCATCTACCATTCATCTACTATAGAGCCACCATTCATTTACCATAGAGCCACCATTCATCTACCATAGAGCCACCATTCATTTACCATAGAGCCACCATTCATCTACCATAGAGCCACCATTCATCTACCATAGAGCCACCATTCATCTACCATTGGGCTACCATTCATCTACCATTCATCCACCACTCATCTACCATTCATCCTACCATAGAGCCACCATTCATCTACCATAGAGCCACCATTCATCTACCATTGGGCTACCATTCATCTACCATTCATCCACCACTCATCTACCATTCATCTACCATGGAGCCACCATTCATCTACCATAGAGCCACCATTCATCTAACATAGAGCCACCATGAAGCTACCATTCATCTACCATTCATCCACCACTCATCTACCATTCATCTACCATAGAGCCACCATTCATCTACCATAGAGCCACCATTCATCTACCATAGAGCCACCATTCATCTACCATAGAGCCAACATTCATCTACCATAGAGCTGCCATTCATCTACCATTCATCCACCACTCATCTACCATAGAGCCACCATTCATCTACCATAAAGCCACCATTCATCTATCATAGGGCCACATTTCATCTACCATGAAACTACCATTCATCTACCATTCATCCACCACTCATCTACAATTCATCTACCATAGAGCCACCATTCATCTACCATAGAGCCACCATTCATCTACCATAGAGCCACCATACATATCTACCATAGAGCCACAATTCTCCTACCATAGAGCCACCATTCATCTACCATAGAGCCACCATTCATCTACCATAGAGCCACCATTCATCTACCATAGAGCCACCATTCATCTACCATAGAGCCACCATTCATCTACCATAGAGCCATCATTCATCTACCATAGAGTCGCCATTCATCTTCCATAGAGACGCCATTCATCTACCATAGAGCCGCCATTCATCTACCATAGAGCCACCATTCATCTACCATAGAGCCACCATTCATCTACCATAGAGCCACCATTCATCTACCATAAGGCTACCATAGGGCTACCATTCATCTACCATTCATCCACTATTCATCTACCACAGAGCCACCATTTATCTACCATAGAGCCACCATTCATCTACCATAGAGCCACCATTCATCTACCATAGAGCTACCTTTCATCTAACATAGACCCACCATTCATTTCTACCATAGAGCCACCATTCCCCTACCATAGAGCCACCATTCATCTACCATAGAGCCACCATTCATCTACCATAGAGCCACCATTCATCTACCATAGAGCCACCATTCATCTACCATAGAGCCAACATTCATCTACCATAGAGCTGCCATTCATCTACCATTCATCCACCACTCATCTACCATAGAGCCACCATTCATCTACCATAAAGCCACCATTCATCTATCATAGGGCCACATTTCATCTACCATGAAACTACCATTCATCTACCATTCATCCACCACTCATCTACCATTCATCTACCATAGAGCCACCATACATCTACCATAGAGCCACCATTCATCTACCATAGAGCCACCATTCATCTACCATAGAGCCACCATTCATCTACTATAGAGCCACCATTCATCTACCATAAGGCTACCATTCATCTACCATTCATCAACCACTCATCTATCATTCATCTACCATAGAGCCACTATTCATCTACCATAGAGCCACCATTCATATACCATAGAGCCACCATTCATCTACCATAGAGCCGCCATTCATCTACCATAGAACCACCATTCATCCACCACTCATCTACCATTCATCTACCATAGAGCCAACATTCATCTACCATAGAGCCGCCAATCATCTACCATAGAGCCACCATTCATCTACTATAGAGCCACCATTCATCTACCATAAGGCTACCATTCATCTAACATTCATCAACCACTCATCTACCATTCATCTACCATAGAGCCACCATTCATCTACCATAGAGCCGCCATTCATCTACCATAGAACCACCATTCATCCACCACTCATCTACCATTCATCTACCATAGAGCCACCATTCATCTACCATAGAGCCACCAATCATCTACCATAGGGCCACCATTCATCTACTATAGAGCCACCATTCATCTACCATAAGGCTACCGTTCATCTACCATTCATCAACCACTCATCTACCATTCAACTACCTTAGAGCCACCATTCATCTACCATAGAGCCACCAATCATTTACCATAGAGCCACCATTCATCTACTATAGAGCCACCATTCATCTACCATAAGGCTACCATTCATCTACCATTCATCTACCATAGAGCCACCATTCATCTACCATAGAGCCACCATTCATCCACCACTCATCTACCATTCATCTACCATAGAGCCACCATTCATCTACCATAGAGCCACCATTCATCTACCATAGAGCCACCATTCATCTACCATAGAGCCGCCATTTATCTACCATAGAGCCACCATTCATCCACTACTCATCTACCATTCATCTACTATAGAGCCACCATTCATTTACCATAGAGCCACCATTCATCTACCATAGAGCCACCATTCATTTACCATAGAGCCACCATTCATCTACCATAGAGCCACCATTCATCTACCATAGAGCCACCATTCATCTACCATTGGGCTACCATTCATCTACCATTCATCCACCACTCATCTACCATTCATCCTACCATAGAGCCACCATTCATCTACCATAGAGCCACCATTCATCTACCATTGGGCTACCATTCATCTACCATTCATCCACCACTCATCTACCATTCATCTACCATGGAGCCACCATTCATCTACCATAGAGCCACCATTCATCTAACATAGAGCCACCATGAAGCTACCATTCATCTACCATTCATCCACCACTCATCTACCATTCATCTACCACAGAGCCACCATTCATCTACCATAGAGCCACCATTCATCTACCATAGAGCCACCATTCATCTACCATAGAGCCAACATTCATCTACCATAGAGCCACCATTCATCTACCATAGAGCCACCATTCATCTACCATAGAGCCACCATTCATCTACCATTGGGCTACCATTCATCTACCATTCATCCACCACTCATCTACCATTCATCCTACCATAGAGCCACCATTCATCTACCATAGAGCCACCATTCATCTACCATTGGGCTACCATTCATCTACCATTCATCCACCACTCATCTACCATTCATCTACCATGGAGCCACCATTCATCTACCATAGAGCCACCATTCATCTAACATAGAGCCACCATGAAGCTACCATTCATCTACCATTCATCCACCACTCATCTACCATTCATCTACCATAGAGCCACCATTCATCTACCATAGAGCCACCATTCATCTACCATAGAGCCACCATTCATCTACCATAGAGCCAACATTCATCTACCATAGAGCTGCCATTCATCTACCATTCATCCACCACTCATCTACCATAGAGCCACCATTCATCTACCATAAAGCCACCATTCATCTATCATAGGGCCACATTTCATCTACCATGAAACTACCATTCATCTACCATTCATCCACCACTCATCTACAATTCATCTACCATAGAGCCACCATTCATCTACCATAGAGCCACCATTCATCTACCATAGAGCCACCATACATATCTACCATAGAGCCACAATTCTCCTACCATAGAGCCACCATTCATCTACCATAGAGCCACCATTCATCTACCATAGAGCCACCATTCATCTACCATAGAGCCACCATTCATCTACCATAGAGCCACCATTCATCTACCATAGAGCCATCATTCATCTACCATAGAGTCGCCATTCATCTTCCATAGAGACGCCATTCATCTACCATAGAGCCGCCATTCATCTACCATAGAGCCACCATTCATCTACCATAGAGCCACCATTCATCTACCATAGAGCCACCATTCATCTACCATAAGGCTACCATAGGGCTACCATTCATCTACCATTCATCCACTATTCATCTACCACAGAGCCACCATTTATCTACCATAGAGCCACCATTCATCTACCATAGAGCCACCATTCATCTACCATAGAGCTACCTTTCATCTAACATAGACCCACCATTCATTTCTACCATAGAGCCACCATTCCCCTACCATAGAGCCACCATTCATCTACCATAGAGCCACCATTCATCTACCATAGAGCCACCATTCATCTACCATAGAGCCACCATTCATCTACCATAGAGCCAACATTCATCTACCATAGAGCTGCCATTCATCTACCATTCATCCACCACTCATCTACCATAGAGCCACCATTCATCTACCATAAAGCCACCATTCATCTATCATAGGGCCACATTTCATCTACCATGAAACTACCATTCATCTACCATTCATCCACCACTCATCTACCATTCATCTACCATAGAGCCACCATACATCTACCATAGAGCCACCATTCATCTACCATAGAGCCACCATTCATCTACCATAGAGCCACCATTCATCTACTATAGAGCCACCATTCATCTACCATAAGGCTACCATTCATCTACCATTCATCAACCACTCATCTATCATTCATCTACCATAGAGCCACTATTCATCTACCATAGAGCCACCATTCATATACCATAGAGCCACCATTCATCTACCATAGAGCCGCCATTCATCTACCATAGAACCACCATTCATCCACCACTCATCTACCATTCATCTACCATAGAGCCAACATTCATCTACCATAGAGCCGCCAATCATCTACCATAGAGCCACCATTCATCTACTATAGAGCCACCATTCATCTACCATAAGGCTACCATTCATCTAACATTCATCAACCACTCATCTACCATTCATCTACCATAGAGCCACCATTCATCTACCATAGAGCCGCCATTCATCTACCATAGAACCACCATTCATCCACCACTCATCTACCATTCATCTACCATAGAGCCACCATTCATCTACCATAGAGCCACCAATCATCTACCATAGGGCCACCATTCATCTACTATAGAGCCACCATTCATCTACCATAAGGCTACCGTTCATCTACCATTCATCAACCACTCATCTACCATTCAACTACCTTAGAGCCACCATTCATCTACCATAGAGCCACCAATCATTTACCATAGAGCCACCATTCATCTACTATAGAGCCACCATTCATCTACCATAAGGCTACCATTCATCTACCATTCATCTACCATAGAGCCACCATTCATCTACCATAGAGCCACCATTCATCCACCACTCATCTACCATTCATCTACCATAGAGCCACCATTCATCTACCATAGAGCCACCATTCATCTACCATAGAGCCACCATTCATCTACCATAGAGCCGCCATTTATCTACCATAGAGCCACCATTCATCCACTACTCATCTACCATTCATCTACTATAGAGCCACCATTCATTTACCATAGAGCCACCATTCATCTACCATAGAGCCACCATTCATTTACCATAGAGCCACCATTCATCTACCATAGAGCCACCATTCATCTACCATAGAGCCACCATTCATCTACCATTGGGCTACCATTCATCTACCATTCATCCACCACTCATCTACCATTCATCCTACCATAGAGCCACCATTCATCTACCATAGAGCCACCATTCATCTACCATTGGGCTACCATTCATCTACCATTCATCCACCACTCATCTACCATTCATCTACCATGGAGCCACCATTCATCTACCATAGAGCCACCATTCATCTAACATAGAGCCACCATGAAGCTACCATTCATCTACCATTCATCCACCACTCATCTACCATTCATCTACCACAGAGCCACCATTCATCTACCATAGAGCCACCATTCATCTACCATAGAGCCACCATTCATCTACCATAGAGCCAACATTCATCTACCATAGAGCTGCCATTCATCTACCATTCATCCACCCCTCATCTACCATAGAGCCACCATTCATCTACCATAAAGCCACCATTCATCTATCATAGGGCCACATTTCATCTACCATGAAACTACCATTCATCTACCATTCATCCACCACTCATCTACAATTCATCTACCATAGAGCCACCATTCATCTACCATAGAGCCACCATTCATCTACCATAGAGCCACCATACATATCTACCATAGAGCCACAATTCTCCTACCATAGAGCCACCATTCATCTACCATAGAGCCACCATTCATCTACCATAGAGCCACCATTCATCTACCATAGAGCCACCATTCATCTACCATAGAGCCACCATTCATCTACCATAGAGCCATCATTCATCTACCATAGAGTCGCCATTCATCTTCCATAGAGACGCCATTCATCTACCATAGAGCCGCCATTCATCTACCATAGAGCCACCATTCATCTACCATAGAGCCACCATTCATCTACCATAGAGCCACCATTCATCTACCATAAGGCTACCATAGGGCTACCATTCATCCACCATTCATCTACCATTCATCCACCACTCATCTACCATTCATCTACCATAGAGCCACCATTCATCTACCGTAGAGCCACCATTCATCTACCATAGAGCTACCTTTCATCTAACATAGACCCACCATTCATTTCTACCATAGAGCCACCATTCCCCTACCATAGAGCCACCATTCATCTACCATAGAGCCACCATTCATCTACCATTCATCCACCACTCATCTACCATTCAACTACCTTAGAGCCACCATTCATCTACCATAGAGCCACCAATCATTTACCATAGAGCCACCATTCATCCACTATAGAGCCACCATTCATCTACCATAAGGCTACCATTCATCTACCATTCATCAACCACTCATCTACCATTCATCTACCATAGAGCCACCATTCATCTACCATAGAGCCACCATTCATCTACCATAGAGCCACCATTCATCTACCATAGAACCACCATTCATCCACCACTCATCTACCATTCATCTACCATAGAGCCACCATTCATCTACCATAGAGCCACCATTCATCTACCATAGAGCCACCATTCATCAACCATAGAGCCACCATTCATCTACCATAGGGCTACCATTCATCTACCATTCATCCACCACTCATCTACCATTCATCTACCTTAGAGCCACCATTCATCTACCATAGAGCTACCTTTCATCTAACATAGACCCACCATTCATTTCTACCATAGAGCCACCATTCTCCTACCATAGAGCCACCATTCATCTACCATAGAGCCACCATTCATCTACCATAGAGCCACCATTCATCTACCATAGAGCCACCATTCATCTACCATAGAGCCAACATTCATCTACCATAGAGCTGCCATTCATCTACCATTCATCCACCACTCATCTACCATAGAGCCACCATTCATCTACCATAAAGCCACCATTCATCTATCATAGGGCCACATTTCATCTACCATGAAACTACCATTCATCTACCATTCATCCACCACTCATCTACCATTCATCTACCATAGAGCCACCATTCATCTACCATAGAGCCACCATTCATCTACCATAGAGCCACTATTCATCTACCATAGAGCCGCCATTTATCTACCATAGAGCCACCATTCATCCACTACTGATCTACCATTCATCTACTATAGAGCCACCATTCATTTACCATAGAGCCACCATTCATCTACCATAGAGCCACCATTCATTTACCATAGAGCCACCATTCATCTACCATAGAGCCACCATTCATCTACCATAGAGCCACCATTCATCTACCATTGGGCTACCATTCATCTACCATTCATCCACCACTCATCTACCATTCATCCTACCATAGAGCCACCATTCATCTACCATAGAGCCACCATTCATCTACCATTGGGCTACCATTCATCTACCATTCATCCACCACTCATCTACCATTCATCTACCATAGAGCCACCATTCATCTACCATAGAGCCACCATTCATCTAACATAGAGCCACCATGAAGCTACCATTCATCTACCATTCATCCACCACTCATCTACCATTCATCTACCATAGAGCCACCATTCATCTACCATAGAGCCACCATTCATCTACCATAGAGCCACCATTCATCTACCATAGAGCCAACATTCATCTACTATAGAGCTGCCATTCATCTACCATTCATCCACCACTCATCTACCATAGAGCCACCATTCATCTACCATAAAGCCACCATTCATCTATCATAGGGCCACATTTCATCTACCATGAAACTACCATTCATCTACCATTCATCCACCACTCATCTACCATTCATCTACCATAGAGCCACCATTCATCTACCATAGAGCCACCATACATATCTACCATAGAGCCACAATTCTCCTACCATAGAGCCACCATTCATCTACCATAGAGCCACCATTCATCTACCATAGAGCCACCATTCATCTACCATAGAGCCACCATTCATCTACCATAGAGCCACCATTCATCTACCATAGAGCCATCATTCATCTACCATAGAGTCGCCATTCATCTTCCATAGAGTCGCCATTCATCTACCATAGAGCCGCCATTCATCTACCATAGAGCCACCATTCATCTACCATAGAGCCACCATTCATCTACCATAGAGCCACCATTCATCTACCATAGGGCTAACATAGGGCTACCATTCATCTACCATTCATCCACTATTCATCTACCAAAGAGCCACCATTTATCTACCATAGAGCCACCATTCATCCACCACTCATCTACCATTCATCTACCATCGAGCCACCATTCATCTACCCTAGAGCCACCATTCATCTAACATAGAGCCACCATTCATCTACCATAGAGCCACCATTCATCTACCATAAAGCCACCATTCATCTACCATAGAGCCACCATTCATCTACCATAGAGCCACCATTCATCTACCATAGGGCTACCATTCATCTACCATTCATCTACCATTCATCCACTATCCACCATTCATCTACCATTCATCTACCATTCATCCACTATCCACCATTCATCTACCATAGAGCCACCATTCATCCACCACTCATCTACCATTCATCTACCATAGTGCCACCATTCATCTACCATAGAGACACCATTCATCTACCACTCATCTACCATTCATCTATTATAGAGCCACCATTCATCTACCATAGAGCCACCATTCATCTACCATAGAGCCATCATTCATCTACCATTCATCCACCACTCATCTACTATTCATCTACCCTAGAGCCACCATTCATCTAACATAGAGCCACCATTCATCTACCATAAAGCCATCATTCATCTACCATAGAGCCACCATTCATCTACCATAGAGCCACCATTCATCTACCATAGGGCTACCATTCATCTACCATTCATCTACCATTCATCCACTATCCACCATTCATCTACCATTCATCCACTATCCACCATTCATCTACCATAGAGCCACCATTCATCCACCACTCATCTACCATTCATCTACCATAGAGCCACCATTCATCTACCATAGAGCCACCATTCATCTACCATAGAGCCACCATTCATCTACCATAGAGCCACCATTCATCTACCATAGGGCTACCATTCATCTACCATTCACCCACCACTCATCTACCATTCATCTACCATAGAGCCACCATTCATCTACCATAGAGCCACCTTTCATCTACCACTCATCTACCATTCATCTACCATAGAGCCACCATTCATCTACCATAGAGCCACCATTCATCTACCATAGAGCCATCATTCATCTACCATAGGGCTACCATTCATCTACCATTCATCCACCACTCATCTACTATTCATCTACCATAGAGCCACCATTCATCTACCATAATGCCACCATTCATCTACCATAGAGCCACCATTCATCTACCATAGAGCCACCATTCATCTACCATAGGGCTACCATTCATCTACCATTCATCTACCATTCATCCACTATCCACCATTCATCTACCATTCATCTACCATTCATCCACTATCCACCATTCATCTACCATAGAGCCACCATTCATCCACCACTCATCTACCATTCATCTACCATAGAGTCGCCATTCATCTACCATAGAGCCGCCATTCATCTACCATAGAGCCATCATTCATCTACCATAGAGCCACCATTCATCTACCATAGAGCCACCATTCATCTACCATAGAGCCACCATTCATCTACCATAGGGCTACCATTCATCTACCATTTATCTACCATTCATCCACTATCCACCATTCATCTACCATTCATCTACCATTCATCCACTATCCACCATTCATCTACCATAGAGCCACCATTCATCCACCACTCATCTACCATTCATCTACCATAGTGCCACCATTCATCTACCATAGAGACACCATTCATCTACCACTCATCTACCATTCATCTATTATAGAGCCACCATTCATCTACCATAGAGCCACCATTCATCTACCATAGAGCCATCATTCATCTACCATTCATCCACCACTCATCTACTATTCATCTACCCTAGAGCCACCATTCATCTAACATAGAGCCACCATTCATCTACCATAAAGCCATCATTCATCTACCATAGAGCCACCATTCATCTACCATAGAGCCACCATTCATCTACCATAGGGCTACCATTCATCTACCATTCATCTACCATTCATCCACTATCCACCATTCATCTACCATTCATCCACTATCCACCATTCATCTACCATAGAGCCACCATTCATCCACCACTCATCTACCATTCATCTACCATAGAGCCACCATTCATCTACCATAGAGCCACCATTCATCTACCATAGAGCCACCATTCATCTACCATAGAGCCACCATTCATCTACCATAGGGCTACCATTCATCTACCATTCATCCACCACTCATCTACCATTCATCTACCATAGAGCCACCATTCATCTACCATAGAGCCACCATTCATCTACCACTCATCTACCATTCATCTACCATAGAGCCACCATTCATCTACCATAGAGCCACCATTCATCTACCATAGAGCCATCATTCATCTACCATAGGGCTACCATTCATCTACCATTCATCCACCACTCATCTACTATTCATCTACCCTAGAGCCACCATTCATCTAACATAGAGCCACCATTCATCTACCATAGAGTCGCCATTCATCTACCATAGAGCCGCCATTCATCTACCATAGAGCCACCATTCATCTACCATAGAGCCACCATTCATCTACCATAGAGCCACCATTCATCTACCATAGGGCTACCATAGGGCTACCATTCATCTACCATTCATCCACTATTCATCTACCAAAGAGCCACCATTTATCTACCATAGAGCCACCATTCATCTACCATAGAGCCACCATTCATCCACCACTCATCAACCATTCATCTACCATCGAGCCACCATTCATCTACCCTAGAGCCACCATTCATCTAACATAGAGCCACCATTCATCTACCATAGAGCCACCATTCATCTACCATAAAGCCACCATTCATCTACCATAGAGCCACCATTCATCTACCATAGAGCCACCATTCATCTACCATAGGGCTACCATTCATCTACCATTCATCTACCATTCATCCACTATCCACCATTCATCTACCATTCATCTACCATTCATCCACTATCCACCATTCATCTACCATAGAGCCACCATTCATCCACCACTCATCTACCATTCATCTACCATAGTGCCACCATTCATCTACCATAGAGACACCATTCATCTACCACTCATCTACCATTCATCTATTATAGAGCCACCATTCATCTACCATAGAGCCACCATTCATCTACCATAGAGCCACCATTCATCTACCATAGAGCCACCATTCATCTACCATAGGGCTACCATTCATCTACCATTCATCTACCATTCATCCACTATCCACCATTCATCTACCATTCATCCACTATCCACCATTCATCTACCATAGAGCCACCATTCATCCACCACTCATCTACCATTCATCTACCATAGAGCCACCATTCATCTACCATAGAGCCACCATTCATCTACCATAGAGCCACCATTCATCTACCATAGAGCCACCATTCATCTACCATAGGGCTACCATTCATCTACCATTCATCCACCACTCATCTACCATTCATCTACCATAGAGCCACTATTCATCTACCATAGAGCCACCATTCATATACCATAGAGCCACCATTCATCTACCATAGAGCCGCCATTCATCTACCATAGAACCACCATTCATCCACCACTCATCTACCATTCATCTACCATAGAGCCAACATTCATCTACCATAGAGCCGCCAATCATCTACCATAGAGCCACCATTCATCTACTATAGAGCCACCATTCATCTACCATAAGGCTACCATTCATCTAACATTCATCAACCACTCATCTACCATTCATCTACCATAGAGCCACCATTCATCTACCATAGAGCCGCCATTCATCTACCATAGAACCACCATTCATCCACCACTCATCTACCATTCATCTACCATAGAGCCACCATTCATCTACCATAGAGCCACCAATCATCTACCATAGAGCCACCATTCATCTACTATAGAGCCACCATTCATCTACCATAAGGCTACCGTTCATCTACCATTCATCAACCACTCATCTACCATTCAACTACCTTAGAGCCACCATTCATCTACCATAGAGCCACCAATCATTTACCATAGAGCCACCATTCATCTACTATAGAGCCACCATTCATCTACCATAAGGCTACCATTCATCTACCATTCATCTACCATAGAGCCACCATTCATCTACCATAGAGCCACCATTCATCCACCACTCATCTACCATTCATCTACCATAGAGCCACCATTCATCTACCATAGAGCCACCATTCATCTACCATAGAGCCACCATTCATCTACCATAGAGCCGCCATTTATCTACCATAGAGCCACCATTCATCCACTACTCATCTACCATTCATCTACTATAGAGCCACCATTCATTTACCATAGAGCCACCATTCATCTACCATAGAGCCACCATTCATTTACCATAGAGCCACCATTCATCTACCATAGAGCCACCATTCATCTACCATAGAGCCACCATTCATCTACCATTGGGCTACCATTCATCTACCATTCATCCACCACTCATCTACCATTCATCCTACCATAGAGCCACCATTCATCTACCATAGAGCCACCATTCATCTACCATTGGGCTACCATTCATCTACCATTCATCCACCACTCATCTACCATTCATCTACCATGGAGCCACCATTCATCTACCATAGAGCCACCATTCATCTAACATAGAGCCACCATGAAGCTACCATTCATCTACCATTCATCCACCACTCATCTACCATTCATCTACCACAGAGCCACCATTCATCTACCATAGAGCCACCATTCATCTACCATAGAGCCACCATTCATCTACCATAGAGCCAACATTCATCTACCATAGAGCTGCCATTCATCTACCATTCATCCACCCCTCATCTACCATAGAGCCACCATTCATCTACCATAAAGCCACCATTCATCTATCATAGGGCCACATTTCATCTACCATGAAACTACCATTCATCTACCATTCATCCACCACTCATCTACAATTCATCTACCATAGAGCCACCATTCATCTACCATAGAGCCACCATTCATCTACCATAGAGCCACCATACATATCTACCATAGAGCCACAATTCTCCTACCATAGAGCCACCATTCATCTACCATAGAGCCACCATTCATCTACCATAGAGCCACCATTCATCTACCATAGAGCCACCATTCATCTACCATAGAGCCACCATTCATCTACCATAGAGCCATCATTCATCTACCATAGAGTCGCCATTCATCTTCCATAGAGACGCCATTCATCTACCATAGAGCCGCCATTCATCTACCATAGAGCCACCATTCATCTACCATAGAGCCACCATTCATCTACCATAGAGCCACCATTCATCTACCATAAGGCTACCATAGGGCTACCATTCATCCACCATTCATCTACCATTCATCCACCACTCATCTACCATTCATCTACCATAGAGCCACCATTCATCTACCGTAGAGCCACCATTCATCTACCATAGAGCTACCTTTCATCTAACATAGACCCACCATTCATTTCTACCATAGAGCCACCATTCCCCTACCATAGAGCCACCATTCATCTACCATAGAGCCACCATTCATCTACCATTCATCCACCACTCATCTACCATTCAACTACCTTAGAGCCACCATTCATCTACCATAGAGCCACCAATCATTTACCATAGAGCCACCATTCATCCACTATAGAGCCACCATTCATCTACCATAAGGCTACCATTCATCTACCATTCATCAACCACTCATCTACCATTCATCTACCATAGAGCCACCATTCATCTACCATAGAGCCACCATTCATCTACCATAGAGCCACCATTCATCTACCATAGAGCCGCCATTCATCTACCATAGAACCACCATTCATCCACCACTCATCTACCATTCATCTACCATAGAGCCACCATTCATCTATCATAGAGCCACCATTCATCTACCATAGAGCCACCATTCATCAACCATAGAGCCACCATTCATCTACCATAGGGCTACCATTCATCTACCATTCATCCACCACTCATCTACCATTCATCTACCTTAGAGCCACCATTCATCTACCATAGAGCTACCTTTCATCTAACATAGACCCACCATTCATTTCTACCATAGAGCCACCATTCTCCTACCATAGAGCCACCATTCATCTACCATAGAGCCACCATTCATCTACCATAGAGCCACCATTCATCTACCATAGAGCCACCATTCATCTACCATAGAGCCAACATTCATCTACCATAGAGCTGCCATTCATCTACCATTCATCCACCACTCATCTACCATAGAGCCACCATTCATCTACCATAAAGCCACCATTCATCTATCATAGGGCCACATTTCATCTACCATGAAACTACCATTCATCTACCATTCATCCACCACTCATCTACCATTCATCTACCATAGAGCCACCATTCATCTACCATAGAGCCACCATTCATCTACCATAGAGCCACCATTCATCTACCATAGAGCCGCCATTTATCTACCATAGAGCCACCATTCATCCACTACTGATCTACCATTCATCTACTATAGAGCCACCATTCATTTACCATAGAGCCACCATTCATCTACCATAGAGCCACCATTCATTTACCATAGAGCCACCATTCATCTACCATAGAGCCACCATTCATCTACCATAGAGCCACCATTCATCTACCATTGGGCTACCATTCATCTACCATTCATCCACCACTCATCTACCATTCATCCTACCATAGAGCCACCATTCATCTACCATAGAGCCACCATTCATCTACCATTGGGCTACCATTCATCTACCATTCATCCACCACTCATCTACCATTCATCTACCATAGAGCCACCATTCATCTACCATAGAGCCACCATTCATCTAACATAGAGCCACCATGAAGCTACCATTCATCTACCATTCATCCACCACTCATCTACCATTCATCTACCATAGAGCCACCATTCATCTACCATAGAGCCACCATTCATCTACCATAGAGCCACCATTCATCTACCATAGAGCCAACATTCATCTACCATAGAGCTGCCATTCATCTACCATTCATCCACCACTCATCTACCATAGAGCCACCATTCATCTACCATAAAGCCACCATTCATCTATCATAGGGCCACATTTCATCTACCATGAAACTACCATTCATCTACCATTCATCCACCACTCATCTACCATTCATCTACCATAGAGCCACCATTCATCTACCATAGAGCCACCATACATATCTACCATAGAGCCACAATTCTCCTACCATAGAGCCACCATTCATCTACCATAGAGCCACCATTCATCTACCATAGAGCCACCATTCATCTACCATAGAGCCACCATTCATCTACCATAGAGCCACCATTCATCTACCATAGAGCCATCATTCATCTACCATAGAGTCGCCATTCATCTTCCATAGAGTCGCCATTCATCTACCATAGAGCCGCCATTCATCTACCATAGAGCCACCATTCATCTACCATAGAGCCACCATTCATCTACCATAGAGCCACCATTCATCTACCATAGGGCTACCATAGGGCTACCATTCATCTACCATTCATCCACTATTCATCTACCAAAGAGCCACCATTTATCTACCATAGAGCCACCATTCATCTACCATAGAGCCACCATTCATCCACCACTCATCTACCATTCATCTACCATCGAGCCACCATTCATCTACCCTAGAGCCACCATTCATCTAACATAGAGCCACCATTCATCTACCATAGAGCCACCATTCATCTACCATAAAGCCACCATTCATCTACCATAGAGCCACCATTCATCTACCATAGAGCCACCATTCATCTACCATAGGGCTACCATTCATCTACCATTCATCTACCATTCATCCACTATCCACCATTCATCTACCATTCATCTACCATTCATCCACTATCCACCATTCATCTACCATAGAGCCACCATTCATCCACCACTCATCTACCATTCATCTACCATAGTGCCACCATTCATCTACCATAGAGACACCATTCATCTACCACTCATCTACCATTCATCTATTATAGAGCCACCATTCATCTACCATAGAGCCACCATTCATCTACCATAGAGCCATCATTCATCTACCATTCATCCACCACTCATCTACTATTCATCTACCCTAGAGCCACCATTCATCTAACATAGAGCCACCATTCATCTACCATAAAGCCATCATTCATCTACCATAGAGCCACCATTCATCTACCATAGAGCCACCATTCATCTACCATAGGGCTACCATTCATCTACCATTCATCTACCATTCATCCACTATCCACCATTCATCTACCATTCATCCACTATCCACCATTCATCTACCATAGAGCCACCATTCATCCACCACTCATCTACCATTCATCTACCATAGAGCCACCATTCATCTACCATAGAGCCACCATTCATCTACCATAGAGCCACCATTCATCTACCATAGAGCCACCATTCATCTACCATAGGGCTACCATTCATCTACCATTCACCCACCACTCATCTACCATTCATCTACCATAGAGCCACCATTCATCTACCATAGAGCCACCTTTCATCTACCACTCATCTACCATTCATCTACCATAGAGCCACCATTCATCTACCATAGAGCCACCATTCATCTACCATAGAGCCATCATTCATCTACCATAGGGCTACCATTCATCTACCATTCATCCAACACTCATCTACTATTCATCTACCATAGAGCCACCATTCATCTACCATAATGCCACCATTCATCTACCATAGAGCCACCATTCATCTACCATAGAGCCACCATTCATCTACCATAGGGCTACCATTCATCTACCATTCATCTACCATTCATCCACTATCCACCATTCATCTACCATTCATCTACCATTCATCCACTATCCACCATTCATCTACCATAGAGCCACCATTCATCCACCACTCATCTACCATTCATCTACCATAGAGTCGCCATTCATCTACCATAGAGCCGCCATTCATCTACCATAGAGCCACCATTCATCTACCATAGAGCCACCATTCATCTACCATAGAGCCACCATTCATCTACCATAGGGCTACCATAGGGCTACCATTCATCTACCATTCATCCACTATTCATCTACCAAAGAGCCACCATTTATCTACCATAGAGCCACCATTCATCTACCATAGAGCCACCATTCATCCACCACTCATCTACCATTCCTCTACCATCGAGCCACCATTCATCTACCCTAGAGCCACCATTCATCTAACATAGAGCCACCATTCATCTACCATAGAGCCACCATTCATCTACCATAAAGCCACCATTCATCTACCATAGAGCCACCATTCATCTACCATAGAGCCACCATTCATCTACCATAGGGCTACCATTCATCTACCATTCATCTACCATTCATCCACTATCCACCATTCATCTACCATTCATCTACCATTCATCCACTATCCACCATTCATCTACCATAGAGCCACCATTCATCCACCACTCATCTACCATTCATCTACCATAGTGCCACCATTCATCTACCATAGAGACACCATTCATCTACCACTCATCTACCATTCATCTATTATAGAGCCACCATTCATCTACCATAGAGCCACCATTCATCTACCATAGAGCCACCATTCATCTACCATAGAGCCACCATTCATCTACCATAGGGCTACCATTCATCTACCATTCATCTACCATTCATCCACTATCCACCATTCATCTACCATTCATCCACTATCCACCATTCATCTACCATAGAGCCACCATTCATCCACCACTCATCTACCATTCATCTACCATAGAGCCACCATTCATCTACCATAGAGCCACCATTCATCTACCATAGAGCCACCATTCATCTACCATAGAGCCACCATTCATCTACCATAGGGCTACCATTCATCTACCATTCATCCACCACTCATCTACCATTCATCTACCATAGAGCCACCATTCATCTACCATAGAGCCACCATTCATCTACCACTCATCTACCATTCATCTACCATAGAGCCACCATTCATCTACCATAGAGCCACCATTCATCTACCATAGAGCCATCATTCATCTACCATAGGGCTACCATTCATCTACCATTCATCCACCACTCATCTACTATTCATCTACCCTAGAGCCACCATTCATCTAACATAGAGCCACCATTCATCTACCATAGAGCCACCATTCATCTACCATAATGCCACCATTCATCTACCATAGAGCCACCATTCATCTACCATAGAGCCACCATTCATCTACCATAGGGCTACCATTCATCTACCATTCATCTACCATTCATCCACTATCCACCATTCATCTACCATTCATCTACCATTCATCCACTATCCACCATTCATCTACCATAGAGCCACCATTCATCCACCACTCATCTACCATTCATCTACCATAGAGCCACCATTCATCTACCATAGTGCTACCATTCATCTACCTTAGAGCCACCATTCATCTACCATAGAGCCATCATTCATCTACCATAGGGCTACCATTCATCTACCATTCATCCACCACTCATCTACCATTCATCTACCATAGAGCCACCATTCATCTACCGTAGAGCCACCATTCATCTACCATAGAGCTACCTTTCATCTAACATAGACCCACCATTAATATCTACCATAGAGCCACCATTCTCCTACCATAGAGCCACCATTCATCTACCATAGAGCCACCATTCATCTACCATAGAGCCACCATTCATCTACCATAGAGCCACCATTCATCTACCATAGAACCATCACTCATCTCCGATAGGGCTACCATTCCTCTCCCATACAGCCACCATAGGGCTACCATTCATCCACCATTCATCTACCATTCATCCACCACTCATCTACCATTCATCTACCATAGAGCCACCATTCATCTACCGTAGAGCCACCATTCATCTACCATAGAGCTACCTTTCATCTAACATAGACCCACCATTCATTTCTACCATAGAGCCACCATTCTCCTACCATAGAGCCACCATTCATCTACCATAGAGCCACCATTCATCTACCATAGAGCCACCATTCATCTACCATAGAGCCACCATTCATCTACCATAGAGCCAACATTCATCTACCATAGAGCTGCCATTCATCTACCATTCATCCACCACTCATCTACCATAGAGCCACCATTCATCTACCATAAAGCCACCATTCATCTATCATAGGGCCACATTTCATCTACCATGAAACTACCATTCATCTACCATTCATCCACCACTCATCTACCATTCATCTACCATAGAGCCACCATTCATCTACCATAGAGCCACCATTCATCTACCATAGAGCCACCATTCATCTACCATAGAGCCACCATTCATCTACTATAGAGCCACCATTCATCTACCATAAGGCTACCATTCATCTACCATTCATCAACCACTCATCTATCATTCATCTACCATAGAGCCACTATTCATCTACCATAGAGCCACCATTCATATACCATAGAGCCACCATTCATCTACCATAGAGCCGCCATTCATCTACCATAGAACCACCATTCATCCACCACTCATCTACCATTCATCTACCATAGAGCCAACATTCATCTACCATAGAGCCGCCAATCATCTACCATAGAGCCACCATTCATCTACTATAGAGCCACCATTCATCTACCATAAGGCTACCATTCATCTAACATTCATCAACCACTCATCTACCATTCATCTACCATAGACCCACCATTCATCTACCATAGAGCCGCCATTCATCTACCATAGAACCACCATTCATCCACCACTCATCTACCATTCATCTACCATAGAGCCACCATTCATCTACCATAGAGCCACCAATCATCTACCATAGAGCCACCATTCATCTACTATAGAGCCACCATTCATCTACCATAAGGCTACCGTTCATCTACCATTCATCAACCACTCATCTACCATTCAACTACCTTAGAGCCACCATTCATCTACCATAGAGCCACCAATCATTTACCATAGAGCCACCATTCATCTACTATAGAGCCACCATTCATCTACCATAAGGCTACCATTCATCTACCATTCATCTACCATAGAGCCACCATTCATCTACCATAGAGCCACCATTCATCCACCACTCATCTACCATTCATCTACCATAGAGCCACCATTCATCTACCATAGAGCCACCATTCATCTACCATAGAGCCACCATTCATCTACCATAGAGCCGCCATTTATCTACCATAGAGCCACCATTCATCCACTACTCATCTACCATTCATCTACTATAGAGCCACCATTCATTTACCATAGAGCCACCATTCATCTACCATAGAGCCACCATTCATTTACCATAGAGCCACCATTCATCTACCATAGAGCCACCATTCATCTACCATAGAGCCACCATTCATCTACCATTGGGCTACCATTCATCTACCATTCATCCACCACTCATCTACCATTCATCCTACCATAGAGCCACCATTCATCTACCATAGAGCCACCATTCATCTACCATTGGGCTACCATTCATCTACCATTCATCCACCACTCATCTACCATTCATCTACCATGGAGCCACCATTCATCTACCATAGAGCCACCATTCATCTAACATAGAGCCACCATGAAGCTACCATTCATCTACCATTCATCCACCACTCATCTACCATTCATCTACCATAGAGCCACCATTCATCTACCATAGAGCCACCATTCATCTACCATAGAGCCACCATTCATCTACCATAGAGCCAACATTCATCTACCATAGAGCTGCCATTCATCTACCATTCATCCACCACTCATCTACCATAGAGCCACCATTCATCTACCATAAAGCCACCATTCATCTATCATAGGGCCACATTTCATCTACCATGAAACTACCATTCATCTACCATTCATCCACCACTCATCTACAATTCATCTACCATAGAGCCACCATTCATCTACCATAGAGCCACCATTCATCTACCATAGAGCCACCATACATATCTACCATAGAGCCACAATTCTCCTACCATAGAGCCACCATTCATCTACCATAGAGCCACCATTCATCTACCATAGAGCCACCATTCATCTACCATAGAGCCACCATTCATCTACCATAGAGCCACCATTCATCTACCATAGAGCCATCATTCATCTACCATAGAGTCGCCATTCATCTTCCATAGAGTCGCCATTCATCTACCATAGAGCCGCCATTCATCTACCATAGAGCCACCATTCATCTACCATAGAGCCACCATTCATCTACCATAGAGCCACCATTCATCTACCATAAGGCTACCATAGGGCTACCATTCATCTACCATTCATCCACTATTCATCTACCACAGAGCCACCATTTATCTACCATAGAGCCACCATTCATCTACCATAGAGCCACCATTCATCTACCATAGAGCCAACATTCATCTACCATAGAGCCACCATTCATCTACCATAGAGCCACCATTCATCAACCATAGAGCCACCATTCATCTACCATAGGGCTATCATTCATCTACCATTCATCCACCACTCATCTACCATTCAACTACCTTAGAGCCACCATTCATCTACCATAGAGCCACCAATCATTTACCATAGAGCCACCATTCATCCACTATAGAGCCACCATTCATCTACCATAAGGCTACCATTCATCTACCATTCATCAACCACTCATCTACCATTCATCTACCATAGAGCCACCATTCATCTACCATAGAGCCACCATTCATCTACCATAGAGCCACCATTCATCTACCATAGAGCCGCCATTCATCTACCATAGAACCACCATTCATCCACCACTCATCTACCATTCATCTACCATAGAGCCACCATTCATCTACCATAGAGCCACCATTCATCTACCATAGAGCCACCATTCATCAACCATAGAGCCACCATTCATCTACCATAGGGCTACCATTCATCTACCATTCATCCACCACTCATCTACCATTCATCTACCTTAGAGCCACCATTCATCTACCATAGAGCTACCTTTCATCTAACATAGACCCACCATTCATTTCTACCATAGAGTCACCATTCTCCTACCATAGAGCCACCATTCATCTACCATAGAGCCACCATTCATCTACCATAGAGCCACCATTCATCTACCATAGAGCCACCATTCATCTACCATAGAGCCAACATTCATCTACCATAGAGCTGCCATTCATCTACCATTCATCCACCACTCATCTACCATAGAGCCACCATTCATCTACCATAAAGCCACCATTCATCTATCATAGGGCCACATTTCATCTACCATGAAACTACCATTCATCTACCATTCATCCACCACTCATCTACCATTCATCTACCATAGAGCCACCATTCATCTACCATAGAGCCACCATTCATCTACCATAGAGCCACCATTCATCTACTATAGAGCCACCATTCATCTACCATAAGGCTACCATTCATCTACCATTCATCAACCACTCATCTATCATTCATCTACCATAGAGCCACTATTCATCTACCATAGAGCCACCATTCATATACCATAGAGCCACCATTCATCTACCATAGAGCCGCCATTCATCTACCATAGAACCACCATTCATCCACCACTCATCTACCATTCATCTACCATAGAGCCAACATTCATCTACCATAGAGCCGCCAATCATCTACCATAGAGCCACCATTCATCTACTATAGAGCCACCATTCATCTACCATAAGGCTACCATTCATCTACCATTCATCAACCACTCATCTACCATTCATCTACCATAGAGCCACCATTCATCTACCATAGAGCCGCCATTCATCTACCATAGAACCACCATTCATCCACCACTCATCTACCATTCATCTACCATAGAGCCACCATTCATCTACCATAGAGCCACCAATCATCTACCATAGAGCCACCATTCATCTACTATAGAGCCACCATTCATCTACCATAGAGCCACCATTCATCTACTATAGAGCCACCATTCATCTACCATAAGGCTACCATTCATCTACCATTCATCTACCATAGAGCCACCATTCATCTACCATAGAGCCACCATTCATCCACCACTCATCTACCATAGAGCCACCATTCATCTACCATAGAGCCAACATTCATCTACCATTCATCAACCACTCATCTACCATTCAACTACCTTAGAGCCACCATTCATCTACCATAGAGCCACCAATCATTTACCATAGAGCCACCATTCATCTACTATAGAGCCACCATTCATCTACCATAAGGCTACCATTCATCTACCATTCATCTACCATAGAGCCACCATTCATCTACCATAGAGCCACCATTCATCCACCACTCATCTACCATTCATCTACCATAGAGCCACCATTCATCTACCATAGAGCCACCATTCATCTACCATAGAGCCACCATTCATCTACCATAGAGCCGCCATTTATCTACCATAGAGCCACCATTCATCCACTACTCATCTACCATTCATCTACTATAGAGCCACCATTCATTTACCATAGAGCCACCATTCATCTACCATAGAGCCACCATTCATTTACCATAGAGCCACCATTCATCTACCATAGAGCCACCATTCATCTACCATAGAGCCACCATTCATCTACCATTAGGCTACCATTCATCTACCATTCATCCACCACTCATCTACCATTCATCCTACCATAGAGCCACCATTCATCTACCATAGAGCCACCATTCATCTACCATTGGGCTACCATTCATCTACCATTCATCCACCACTCATCTACCATTCATCTACCATGGAGCCACCATTCATCTACCATAGAGCCACCATTCATCTAACATAGAGCCACCATGAAGCTACCATTCATCTACCATTCATCCACCACTCATCTACCATTCATCTACCATAGAACCACCATTCATCTACCATAGAGCCACCATTCATCTACCATAGAGCCACCATTCATCTACCATAGAGCCAACATTCATCTACCATAGAGCTGCCATTCATCTACCATTCATCCACCACTCATCTACCATAGAGCCACCATTCATCTACCATAAAGCCACCATTCATCTATCATAGGGCCACATTTCATCTACCATGAAACTACCATTCATCTACCATTCATCCACCACTCATCTACCATTCATCTACCATAGAGCCACCATTCATCTACCATAGAGCCACCATTCATCTACCATAGAGCCACCATACATATCTACCATAGAGCCACAATTTTCCTACCATAGAGCCACCATTCATCTACCATAGAGCCACCATTCATCTACCATAGAGCCACCATTCATCTACCATAGAGCCACCATTCATCTACCATAGAGCCACCATTCATCTACCATAGAGCCATCATTCATCTACCATAGAGTCGCCATTCATCTTCCATAGAGTCGCCATTCATCTACCATAGAGCCGCCATTCATCTACCATAGAGCCACCATTCATCTACCATAGAGCCACCATTCATCTACCATAGAGCCACCATTCATCTACCATAAGGCTACCATAGGGCTACCATTCATCTACCATTCATCCACTATTCATCTACCACAGAGCCACCATTTATCTACCATAGAGCCACCATTCATCTACCATAGAGCCACCATTCATCTACCATAGAGCCAACATTCATCTACCATAGAGCCACCATTCATCTACCATAGAGCCACCATTCATCAACCATAGAGCCACCATTCATCTACCATAGGGCTATCATTCATCTACCATTCATCCACCACTCATCTACCATTCAACTACCTTAGAGCCACCATTCATCTACCATAGAGCCACCAATCATTTACCATAGAGCCACCATTCATCTACTATAGAGCCACCATTCATCTACCATAAGGCTACCATTCATCTACCATTCATCAACCACTCATCTACCATTCATCTACCATAGAGCCACCATTCATCTACCATAGAGCCACCATTCATCTACCATAGAGCCACCATTCATCTACCATAGAGCCGCCATTCATCTACCATAGAACCACCATTCATCCACCACTCATCTACCATTCATCTACCATAGAGCCACCATTCATCTACCATAGAGCCACCATTCATCTACCATAGAGCCGCCATTTATCTACCATAGAGCCACCATTCATCTACCATTGGGCTACCATTCATCTACCATTCATCCACCACTCATCTACCATTCATTTACCATAGAGCCACCATTCATCTACCATAGAGCCACCATTCATTTACCATAGAGCCACCATTCATCTACCATAGAGCCACCATTCATCTACCATAGAGCCACCATTCATCTACCATTGGGCTACCATTCATCTACCATTCATCCACCACTCATCTACCATTCATCCTACCATAGAGCCACCATTCATCTACCATAGAGCCACCACTCATCTACCATTCATCTACCATAGAGCCACCATAGAGCCAACATTCATCTACCATAGAGCTGCCATTCATCTACCATTCATCCACCACTCATCTACCATAGAGCCACCATTCATCTACCATAAAGCCACCATTCATCTATCATAGGGCCACATTTCATCTACCATGAAACTACCATTCATCTACCATTCATCCACCACTCATCTACCATTCATCTACCATAGAGCCACCATTCATCTACCATAGAGCCACCATTCATCTACCATAGAGCCAACATTCATCTACCATAGAGCTGCCATTCATCTACCATTCATCCACCACTCATCTACCATAGAGCCACCATTCATCTACCATAAAGCCACCATTCATCTATCATAGGGCTACCATTCATCTACCATTCATCCACCACTCATCTACCATTCATCTACCTTAGAGCCACCATTCATCTACCATAGAGCCACCATTCATCTACCATAGAGCCACCATTCATCTACCATTGGGCTACCATTCATCTACCATTCATCCACCACTCATCTACCATTCATCTACCATAGAGCCATCATTCATCTACCATAGAGCCACCATTCATCTAACATAGAGCCACCATGAAGCTACCATTCATCTACCATTCATCCACCACTCATCTACCATTCATCTACCATAGAGCCACCATTCACCTACCATAGAGCCACCATTCATCTACCATAGAGCCACCATTCATCTACCATAGAGCCACCATTCATTTACCATAGAGCCACCATTCATCTACCATAGAGCCACCATTCATCTACCATAGAGCCACCATTCATCTACCATTGGGCTACCATTCATCTACCATTCATCCACCACTCATCTACCATTCATCCTACCATAGAGCCACCATTCATCTACCATAGAGCCACCACTCATCTACCATTCATCTACCATAGAGCCACCATAGAGCCAACATTCATCTACCATAGAGCTGCCATTCATCTACCATTCATCCACCACTCATCTACCATAGAGCCACCATTCATCTACCATAAAGCCACCATTCATCTATCATAGTGCCACATTTCATCTACCATGAAACTACCATTCATCTACCATTCATCCACCACTCATCTACCATTCATCTACCATAGAGCCACCATTCATCTACCATAGAGCCACCATTCATCTACCATAGAGCCAACATTCATCTACCATAGAGCTGCCATTCATCTACCATTCATCCACCACTCATCTACCATAGAGCCACCATTCATCTACCATAAAGCCACCATTCATCTATCATAGGGCCACATTTCATCTACCATGAAACTACCATTCATCTACCATTCATCCACCACTCATCTACCATTCATCTACCATAGAGCCACCATTCATCTACCATAGAGCCACCATTCATCTACCATAGAGCCACCATACATATCTACCATAGAGCCACAATTCTCCTACCATAGAGCCACCATTCATCTACCATAGAGCCACCATTCATCTACCATAGAGCCACCATTCATCTACCATAGAGCCACCATTCATCTACCATAGAGCCACCATTCATCTACCATAGAGCCATCATTCATCTACCACAGAGTCGCCATTCATCTTCCATAGAGTCGCCATTCATCTACCATAGAGCCGCCATTCATCTACCATAGAGCCACCATTCATCTACCATAGAGCCACCATTCATCTACCATAGAGCCACCATTCATCTACCATAGGGCTACCTTAGGGCTACCATTCATCTACCATTCATCCACTATTCATCTACCACAGAGCCACCATTTATCTACCATAGAGCCACCATTCATCTACCATAGAGCCACCATTCATCCACCACTCATCTACCATTCATCTACCATAGAGCCACCATTCATCTACCATAGTGCTACCATTCATCTACCTTAGAGCCACCATTCATCTACCATAGAGCCATCATTCATCTACCATAGGGCTACCATTCATCTACCATTCATCCACCACTCATCTACCATTCATCTACCATAGAGCCACCATTCATCTACCGTAGAGCCACCATTCATCTACCATAGAGCTACCTTTCATCTAACATAGACCCACCATTCATATCTACCATAGAGCCACCATTCTCCTACCATAGAGCCACCATTCATCTACCATAGAGCCACCATTCATCTACCATAGAGCCACCATTCATCTACCATAGAGCCACCATTCATCTACCATAGAGCCACAATTCATCTACCATAGAGCCACCATTCATCCACCACTCATCTACCATTCATCCACCATAGAGCCACCATTCATATACCATAGAGCCACCATTCATCTACCATAGAGCCACCATTCATCTATCATAGAGCCACCTTTCATCTACCAAAGCGCTACCATTCATCTACCATAGAGCCACCATTCATCTACCATAGAGCCAACATTCATCTACCATAGAGCCACCATTCATCTACCATAGAGCCACCATTCATCAACCATAGAGCCACCATTCATCTACCATAGGGCTATCATTCATCTACCATTCATCCACCTCTCATCTACCATTCAACTACCTTAGAGCCACCATTCATCTACCATAGAGCCACCAATCATTTACCATAGAGCCACCATTCATCTACCACAGAGTCGCCATTCATCTTCCATAGAGTCGCCATTCATCTACCATAGAGCCGCCATTCATCTACCATAGAGCCACCATTCATCTACCATAGAGCCATCATTCATCTACCACAGAGTCGCCATTCATCTTCCATAGAGTCGCCATTCATCTACCATAGAGCCGCCATTCATCTACCATAGAGCCACCATTCATCTACCATAGAGCCACTATTCATCTACCATAGAGCCACCATTCATCTACCATAGGGCTACCATAGGGCTACCATTCATCTACCATTCATCCACTATTCATCTACCACAGAGCCACCATTTATCTACCATAGAGCCACCATTCATCTACCATAGAGCCACCATTTATCCACCACTCATCTACCATTCATCTACCATAGAGCCACCATTCATCTACCATAGTGCTACCATTCATCTACCTTAGAGCCACCATTCATCTACCATAGAGCCATCATTCATCTACCATAGGGCTACCATTCATCTACCATTCATCCACCACTCATCTACCATTCATCTACCATAGAGCCACCATTCATCTACCGTAGAGCCACCATTCATCTACCATAGAGCTACCTTTCATCTAACATAGACCCACCATTCATATCTACCATAGAGCCACCATTCTCCTACCATAGAGCCACCATTCATCTACCATAGAGCCACCATTCATCTACCATAGAGCCACCATTCATCTACCATAGAGCCACCATTCATCTACCATAGAGCCACAATTCATCTACCATAGAGCCACCATTCATCCACCACTCATCTACCATTCATCCACCATAGAGCCACCATTCATATACCATAGAGCCACCATTCATCTACCATAGAGCCACCATTCATCTATCATAGAGCCACCTTTCATCTACCAAAGCGCTACCATTCATCTACCATAGAGCCACCATTCATCTACCATAGAGCCAACATTCATCTACCATAGAGCCACCATTCATCTACCATAGAGCCACCATTCATCAACCATAGAGCCACCATTCATCTACCATAGGGCTATCATTCATCTACCATTCATCCACCACTCATCTACCATTCAACTACCTTAGAGCCACCATTCATCTACCATAGAGCCACCAATCATTTACCATAGAGCCACCATTCATCTACCATAGAGCCGCCATTTATCTACCATAGAGCCACCATTCATCCACTACTCATCTACCATTCATCTACTATAGAGCCACCATTCATTTACCATAGAGCCACCATTCATCTACCATAGAGCCACCATTCATTTACCATAGAGCCACCATTCATCTACCATAGAGCCACCATTCATCTACCATAGAGCCACCATTCATCTACCATTGGGCTACCATTCATCTACCATTCATCCACCACTCATCTACCATTCATCTACCATAGAGCCACCATTCATCTACCATAGAGCCACCATTCATCTAACATAGAGCCACCATGAAGCTACCATTCATCTACCATTCATCCACCACTCATCTACCATTCATCTACAATAGAGCCACCATTCATCTACCATAGAGCCACCATTCATCTACCATAGAGCCACCATTCATCTACCATAGAGCCAACATTCATCTACCATAGAGCTGCCATTCATCTACCATTCATCCACCACTCATCTACCATAGAGCCACCATTCATCTACCATAAAGCCACCATTCATCTACCATAGAGCCACCATTCATCTACCATAGAGCCACCATTCATCTACCATTGGGCTACCATTCATCTACCATTCATCCACCACTCATCTACCATTCATCCTACCATAGAGCCACCATTCATCTACCATAGAGCCACCACTCATCTACCATTCATCTACCATAGAGCCACCATAGAGCCAACATTCATCTACCATAGAGCTGCCATTCATCTACCATTCATCCACCACTCATCTACCATAGAGCCACCATTCATCTACCATAAAGCCACCATTCATCTATCATAGGGCCACATTTCATCTACCATGAAACTACCATTCATCTACCATTCATCCACCACTCATCTACCATTCATCTACCATAGAGCCACCATTCATCTACCATAGAGCCACCATTCATCTACCATAGAGCCAACATTCATCTACCATAGAGCTGCCATTCATCTACCATTCATCCACCACTCATCTACCATAGAGCCACCATTCATCTACCATAGAGCCACCATTCATCTACCATAGAGCCACCATTCATCTACCATAGAGCCACCATTCATCTACCATAGAGCCATCATTCATCTACCACAGAGTCGCCATTCATCTTCCATAGAGTCGCCATTCATCTACCATAGAGCCGCCATTCATCTACCATAGAGCCACCATTCATCTACCATAGAGCCACCATTCATTTACCATAGAGCCACCATTCATCTACCATAGGGCTACCTTAGGGCTACCATTCATCTACCATTCATCCACTATTCATCTACCACAGAGCCACCATTTATCTACCATAGAGCCACCATTCATCTACCATAGAGCCACCATTCATCCACCACTCATCTACCATTCATCTACCATAGAGCCACCATTCATCTACCATAGTGCTACCATTCATCTACCTTAGAGCCACCATTCATCTACCATAGAGCCATCATTCATCTACCATAGGGCTACCATTCATCTACCATTCATCCACCACTCATCTACCATTCATCTACCATAGAGCCACCATTCATCTACCGTAGAGCCACCATTCATCTACCATAGAGCTACCTTTCATCTAACATAGACCCACCATTCATATCTACCATAGAGCCACCATTCTCCTACCATAGAGCCACCATTCATCTACCATAGAGCCACCATTCATCTACCATAGAGCCACCATTCATCTACCATAGAGCCACCATTCATCTACCATAGAGCCACAATTCATCTACCATAGAGCCACCATTCATCCACCACTCATCTACCATTCATCCACCATAGAGCCACCATTCATATACCATAGAGCCACCATTCATCTACCATAGAGCCACCATTCATCTATCATAGAGCCACCTTTCATCTACCAAAGCGCTACCATTCATCTACCATAGAGCCACCATTCATCTACCATAGAGCCAACATTCATCTACCATAGAGCCACCATTCATCTACCATAGAGCCACCATTCATCTACCATAGAGCCACCATTCATCTACCATAGAGCCACCATTCATCTACCATAGAGCCACCATTCATCTACCATAGAGCCACAATTCATCTACCATAGAGCCACCATTCATCCACCACTCATCTACCATTCATCCACCATAGAGCCATCATTCATATACCATAGAGCCACCATTCATCTACCATAGAGCCACCATTCATCTATCATAGAGCCACCTTTCATCTACCAAAGCGCTACCATTCATCTACCATAGAGCCACCATTCATCTACCATAGAGCCAACATTCATCTACCATAGAGCCACCATTCATCTACCATAGAGCCACCATTCATCAACCATAGAGCCACCATTCATCTACCATAGGGCTATCATTCATCTACCATTCATCCACCACTCATCTACCATTCAACTACCTTAGAGCCACCATTCATCTACCATAGAGCCACCAATCATTTACCATAGAGCCACCATTCATCTACCATAGAGCCGCCATTTATCTACCATAGAGCCACCATTCATCCACTACTCATCTACCATTCATCTACTATAGAGCCACCATTCATTTACCATAGAGCCACCATTCATCTACCATAGAGCCACCATTCATTTACCATAGAGCCACCATTCATCTACCATAGAGCCACCATTCATCTACCATAGAGCCACCATTCATCTACCATTGGGCTACCATTCATCTACCATTCATCCACCACTCATCTACCATTCATCTACCATAGAGCCACCATTCATCTACCATAGAGCCACCATTCATCTAACATAGAGCCACCATGAAGCTACCATTCATCTACCATTCATCCACCACTCATCTACCATTCATCTACAATAGAGCCACCATTCATCTACCATAGAGCCACCATTCATCTACCATAGAGCCACCATTCATCTACCATTCATCCACCACTCATCTACCATTCATCTACCATAGAGCCACCATTCATCTACCATAGAGCCACCATTCATCTACCATAGAGCCAACATTCATCTACCATAGAGCTGCCATTCATCTACCATTCATCCACCACTCATCTACCATAGAGCCACCATTCATCTACCATAAAGCCACCATTCATCTATCATAGGGCCACATTTCATCTACCATGAAACTACCATTCATCTACCATTCATCCACCACTCATCTACCATTCATCTACCATAGAGCCACCATTCATCTACCATAGAGCCACCATTCATCTACCATAGAGCCACCATACATATCTACCATAGAGCCACAATTCTCCTACCATAGAGCCACCATTCATCTACCATAGAGCCACCACTCATCTACCATTCATCTACCATAGAGCCACCATAGAGCCAACATTCATCTACCATAGAGCTGCCATTCATCTACCATTCATCCACCACTCATCTACCATAGAGCCACCATTCATCTACCATAAAGCCACCATTCATCTATCATAGTGCCACATTTCATCTACCATGAAACTACCATTCATCTACCATTCATCCACCACTCATCTACCATTCATCTACCATAGAGCCACCATTCATCTACCATAGAGCCACCATTCATCTACCATAGAGCCAACATTCATCTACCATAGAGCTGCCATTCATCTACCATTCATCCACCACTCATCTACCATAGAGCCACCATTCATCTACCATAAAGCCACCATTCATCTATCATAGGGCCACATTTCATCTACCATGAAACTACCATTCATCTACCATTCATCCACCACTCATCTACCATTCATCTACCATAGAGCCACCATTCATCTACCATAGAGCCACCATTCATCTACCATAGAGCCACCATACATATCTACCATAGAGCCACAATTCTCCTACCATAGAGCCACCATTCATCTACCATAGAGCCACCATTCATCTACCATAGAGCCACCATTCATCTACCATAGAGCCACCATTCATCTACCATAGAGCCACCATTCATCTACCATAGAGCCATCATTCATCTACCACAGAGTCGCCATTCATCTTCCATAGAGTCGCCATTCATCTACCATAGAGCCGCCATTCATCTACCATAGAGCCACCATTCATCTACCATAGAGCCACCATTCATCTACCATAGAGCCACCATTCATCTACCATAGGGCTACCTTAGGGCTACCATTCATCTACCATTCATCCACTATTCATCTACCACAGAGCCACCATTTATCTACCATAGAGCCACCATTCATCTACCATAGAGCCACCATTCATCCACCACTCATCTACCATTCATCTACCATAGAGCCACCATTCATCTACCATAGTGCTACCATTCATCTACCTTAGAGCCACCATTCATCTACCATAGAGCCATCATTCATCTACCATAGGGCTACCATTCATCTACCATTCATCCACCACTCATCTACCATTCATCTACCATAGAGCCACCATTCATCTACCGTAGAGCCACCATTCATCTACCATAGAGCTACCTTTCATCTAACATAGACCCACCATTCATATCTACCATAGAGCCACCATTCTCCTACCATAGAGCCACCATTCATCTACCATAGAGCCACCATTCATCTACCATAGAGCCACCATTCATCTACCATAGAGCCACCATTCATCTACCATAGAGCCACAATTCATCTACCATAGAGCCACCATTCATCCACCACTCATCTACCATTCATCCACCATAGAGCCACCATTCATATACCATAGAGCCACCATTCATCTACCATAGAGCCACCATTCATCTATCATAGAGCCACCTTTCATCTACCAAAGCGCTACCATTCATCTACCATAGAGCCACCATTCATCTACCATAGAGCCAACATTCATCTACCATAGAGCCACCATTCATCTACCATAGAGCCACCATTCATCAACCATAGAGCCACCATTCATCTACCATAGGGCTATCATTCATCTACCATTCATCCACCTCTCATCTACCATTCAACTACCTTAGAGCCACCATTCATCTACCATAGAGCCACCAATCATTTACCATAGAGCCACCATTCATCTACCACAGAGTCGCCATTCATCTTCCATAGAGTCGCCATTCATCTACCATAGAGCCGCCATTCATCTACCATAGAGCCACCATTCATCTACCATAGAGCCATCATTCATCTACCACAGAGTCGCCATTCATCTTCCATAGAGTCGCCATTCATCTACCATTCATCCACCACTCATCTACCATAGAGCCACCATTCATCTACCATAAAGCCACCATTCATCTATCATAGTGCCACATTTCATCTACCATGAAACTACCATTCATCTACCATTCATCCACCACTCATCTACCATTCATCTACCATAGAGCCACCATTCATCTACCATAGAGCCACCATTCATCTACCATAGAGCCAACATTCATCTACCATAGAGCTGCCATTCATCTACCATTCATCCACCACTCATCTACCATAGAGCCACCATTCATCTACCATAAAGCCACCATTCATCTATCATAGGGCCACATTTCATCTACCATGAAACTACCATTCATCTACCATTCATCCACCACTCATCTACCATTCATCTACCATAGAGCCACCATTCATCTACCATAGAGCCACCATTCATCTACCATAGAGCCACCATACATATCTACCATAGAGCCACAATTCTCCTACCATAGAGCCACCATTCATCTACCATAGAGCCACCATTCATCTACCATAGAGCCACCATTCATCTACCATAGAGCCACCATTCATCTACCATAGAGCCACCATTCATCTACCATAGAGCCATCATTCATCTACCACAGAGTCGCCATTCATCTTCCATAGAGTCGCCATTCATCTACCATAGAGCCGCCATTCATCTACCATAGAGCCACCATTCATCTACCATAGAGCCACCATTCATCTACCATAGAGCCACCATTCATCTACCATAGGGCTACCTTAGGGCTACCATTCATCTACCATTCATCCACTATTCATCTACCACAGAGCCACCATTTATCTACCATAGAGCCACCATTCATCTACCATAGAGCCACCATTCATCCACCACTCATCTACCATTCATCTACCATAGAGCCACCATTCATCTACCATAGTGCTACCATTCATCTACCTTAGAGCCACCATTCATCTACCATAGAGCCATCATTCATCTACCATAGGGCTACCATTCATCTACCATTCATCCACCACTCATCTACCATTCATCTACCATAGAGCCACCATTCATCTACCGTAGAGCCACCATTCATCTACCATAGAGCTACCTTTCATCTAACATAGACCCACCATTCATATCTACCATAGAGCCACCATTCTCCTACCATAGAGCCACCATTCATCTACCATAGAGCCACCATTCATCTACCATAGAGCCACCATTCATCTACCATAGAGCCACCATTCATCTACCATAGAGCCACAATTCATCTACCATAGAGCCACCATTCATCCACCACTCATCTACCATTCATCCACCATAGAGCCACCATTCATATACCATAGAGCCACCATTCATCTACCATAGAGCCACCATTCATCTATCATAGAGCCACCTTTCATCTACCAAAGCGCTACCATTCATCTACCATAGAGCCACCATTCATCTACCATAGAGCCAACATTCATCTACCATAGAGCCACCATTCATCTACCATAGAGCCACCATTCATCAACCATAGAGCCACCATTCATCTACCATAGGGCTATCATTCATCTACCATTCATCCACCTCTCATCTACCATTCAACTACCTTAGAGCCACCATTCATCTACCATAGAGCCACCAATCATTTACCATAGAGCCACCATTCATCTACCACAGAGTCGCCATTCATCTTCCATAGAGTCGCCATTCATCTACCATAGAGCCGCCATTCATCTACCATAGAGCCACCATTCATCTACCATAGAGCCATCATTCATCTACCACAGAGTCGCCATTCATCTTCCATAGAGTCGCCATTCATCTACCATAGAGCCGCCATTCATCTACCATAGAGCCACCATTCATCTACCATAGAGCCACTATTCATCTACCATAGAGCCACCATTCATCTACCATAGGGCTACCATAGGGCTACCATTCATCTACCATTCATCCACTATTCATCTACCACAGAGCCACCATTTATCTACCATAGAGCCACCATTCATCTACCATAGAGCCACCATTCATCCACCACTCATCTACCATTCATCTACCATAGAGCCACCATTCATCTACCATAGTGCTACCATTCATCTACCTTAGAGCCACCATTCATCTACCATAGAGCCATCATTCATCTACCATAGGGCTACCATTCATCTACCATTCATCCACCACTCATCTACCATTCATCTACCATAGAGCCACCATTCATCTACCGTAGAGCCACCATTCATCTACCATAGAGCTACCTTTCATCTAACATAGACCCACCATTCATATCTACCATAGAGCCACCATTCTCCTACCATAGAGCCACCATTCATCTACCATAGAGCCACCATTCATCTACCATAGAGCCACCATTCATCTACCATAGAGCCACCATTCATCTACCATAGAGCCACAATTCATCTACCATAGAGCCACCATTCATCCACCACTCATCTACCATTCATCCACCATAGAGCCACCATTCATATACCATAGAGCCACCATTCATCTACCATAGAGCCACCATTCATCTATCATAGAGCCACCTTTCATCTACCAAAGCGCTACCATTCATCTACCATAGAGCCACCATTCATCTACCATAGAGCCAACATTCATCTACCATAGAGCCACCATTCATCTACCATAGAGCCACCATTCATCAACCATAGAGCCACCATTCATCTACCATAGGGCTATCATTCATCTACCATTCATCCACCACTCATCTACCATTCAACTACCTTAGAGCCACCATTCATCTACCATAGAGCCACCAATCATTTACCATAGAGCCACCATTCATCTACCATAGAGCCGCCATTTATCTACCATAGAGCCACCATTCATCCACTACTCATCTACCATTCATCTACTATAGAGCCACCATTCATTTACCATAGAGCCACCATTCATCTACCATAGAGCCACCATTCATTTACCATAGAGCCACCATTCATCTACCATAGAGCCACCATTCATCTACCATAGAGCCACCATTCATCTACCATTGGGCTACCATTCATCTACCATTCATCCACCACTCATCTACCATTCATCTACCATAGAGCCACCATTCATCTACCATAGAGCCACCATTCATCTAACATAGAGCCACCATGAAGCTACCATTCATCTACCATTCATCCACCACTCATCTACCATTCATCTACAATAGAGCCACCATTCATCTACCATAGAGCCACCATTCATCTACCATAGAGCCACCATTCATCTACCATAGAGCCAACATTCATCTACCATAGAGCTGCCATTCATCTACCATTCATCCACCACTCATCTACCATAGAGCCACCATTCATCTACCATAAAGCCACCATTCATCTACCATAGAGCCACCATTCATCTACCATAGAGCCACCATTCATCTACCATTGGGCTACCATTCATCTACCATTCATCCACCACTCATCTACCATTCATCCTACCATAGAGCCACCATTCATCTACCATAGAGCCACCACTCATCTACCATTCATCTACCATAGAGCCACCATAGAGCCAACATTCATCTACCATAGAGCTGCCATTCATCTACCATTCATCCACCACTCATCTACCATAGAGCCACCATTCATCTACCATAAAGCCACCATTCATCTATCATAGGGCCACATTTCATCTACCATGAAACTACCATTCATCTACCATTCATCCACCACTCATCTACCATTCATCTACCATAGAGCCACCATTCATCTACCATAGAGCCACCATTCATCTACCATAGAGCCAACATTCATCTACCATAGAGCTGCCATTCATCTACCATTCATCCACCACTCATCTACCATAGAGCCACCATTCATCTACCATAAAGCCACCATTCATCTATCATAGGGCTACCATTCATCTACCATTCATCCACCACTCATCTACCATTCATCTACCTTAGAGCCACCATTCATCTACCATAGAGCCACCATTCATCTACCATAGAGCCACCATTCATCTACCATTGGGCTACCATTCATCTACCATTCATCCACCACTCATCTACCATTCATCTACCATAGAGCCATCATTCATCTACCATAGAGCCACCATTCATCTAACATAGAGCCACCATGAAGCTACCATTCATCTACCATTCATCCACCACTCATCTACCATTCATCTACCATAGAGCCACCATTCACCTACCATAGAGCCACCATTCATCTACCATAGAGCCACCATTCATCTACCATAGAGCCACCATTCATTTACCATAGAGCCACCATTCATCTACCATAGAGCCACCATTCATCTACCATAGAGCCACCATTCATCTACCATTGGGCTACCATTCATCTACCATTCATCCACCACTCATCTACCATTCATCCTACCATAGAGCCACCATTCATCTACCATAGAGCCACCACTCATCTACCATTCATCTACCATAGAGCCACCATAGAGCCAACATTCATCTACCATAGAGCTGCCATTCATCTACCATTCATCCACCACTCATCTACCATAGAGCCACCATTCATCTACCATAAAGCCACCATTCATCTATCATAGTGCCACATTTCATCTACCATGAAACTACCATTCATCTACCATTCATCCACCACTCATCTACCATTCATCTACCATAGAGCCACCATTCATCTACCATAGAGCCACCATTCATCTACCATAGAGCCAACATTCATCTACCATAGAGCTGCCATTCATCTACCATTCATCCACCACTCATCTACCATAGAGCCACCATTCATCTACCATAAAGCCACCATTCATCTATCATAGGGCCACATTTCATCTACCATGAAACTACCATTCATCTACCATTCATCCACCACTCATCTACCATTCATCTACCATAGAGCCACCATTCATCTACCATAGAGCCACCATTCATCTACCATAGAGCCACCATACATATCTACCATAGAGCCACAATTCTCCTACCATAGAGCCACCATTCATCTACCATAGAGCCACCATTCATCTACCATAGAGCCACCATTCATCTACCATAGAGCCACCATTCATCTACCATAGAGCCACCATTCATCTACCATAGAGCCATCATTCATCTACCACAGAGTCGCCATTCATCTTCCATAGAGTCGCCATTCATCTACCATAGAGCCGCCATTCATCTACCATAGAGCCACCATTCATCTACCATAGAGCCACCATTCATCTACCATAGAGCCACCATTCATCTACCATAGGGCTACCTTAGGGCTACCATTCATCTACCATTCATCCACTATTCATCTACCACAGAGCCACCATTTATCTACCATAGAGCCACCATTCATCTACCATAGAGCCACCATTCATCCACCACTCATCTACCATTCATCTACCATAGAGCCACCATTCATCTACCATAGTGCTACCATTCATCTACCTTAGAGCCACCATTCATCTACCATAGAGCCATCATTCATCTACCATAGGGCTACCATTCATCTACCATTCATCCACCACTCATCTACCATTCATCTACCATAGAGCCACCATTCATCTACCGTAGAGCCACCATTCATCTACCATAGAGCTACCTTTCATCTAACATAGACCCACCATTCATATCTACCATAGAGCCACCATTCTCCTACCATAGAGCCACCATTCATCTACCATAGAGCCACCATTCATCTACCATAGAGCCACCATTCATCTACCATAGAGCCACCATTCATCTACCATAGAGCCACAATTCATCTACCATAGAGCCACCATTCATCCACCACTCATCTACCATTCATCCACCATAGAGCCACCATTCATATACCATAGAGCCACCATTCATCTACCATAGAGCCACCATTCATCTATCATAGAGCCACCTTTCATCTACCAAAGCGCTACCATTCATCTACCATAGAGCCACCATTCATCTACCATAGAGCCAACATTCATCTACCATAGAGCCACCATTCATCTACCATAGAGCCACCATTCATCAACCATAGAGCCACCATTCATCTACCATAGGGCTATCATTCATCTACTATTCATCCACCTCTCATCTACCATTCAACTACCTTAGAGCCACCATTCATCTACCATAGAGCCACCAATCATTTACCATAGAGCCACCATTCATCTACCACAGAGTCGCCATTCATCTTCCATAGAGTCGCCATTCATCTACCATAGAGCCGCCATTCATCTACCATAGAGCCACCATTCATCTACCATAGAGCCATCATTCATCTACCACAGAGTCGCCATTCATCTTCCATAGAGTCGCCATTCATCTACCATAGAGCCGCCATTCATCTACCATAGAGCCACCATTCATCTACCATAGAGCCACTATTCATCTACCATAGAGCCACCATTCATCTACCATAGGGCTACCATAGGGCTACCATTCATCTACCATTCATCCACTATTCATCTACCACAGAGCCACCATTTATCTACCATAGAGCCACCATTCATCTACCATAGAGCCACCATTCATCCACCACTCATCTACCATTCATCTACCATAGAGCCACCATTCATCTACCATAGTGCTACCATTCATCTACCTTAGAGCCACCATTCATCTACCATAGAGCCATCATTCATCTACCATAGGGCTACCATTCATCTACCATTCATCCACCACTCATCTACCATTCATCTACCATAGAGCCACCATTCATCTACCGTAGAGCCACCATTCATCTACCATAGAGCTACCTTTCATCTAACATAGACCCACCATTCATATCTACCATAGAGCCACCATTCTCCTACCATAGAGCCACCATTCATCTACCATAGAGCCACCATTCATCTACCATAGAGCCACCATTCATCTACCATAGAGCCACCATTCATCTACCATAGAGCCACAATTCATCTACCATAGAGCCACCATTCATCCACCACTCATCTACCATTCATCCACCATAGAGCCACCATTCATATACCATAGAGCCACCATTCATCTACCATAGAGCCACCATTCATCTATCATAGAGCCACCTTTCATCTACCAAAGCGCTACCATTCATCTACCATAGAGCCACCATTCATCTACCATAGAGCCAACATTCATCTACCATAGAGCCACCATTCATCTACCATAGAGCCACCATTCATCAACCATAGAGCCACCATTCATCTACCATAGGGCTATCATTCATCTACCATTCATCCACCACTCATCTACCATTCAACTACCTTAGAGCCACCATTCATCTACCATAGAGCCACCAATCATTTACCATAGAGCCACCATTCATCTACCATAGAGCCGCCATTTATCTACCATAGAGCCACCATTCATCCACTACTCATCTACCATTCATCTACTATAGAGCCACCATTCATTTACCATAGAGCCACCATTCATCTACCATAGAGCCACCATTCATTTACCATAGAGCCACCATTCATCTACCATAGAGCCACCATTCATCTACCATAGAGCCACCATTCATCTACCATTGGGCTACCATTCATCTACCATTCATCCACCACTCATCTACCATTCATCTACCATAGAGCCACCATTCATCTACCATAGAGCCACCATTCATCTAACATAGAGCCACCATGAAGCTACCATTCATCTACCATTCATCCACCACTCATCTACCATTCATCTACAATAGAGCCACCATTCATCTACCATAGAGCCACCATTCATCTACCATAGAGCCACCATTCATCTACCATAGAGCCAACATTCATCTACCATAGAGCTGCCATTCATCTACCATTCATCCACCACTCATCTACCATAGAGCCACCATTCATCTACCATAAAGCCACCATTCATCTATCATAGGGCCACATTTCATCTACCATGAAACTACCATTCATCTACCATTCATCCACCACTCATCTACCATTCATCTACCATAGAGCCACCATTCATCTACCATAGAGCCACCATTCATCTACCATAGAGCCACCATTCATCTACCATAGGGCTACCATTCATCTACCATTCATCTACCATTCATCCACTATCCACCATTCATCTACCATAGAGCCATCATTCATCCACCATTCATCTACCATTCATCTACCATAGAGCCACCATTCATCTACCATAGAGCCAACATTCATCTACCATAGAGCCACCATTCATCTACCATAGAGCCACCATTCATCTACCATAGGGCTACCATTCATCTACCATTCATCCACCACTCATCTACCATTCATCTACCATAGAGCCACCATTCATCTACCATAGAGCCACCATTCATCTACCATAGAGCCACCATTCATCTACCACTCATCTACCATTCATCTACCATAGAGCCACCATTCATCTACCATAGAGCCACCATTCATCTACCATAGAGCCATCATTCATCTACCATAGGGCTACCATTCATCTACCATTCATCCACCACTCATCTACTATTCATCTACCCTAGAGCCACCATTCATCTAACATAGAGCCACCATTCATCTACCATAGAGCCACCATTCATCTACCATAAAGCCACTATTCATCTACCATAGAGCCACCATTCATCTACCATAGAGCCACCATTCATCTACCATAGGGCTACCATTCATCTACCATTCATCTACCATTCATCCACTATCCACCATTCATCTACCATTCATCTACCATTCATCCACTATCCACCATTCATCTACCATAGAGCCACCATTCATCCACCACTCATCTACCATTCATCTACCATAGAGCCACCATTCATCTACCATAGAGCCACCATTCATCTACCATAGAGCCACCATTCATCTACCATAGAGCCACTATTCATCTACCATAGGGCTACCATTCATCTACCATTCATCCACCACTCATCTACCATTCATATACCATAGAGCCACCATTCATCTACCATAGAGCCACCATTCATCTACCATAGAGCCACCATTCATCTACCATAGTGCTACCATTCATCTACCTTAGAGCCACCATTCATCTACCATAGAGCCAACATTCATCTACCATAGGGCTATCATTCATCTACCATTCATCCACCACTCATCTACCATTCATCTACCATAGAGCCACCATTCATCTACCGTAGAGCCACCATTCATCTACCATAGAGCTACCTTTCATCTAACATAGACCCACCATTCATATCTACCATAGAGCCACCATTCTCCTACCATAGAGCCACCATTCATCTACCATAGAGCCACTATTCATCTACCATAGAGCCACCATTCATCTACCATAGAGCCACCATTCATCTACCATAGAGCCACAATTCATCTACCATAGAGCCACCATTCATCCACCACTCATCTACCATTCATCCACCATAGAGCCACCATTCATATACCATAGAGCCACCATTCATCTACCATAGAGCCACCATTCATCTATCATAGAGCCACCTTTCATCTACCAAAGCGCTACCATTCATCTACCATAGAGCCACCATTCATCTACCATAGAGCCAACATTCATCTACCATAGAGCCACCATTCATCTACCATAGAGCCACCATTCATCAACCATAGAGCCACCATTCATCTACCATAGGGCTATCATTCATCTACCATTCATCCACCACTCATCTACCATTCAACTACCTTAGAGCCACCATTCATTTACCATAGAGCCACCAATCATTTACCATAGAGCCACCATTCATCTACTATAGAGCCACCATTCATCTACCATAAGGCTACCATTCATCTACCATTCATCAACCACTCATCTACCATTCATCTACCATAGAGCCACCATTCATCTACCATAGAGCCACCATTCATCTACCATAGAGCCACCATTCAACTACCATAGAGCCGTCATTCATCTACCATAGAACCACCATTCATCCACCACTCATCTACCATTCATCTACCATAGAGCCACCATTCATCTACCATAGAGCCACCATTCATCTACCATAGAGCCACCATTCATCAACCATAGAGCCACCATTCATCTACCATAGGGCTACCATTCATCTACCATTCATCCACCACTCATCTACCATTCATCTACCTTAGAGCCACCATTCATCTACCATAGAGCCACCATTCATCTACCATAGAGCCACCATTCATCTACCATTGGGCTACCATTCATCTACCATTCATCCACCACTCATCTACCATTCATCTACCATAGAGCCATCATTCATCTACCATAGAGCCACCATTCATCTAACATAGAGCCACCATGAAGCTACCATTCATCTACCATTCATCCACCACTCATCTACCATTCATCTACCATAGAGCCACCATTCACCTACCATAGAGCCACCATTCATCTACCATAGAGCCACCATTCATCTACCATAGAGCCAACATTCATCTACCATAGAGCTGCCATTCATCTACCATTCATCCACCACTCATCTACCATAGAGCCACCATTCATCTACCATAAAGCCACCATTCATCTATCATAGGGCCACATTTCATCTACCATGAAACTACCATTCATCTACCATTCATCCACCACTCATCTACCATTCATCTACCATAGAGCCACCATTCATCTACCATAGAGCCACCATTGATCTACCATAGAGCCACCATACATATCTACCATAGAGCCACAATTCTCCTACCATAGAGCCACCATTCATCTACCATAGAGCCACCATTCATCTACCATAGAGCCACCATTCATCTACCATAGAGCCACCATTCATCTACCATAGAGCCACCATTCATCTACCATAGAGCCATCATTCATCTACCATAGAGCCACCATTCATCTACCATAGAGCCACCATTCATCTACCATAGAGCCACCATTCATCTACCGTAGAGCCACCATTCATCTAACATAGAGCTACCTTTCATCTAACATAGACCCACCATTCATATCTACCATAGAGCCACCATTCTCCTACCATAGAGCCACCATTCATCTACCATAGAGCCACCATTCATCTACCATAGAGCCACCATTCATCTACCATAGAGCCACCATTCATCTACCATAGAGCCACAATTCATCTACCATAGAGCCACCATTCATCCACCACTCATCTACCATTCATCCACCATAGAGCCACCATTCATATACCATAGAGCCACCATTCATCTACCATAGAGCCACCATTCATCTATCATAGAGCCACCTTTCATCTACCAAAGCGCTACCATTCATCTACCATAGAGCCACCATTCATCTACCATAGAGCCAACATTCATCTACCATAGAGCCACCAATCATCTACCATAGAGCCACCATTCATCAACCATAGAGCCACCATTCATCTACCATAGGGCTATCAATCATCTACCATTCATCCACCACTCATCTACCATTCAACTACCTTAGAGCCACCATTCATCTACCATAGAGCCACCAATCATTTACCATAGAGCCACCATTCATCTACCATAGAGCCGCCATTTATCTACCATAGAGCCACCATTCATCCACTACTCATCTACCATTCATCTACTATAGAGCCACCATTCATTTACCATAGAGCCACCATTCATCTACCATAGAGCCACCATTTATTTACCATAGAGCCACCATTCATCTACCATAGAGCCACCATTCATCTACCATAGAGCCACCATTCATCTACCATTGGGCTACCATTCATCTACCATTCATCCACCACTCATCTACCATTCATCTACCATAGAGCCACCATTCATCTACCATAGAGCCACCATTCATCTAACATAGAGCCACCATGAAGCTACCATTCATCTACCATTCATCCACCACTCATCTACCATTCATCTACCATAGAGCCACCATTCATCTACCATAGAGCCACCATTCATCTACCATAGAGCCACCATTCATCTACCATAGAGCCAACATTCATCTACCATAGAGCTGCCATTCATCTACCATTCATCCACCACTCATCTACCATAGAGCCACCATTCATCTACCATAAAGCCACCATTCATCTATCATAGGGCCACATTTCATCTACCATGAAACTACCATTCATCTACCATTCATCCACCACTCATCTACCATTCATCTACCATAGAGCCACCATTCATCTACCATAGAGCCACCATTCATCTACCATAGAGCCACCATACATATCTACCATAGAGCCACAATTCTCCTACCATAGAGCCACCATTCATCTACCATAGAGCCACCATTCATCTACCATAGAGCCACCATTCATCTACCATAGAGCCACCATTCATCTACCGTAGAGCCACCATTCATCTACCATAGAGCCATCATTCATCTACCATAGAGTCGCCATTCATCTTCCATAGAGTCGCCATTCATCTACCATAGAGCCGCCATTCATCTACCATAGAGCCACCATTCATCTACCATAGAGCCACCATTCATCTACCATAGAGCCACCATTCATCTACCATAAGGCTACCATAGGGCTACCATTCATCTACCATTCATCCACTATTCATCTACCACAGAGCCACCATTTATCTACCATAGAGCCACCATTCATCTACCATAGAGCCACCATTCTCCTACCATAGAGCCACCATTCATCTACCATAGAGCCACCATTCATCTACCATAGAGCCACCATTCATCTACCATAGAGCCACCATTCATCTACCATAGAGCCGCCATTCATCTACCATAGAACCACCATTCATCCACCACTCATCTACCATTCATCTACCATAGAGCCACCATTCATCTACCATAGAGCCACCATTCATCTACCATAGAGCCACCATTCATCAACCATAGAGCCACCATTCATCTACCATAGGGCTACCATTCATCTACCATTCATCCACCACTCATCTACCATTCATCTACCTTAGAGCCACCATTCATCTACCATAGAGCCACCATTCATCTACCATAGAGCCACCATTCATCTACCATTGGGCTACCATTCATCTACCATTCATCCACCACTCATCTACCATTCATCTACCATAGAGCCATCATTCATCTACCATAGAGCCACCATTCATCTAACATAGAGCCACCATGAAGCTACCATTCATCTACCATTCATCCACCACTCATCTACCATTCATCTACCATAGAGCCACCATTCACCTACCATAGAGCCACCATTCATCTACCATAGAGCCACCATTCATCTACCATAGAGCCAACATTCATCTACCATAGAGCTGCCATTCATCTACCATTCATCCACCACTCATCTACCATAGAGCCACCATTCATCTACCATAAAGCCACCATTCATCTATCATAGGGCCACATTTCATCTACCATGAAACTACCATTCATCTACCATTCATCCACCACTCATCTACCATTCATCTACCATAGAGCCACCATTCATCTACCATAGAGCCACCATTCATCTACCATAGAGCCACCATACATATCTACCATAGAGCCACAATTCTCCTACCATAGAGCCACCATTCATCTACCATAGAGCCACCATTCATCTACCATAGAGCCACCATTCATCTACCATAGAGCCACCATTCATCTACCATAGAGCCACCATTCATCTACCATAGAGCCATCATTCATCTACCATAGAGCCACCATTCATCTACCATAGAGCCACCATTCATCTACCATAGAGCCACCATTCATCTACCGTAGAGCCACCATTCATCTTACATAGAGCTACCTTTCATCTAACATAGACCCACCATTCATATCTACCATAGAGCCACCATTCTCCTACCATAGAGCCACCATTCATCTACCATAGAGCCACCATTCATCTACCATAGAGCCACCTTTCATCTACCATAGAGCCACCATTCATCTACCATAGAGCCACAATTCATCTACCATAGAGCCACCATTCATCCACCACTCATCTACCATTCATCCACCATAGAGCCACCATTCATATACCATAGAGCCACCATTCATCTACCATAGAGCCACCATTCATCTATCATAGAGCCACCTTTCATCTACCAAAGCGCTACCATTCATCTACCATAGAGCCACCATTCATCTACCATAGAGCCAACATTCATCTACCATAGAGCCACCATTCATCTACCATAGAGCCACCATTCATCAACCATAGAGCCACCATTCATCTACCATAGGGCTATCATTCATCTACCATTCATCCACCACTCATCTACCATTCAACTACCTTAGAGCCACCATTCATCTACCATAGAGCCACCAATCATTTACCATAGAGCCACATTAATCTACCATAGAGCCGCCATTTATCTACCATAGAGCCACCATTCATCTACCATAGAGCCGCCATTCATCTACCATAGAACCACCATTCATCCACCACTCATCTACCATTCATCTACCATAGAGCCACCATTCATCTACCATAGAGCCACCATTCATCTACCATAGAGCCACCATTCATCAACCATAGAGCCACCATTCATCTACCATAGGGCTACCATTCATCTACCATTCATCCACCACCCATCTACCATTCATCTACCTTAGAGCCACCATTCATCTACCATAGAGCCACCATTCATCTACCATAGAGCCACCATTCATCTACTATAGAGCCACCATTCATCTACCATAAGGCTACCATTCATCTACCATTCATCAACCACTCATCTATCATTCATCTACCATAGAGCCACTATTCATCTACCATAGAGCCACCATTCATATACCATAGAGCCACCATTCATCTACCATAGAGCCGCCATTCATCTACCATAGAACCACCATTCATCCACCACTCATCTACCATTCATCTACCATAGAGCCAACATTCATCTACCATAGAGCCGCCAATCATCTACCATAGAGCCACCATTCATCTACTATAGAGCCACCATTCATCTACCATAAGGCTACCATTCATCTACCATTCATCAACCACTCATCTACCATTCATCTACCATAGAGCCACCATTCATCTACCATAGAGCCGCCATTCATCTACCATAGAACCACCATTCATCCACCACTCATCTACCATTCATCTACCATAGAGCCACCATTCATCTACCATAGAGCCACCAATCATCTACCATAGAGCCACCATTCATCTACTATAGAGCCACCATTCATCTACCATAAGGCTACCGTTCATCTACCATTCATCAACCACTCATCTACCATTCATCTACCATAGAGCCACCATTCATCTACCATAGAGCCACCATTCATCTACCACTCATCTACCATTCATCTACCATAGAGCCACCATTCATCTACCATAGAGCCACCATTCATCTACCATAGAGCCATCATTCATCTACCATAGGGCTACCATTCATCTACCATTCATCCACCACTCATCTACTATTCATCTACCCTAGAGCCACCATTCATCTACCATAGAGCCACCATTCATCTACCGTAGAGCCACCATTCATCTATCATAGAGCCATCATTCATCTACCATAGAGTCGCCATTCATCTTCCATAGAGTCGCCATTCATCTACCATAGAGCCGCCATTCATCTATCATAGAGCCACCTTTCATCTACCAAAGCGCTACCATTCATCTACCATAGAGCCACCATTCATCTACCATAGAGCCAACATTCATCTACCATAGAGCCACCATTCATCTACCATAGAGCCACCATTCATCAACCATAGAGCCACCATTCATCTACCATAGGGCTATCAATCATCTACCATTCATCCACCACTCATCTACCATTCAACTACCTTAGAGCCACCATTCATCTACCATAGAGCCACCAATCATTTACCATAGAGCCACCATTCATCTACCATAGAGCCGCCATTTATCTACCATAGAGCCACCATTCATCCACTACTCATCTACCATTCATCTACTATAGAGCCACCATTCATTTACCATAGAGCCACCATTCATCTACCATAGAGCCACCATTTATTTACCATAGAGCCACCATTCATCTACCATAGAGCCACCATTCATCTACCATAGAGCCACCATTCATCTACCATTGGGCTACCATTCATCTACCATTCATCCACCACTCATCTACCATTCATCTACCATAGAGCCACCATTCATCTACCATAGAGCCACCATTCATCTAACATAGAGCCACCATGAAGCTACCATTCATCTACCATTCATCCACCACTCATCTACCATTCATCTACCATAGAGCCACCATTCATCTACCATAGAGCCACCATTCATCTACCATAGAGCCACCATTCATCTACCATAGAGCCAACATTCATCTACCATAGAGCTGCCATTCATCTACCATTCATCCACCACTCATCTACCATAGAGCCACCATTCATCTACCATAAAGCCACCATTCATCTATCATAGGGCCACATTTCATCTACCATGAAACTACCATTCATCTACCATTCATCCACCACTCATCTACCATTCATCTACCATAGAGCCACCATTCATCTACCATAGAGCCACCATTCATCTACCATAGAGCCACCATACATATCTACCATAGAGCCACAATTCTCCTACCATAGAGCCACCATTCATCTACCATAGAGCCACCATTCATCTACCATAGAGCCACCATTCATCTACCATAGAGCCACCATTCATCTACCGTAGAGCCACCATTCATCTACCATAGAGCCATCATTCATCTACCATAGAGTCGCCATTCATCTTCCATAGAGTCGCCATTCATCTACCATAGAGCCGCCATTCATCTACCATAGAGCCACCATTCATCTACCATAGAGCCACCATTCATCTACCATAGAGCCACCATTCATCTACCATAAGGCTACCATAGGGCTACCATTCATCTACCATTCATCCACTATTCATCTACCACAGAGCCACCATTTATCTACCATAGAGCCACCATTCATCTACCATAGAGCCACCATTCTCCTACCATAGAGCCACCATTCATCTACCATAGAGCCACCATTCATCTACCATAGAGCCACCATTCATCTACCATAGAGCCACCATTCATCTACCATAGAGCCGCCATTCATCTACCATAGAACCACCATTCATCCACCACTCATCTACCATTCATCTACCATAGAGCCACCATTCATCTACCATAGAGCCACCATTCATCTACCATAGAGCCACCATTCATCAACCATAGAGCCACCATTCATCTACCATAGGGCTACCATTCATCTACCATTCATCCACCACTCATCTACCATTCATCTACCTTAGAGCCACCATTCATCTACCATAGAGCCACCATTCATCTACCATAGAGCCACCATTCATCTACCATTGGGCTACCATTCATCTACCATTCATCCACCACTCATCTACCATTCATCTACCATAGAGCCATCATTCATCTACCATAGAGCCACCATTCATCTAACATAGAGCCACCATGAAGCTACCATTCATCTACCATTCATCCACCACTCATCTACCATTCATCTACCATAGAGCCACCATTCACCTACCATAGAGCCACCATTCATCTACCATAGAGCCACCATTCATCTACCATAGAGCCAACATTCATCTACCATAGAGCTGCCATTCATCTACCATTCATCCACCACTCATCTACCATAGAGCCACCATTCATCTACCATAAAGCCACCATTCATCTATCATAGGGCCACATTTCATCTACCATGAAACTACCATTCATCTACCATTCATCCACCACTCATCTACCATTCATCTACCATAGAGCCACCATTCATCTACCATAGAGCCACCATTCATCTACCATAGAGCCACCATACATATCTACCATAGAGCCACAATTCTCCTACCATAGAGCCACCATTCATCTACCATAGAGCCACCATTCATCTACCATAGAGCCACCATTCATCTACCATAGAGCCACCATTCATCTACCATAGAGCCACCATTCATCTACCATAGAGCCATCATTCATCTACCATAGAGCCACCATTCATCTACCATAGAGCCACCATTCATCTACCATAGAGCCACCATTCATCTACCGTAGAGCCACCATTCATCTTACATAGAGCTACCTTTCATCTAACATAGACCCACCATTCATATCTACCATAGAGCCACCATTCTCCTACCATAGAGCCACCATTCATCTACCATAGAGCCACCATTCATCTACCATAGAGCCACCATTCATCTACCATAGAGCCACCATTCATCTACCATAGAGCCACAATTCATCTACCATAGAGCCACCATTCATCCACCACTCATCTACCATTCATCCACCATAGAGCCACCATTCATATACCATAGAGCCACCATTCATCTACCATAGAGCCACCATTCATCTATCATAGAGCCACCTTTCATCTACCAAAGCGCTACCATTCATCTACCATAGAGCCACCATTCATCTACCATAGAGCCAACATTCATCTACCATAGAGCCACCATTCATCTACCATAGAGCCACCATTCATCAACCATAGAGCCACCATTCATCTACCATAGGGCTATCATTCATCTACCATTCATCCACCACTCATCTACCATTCAACTACCTTAGAGACACCATTCATCTACCATAGAGCCACCAATCATTTACCATAGAGCCACATTCATCTACCATAGAGCCGCCATTTATCTACCATAGAGCCACCATTCATCTACCATAGAGCCGCCATTCATCTACCATAGAACCACCATTCATCCACCACTCATCTACCATTCATCTACCATAGAGCCACCATTCATCTACCATAGAGCCACCATTCATCTACCATAGAGCCACCATTCATCAACCATAGAGCCACCATTCATCTACCATAGGGCTACCATTCATCTACCATTCATCCACCACCCATCTACCATTCATCTACCTTAGAGCCACCATTCATCTACCATAGAGCCACCATTCATCTACCATAGAGCCACCATTCATCTACTATAGAGCCACCATTCATCTACCATAAGGCTACCATTCATCTACCATTCATCAACCACTCATCTATCATTCATCTACCATAGAGCCACTATTCATCTACCATAGAGCCACCATTCATATACCATAGAGCCACCATTCATCTACCATAGAGCCGCCATTCATCTACCATAGAACCACCATTCATCCACCATAGAGCCAACATTCATCTACCATAGAGCCGCCAATCATCTACCATAGAGCCACCATTCATCTACTATAGAGCCACCATTCATCTACCATAAGGCTACCATTCATCTACCATTCATCAACCACTCATCTACCATTCATCTACCATAGAGCCACCATTCATCTACCATAGAGCCGCCATTCATCTACCATAGAACCACCATTCATCCACCACTCATCTACCATTCATCTACCATAGAGCCACCATTCATCTACCATAGAGCCACCAATCATCTACCATAGAGCCACCATTCATCTACTATAGAGCCACCATTCATCTACCATAAGGCTACCGTTCATCTACCATTCATCAACCACTCATCTACCATTCATCTACCATAGAGCCACCATTCATCTACCATAGAGCCACCATTCATCTACCACTCATCTACCATTCATCTACCATAGAGCCACCATTCATCTACCATAGAGCCACCATTCATCTACCATAGAGCCATCATTCATCTACCATAGGGCTACCATTCATCTACCATTCATCCACCACTCATCTACTATTCATCTACCCTAGAGCCACCATTCATCTACCATAGAGCCACCATTCATCTACCGTAGAGCCACCATTCATCTATCATAGAGCCATCATTCATCTACCATAGAGTCGCCATTCATCTTCCATAGAGTCGCCATTCATCTACCATAGAGCCGCCATTCATCTACCATAGAGCCACCATTCATCTACCATAGAGCCACCATTCATCTACCATAGAGCCACCATTCATCTACCATAAGGCTACCATAGGGCTACCATTCATCTACCATTCATCCACTATTCATCTACCACAGAGCCACCATTTATCTACCATAGAGCCACCATTCATCTACCATAGAGCCACCATTCATCTACCATAGAGCCAACATTCATCTACCATAGAGCCACCATTCATCTACCATAGAGCCACCATTCATCAACCATAGAGCCACCATTCATCTACCATAGGGCTATCATTCACCTACCATTCATCCACCACTCATCTACCATTCAACTACCTTAGAGCCACCATTCATCTACCATTGAGCCACCAATCATTTACCATAGAGCCACCATTCATCTACTATAGAGCCACCATTCATCTACCATAAGGCTACCATTCATCTACCATTCATCAACCACTCATCTACCATTCATCTACCATAGAGCCACCATTCATCTACCATAGAGCCACCATTCATCTACCATAGAGCCACCATTCATCTACCATAGAGCCGCCATTCATCTACCATAGAACCACCATTCATCCACCACTCATCTACCATTCATCTACCATAGAGCCACCATTCATCTACCATAGAGCCAACATTCATCTACCATAGAGCCACCATTCATCAACCATAGAGCCACCATTCATCTACCATAGGGCTACCATTCATCTACCATTCATCCACCACTCATCTACCATTCATCTACCTTAGAGCCACCATTCATCTACCATAGAGCCACCATTCATCTACCATAGAGCCACCATTCATCTACTATAGAGCCACCATTCATCTACCATAAGGCTACCATTCATCTACCATTCATCAACCACTCATCTACCATTCATCTACCATAGAGCCACCATTCATCTACCATAGAGCCACCATTCATCTACCATAGAGCCACCATTCATCTACCATAGAGCCGCCATTCATCTACCATAGAACCACCATTCATCCACCACTCATCTACCATTCATCTACCATAGAGCCACCATTCATCTACCATAGAGCCACCATTCATCTACCATAGAGCCACCATTCATCAACCATAGAGCCACCATTCATCCACCATAGGGCTACCATTCATCTACCATTCATCCACCACTCATCTACCATTCATCTACCTTAGAGCCACCATTCATCTACCATAGAGCCACCATTCATCTACCATAGAGCCACCATTCATCTACCATTGGGCTACCATTCATCTACCATTCATCCACCACTCATCTACCATTCATCTACCATAGAGCCATCATTCATCTACCATAGAGCCACCATTCATCTAACATAGAGCCACCATGAAGCTACCATTCATCTACCATTCATCCACCACTCATCTACCATTCATCTACCATAGAGCCACCATTCACCTACCATAGAGCCACCATTCATCTACCATAGAGCCACCATTCATCTACCATAGAGCCAACATTCATCTACCATAGAGCTGCCATTCATCTACCATTCATCCACCACTCATCTACCATAGAGCCACCATTCATCTACCATAAAGCCACCATTCATCTATCATAGGGCCACATTTCATCTACCATGAAACTACCATTCATCTACCATTCATCCACCACTCATCTACCATTCATCTACCATAGAGCCACCATTCATCTACCATAGAGCCACCATTCATCTACCATAGAGCCACCATACATATCTACCATAGAGCCACAATTCTCCTACCATAGAGCCACCATTCATCTACCATAGAGCCACCATTCATCTACCATAGAGCCACCATTCATCTACCATAGAGCCACCATTCATCTACCATAGAGCCACCATTCATCTACCATAGAGCCATCATTCATCTACCATAGAGCCACCATTCATCTACCATAGAGCCACCATTCATCTACCATAGAGCCACCATTCATCTACCGTAGAGCCACCATTCATCTACCATAGAGCTACCTTTCATCTAACATAGACCCACCATTCATATCTACCATAGAGCCACCATTCTCCTACCATAGAGCCACCATTCATCTACCATAGAGCCACCATTCATCTACCATAGAGCCACCATTCATCTACCATAGAGCCACAATTCATCTACCATAGAGCCACCATTCATCCACCACTCATCTACCATTCATCCACCATAGAGCCACCATTCATATACCATAGAGCCACCATTCATCTATCATAGAGCCACCTTTCATCTACCATAGAGCCACCATTCATCTACCATAGAGCCACCATTCATCTACCATAGAGCCACCATTCATCAACCATAGAGCCACCATTCATCTACCATAGGGCTATCATTCATCTACCATTCATCCACCACTCATCTACCATTCAACTACCTTAGAGCCACCATTCATCTACCATAGAGCCACCAATCATTTACCATAGAGCCACCATTCATCTACCATAGAGCCGCCATTTATCTACCATAGAGCCACCATTCATCTACCATAGAGCCACCATTCATCCACCACTCATCTACCATTCATCCACCATAGAGCCACCATTCATATACCATAGAGCCACCATTCATCTACCATAGAGCCAACATTCATCTACCATAGAGCCACCATTCATCTACCATAGAGCCACCATTCATCAACCATAGAGCCACCATTCATCTACCATAGGGCTTTCATTCATCTACCATTCATCCACCACTCATCTACCATTCAACTACCTTAGAGCCACCATTCATCTACCATAGAGCCACCAATCATTTACCATAGAGCCACCATTCATCTACCATAGAGCCGCCATTTATCTACCATAGAGCCACCATTCATCCACTACTCATCTACCATTCATCTACTATAGAGCCACCATTCATTTACCATAGAGCCACCATTCATCTACCATAGAGCCACCATTCATTTACCATAGAGCCACCATTCATCTACCATAGAGCCACCATTCATCTACCATAGAGCCACCATTCATCTACCATTGGGCTACCATTCATCTACCATTCATCCACCACTCATCTACCATTCATCTACCATAGAGCCACCATTCATCTACCATAGAGCCACCATTCATCTAACATAGAGCCACCATGAAGCTACCATTCATCTACCATTCATCCACCACTCATCTACCATTCATCTACCATAGAGCCACCATTCATCTACCATAGAGCCACCATTCATCTACCATAGAGCCACCATTCATCTACCATAGAGCCAACATTCATCTACCATAGAGCTGCCATTCATCTACCATTCATCCACCACTCATCTACCATAGAGCCACCATTCATCTACCATAAAGCCACCATTCATCTATCATAGGGCCACATTTCATCTACCATGAAACTACCATTCATCTACCATTCATCCACCACTCATCTACCATTCATCTACCATAGAGCCACCATTCATCTACCATAGAGCCACCATTCATCTACCATAGAGCCACCATACATATCTACCATAGAGCCACAATTCTCCTACCATAGAGCCACCATTCATCTACCATAGAGCCACCATTCATCTACCATAGAGCCACCATTCATCTACCATAGAGCCACCATTCATCTACCGTAGAGCCACCATTCATCTACCATAGAGCCATCATTCATCTACCATAGAGTCGCCATTCATCTTCCATAGAGTCGCCATTCATCTACCATAGAGCCGCCATTCATCTACCATAGAGCCACCATTCATCTACCATAGAGCCACCATTCATCTACCATAGAGCCACCATTCATCTACCATAAGGCTACCATAGGGCTACCATTCATCTACCATTCATCCACTATTCATCTACCACAGAGCCACCATTTATCTACCATAGAGCCACCATTCATCTACCATAGAGCCACCATTCATCTACCATAGAGCCAACATTCATCTACCATAGAGCCACCATTCATCTACCATAGAGCCACCATTCATCAACCATAGAGCCACCATTCATCTACCATAGGGCTATCATTCACCTACCATTCATCCACCACTCATCTACCATTCAACTACCTTAGAGCCACCATTCATCTACCATAGAGCCACCAATCATTTACCATAGAGCCACCATTCATCTACTATAGAGCCACCATTCATCTACCATAAGGCTACCATTCATCTACCATTCATCAACCACTCATCTACCATTCATCTACCATAGAGCCACCATTCATCTACCATAGAGCCACCATTCATCTACCATAGAGCCACCATTCATCTACCATAGAGCCGCCATTCATCTACCATAGAACCACCATTCATCCACCACTCATCTACCATTCATCTACCATAGAGCCACCATTCATCTACCATAGAGCCACCATTCATCTACCATAGAGCCACCATTCATCAACCATAGAGCCACCATTCATCTACCATAGGGCTACCATTCATCTACCATTCATCCACCACTCATCTACCATTCATCTACCTTAGAGCCACCATTCATCTACCATAGAGCCACCATTCATCTACCATAGAGCCACCATTCATCTACTATAGAGCCACCATTCATCTACCATAAGGCTACCATTCATCTACCATTCATCAACCACTCATCTATCATTCATCTACCATAGAGCCACTATTCATCTACCATAGAGCCACCATTCATATACCATAGAGCCACCATTCATCTACCATAGAGCCGCCATTCATCTACCATAGAACCACCATTCATCCACCACTCATCTACCATTCATCTACCATAGAGCCAACATTCATCTACCATAGAGCCGCCAATCATCTACCATAGAGCCACCATTCATCTACTATAGAGCCACCATTCATCTACCATAAGGCTACCATTCATCTACCATTCATCAACCACTCATCTACCATTCATCTACCATAGAGCCACCATTCATCTACCATAGAGCCGCCATTCATCTACCATAGAACCAACATTCATCCACCACTCATCTACCATTCATCTACCATAGAGCCACCATTCATCTACCATAGAGCCACCAATCATCTACCATAGAGCCACCATTCATTTACTATAGAGCCACCATTCATCTACCATAAGGCTACCGTTCATCTACCATTCATCAACCACTCATCTACCATTCATCTACCATAGAGCCACCATTCATCTACCATAGAGCCACCATTCATCTACCACTCATCTACCATTCATCTACCATAGAGCCACCATTCATCTACCATAGAGCCACCATTCATCTACCATAGAGCCATCATTCATCTACCATAGGGCTACCATTCATCTACCATTCATCCACCACTCATCTACTATTCATCTACCCTAGAGCCACCATTCATCTACCATAGAGCCACCATTCATCTACCGTAGAGCCACCATTCATCTACCATAGAGCCATCATTCATCTACCATAGAGTCGCCATTCATCTTCCATAGAGTCGTCATTCATCTACCATAGAGCCGCCATTCATCTACCATAGAGCCACCATTCATCTACCATAGAGCCACCATTCATCTACCATAGAGCCACCATTCATCTACCATAAGGCTACCATAGGGCTACCATTGATCTACCATTCATCCACTATTCATCTACCACAGAGCCACCATTTATCTACCATAGAGCCACCATTCATCTACCATAGAGCCACCATTCATCTACCATAGAGCCAACATTCATCTACCATAGAGCCACCATTCATCTACCATAGAGCCACCATTCATCAACCATAGAGCCACCATTCATCTACCATAGGGCTATCATTCACCTACCATTCATCCACCACTCATCTACCATTCAACTACCTTAGAGCCACCATTCATCTACCATAGAGCCACCAATCATTTACCATAGAGCCACCATTCATCTACTATAGAGCCACCATTCATCTACCATAAGGCTACCATTCATCTACCATTCATCAACCACTCATCTACCATTCATCTACCATAGAGCCACCATTCATCTACCATAGAGCCACCATTCATCTACCATAGAGCCACCATTCATCTACCATAGAGCCGCCATTCATCTACCATAGAACCACCATTCATCCACCACTCATCTACCATTCATCTACCATAGAGCCACCATTCATCTACCATAGAGCCACCATTCATCTACCATAGAGCCACCATTCATCAACCATAGAGCCACCATTCATCTACCATAGAGCCAACATTCATCTACCATAGAGCTGCCATTCATCTACCATTCATCCACCACTCATCTACCATAGAGCCACCATTCATCTACCATAAAGCCACCATTCATCTATCATAGGGCCACATTTCATCTACCATGAAACTACCATTCATCTACCATTCATCCACCACTCATCTACCATTCATCTACCATAGAGCCACCATTCATCTACCATAGAGCCACCATTCATCTACCATAGAGCCACCATACATATCTACCATAGAGCCACAATTCTCCTACCATAGAGCCACCATTCATCTACCATAGAGCCACCATTCATCTACCATAGAGCCACCATTCATCTACCATAGAGCCACCATTCATCTACCATAGAGCCACCATTCATCTACCATAGAGCCATCATTCATCTACCATAGAGCCACCATTCATCTACCATAGAGCCACCATTCATCTACCATAGAGCCACCATTCATCTACCGTAGAGCCACCATTCATCTACCATAGAGCTACCTTTCATCTAACATAGACCCACCATTCATATCTACCATAGAGCCACCATTCTCCTACCATAGAGCCACCATTCATCTACCATAGAGCCATCATTCATCTACCATAGAGCCACCATTCATCTACCATAGAGCCACCATTCATCTACCATAGAGCCACAATTCATCTACCATAGAGCCACCATTCATCCACCACTCATCTACCATTCATCCACCATAGAGCCACCATTCATATACCATAGAGCCACCATTCATCTACCATAGAGCCACCATTCATCTATCATAGAGCCACCTTTCATCTACCATAGAGCCAACATTCATCTACCATAGAGCCACCATTCATCTACCATAGAGCCACCATTCATCAACCATAGAGCCACCATTCATCTACCATAGGGCTATCATTCATCTACCATTCATCCACCACTCATCTACCATTCAACTACCTTAGAGCCACCATTCATCTACCATAGAGCCACCAATCATTTACCATAGAGCCACCATTCATCTACCATAGAGCCGCCATTTATCTACCATAGAGCCACCATTCATCTACCATAGAGCCACCATTCATCCACCACTCATCTACCATTCATCCACCATAGAGCCACCATTCATATACCATAGAGCCACCATTCATCTACCATAGAGCCAACATTCATCTACCATAGAGCCACCATTCATCTACCATAGAGCCACCATTCATCAACCATAGAGCCACCATTCATCTACCATAGGGCTTTCATTCATCTACCATTCATCCACCACTCATCTACCATTCAACTACCTTAGAGCCACCATTCATCTACCATAGAGCCACCAATCATTTACCATAGAGCCACCATTCATCTACCATAGAGCCGCCATTTATCTACCATAGAGCCACCATTCATCCACTACTCATCTACCATTCATCTACTATAGAGCCACCATTCATTTACCATAGAGCCACCATTCATCTACCATAGAGCCACCATTCATTTACCATAGAGCCACCATTCATCTACCATAGAGCCACCATTCATCTACCATAGAGCCACCATTCATCTACCATTGGGCTACCATTCATCTACCATTCATCCACCACTCATCTACCATTCATCTACCATAGAGCCACCATTCATCTACCATAGAGCCACCATTCATCTAACATAGAGCCACCATGAAGCTACCATTCATCTACCATTCATCCACCACTCATCTACCATTCATCTACCATAGAGCCACCATTCATCTACCATAGAGCCACCATTCATCTACCATAGAGCCACCATTCATCTACCATAGAGCCAACATTCATCTACCATAGAGCTGCCATTCATCTACCATTCATCCACCACTCATCTACCATAGAGCCACCATTCATCTACCATAAAGCCACCATTCATCTATCATAGGGCCACATTTCATCTACCATGAAACTACCATTCATCTACCATTCATCCACCACTCATCTACCATTCATCTACCATAGAGCCACCATTCATCTACCATAGAGCCACCATTCATCTACCATAGAGCCACCATACATATCTACCATAGAGCCACAATTCTCCTACCATAGAGCCACCATTCATCTACCATAGAGCCACCATTCATCTACCATAGAGCCACCATTCATCTACCATAGAGCCACCATTCATCTACCGTAGAGCCACCATTCATCTACCATAGAGCCATCATTCATCTACCATAGAGTCGCCATTCATCTTCCATAGAGTCGCCATTCATCTACCATAGAGCCGCCATTCATCTACCATAGAGCCACCATTCATCTACCATAGAGCCACCATTCATCTACCATAGAGCCACCATTCATCTACCATAAGGCTACCATAGGGCTACCATTCATCTACCATTCATCCACTATTCATCTACCACAGAGCCACCATTTATCTACCATAGAGCCACCATTCATCTACCATAGAGCCACCATTCATCTACCATAGAGCCAACATTCATCTACCATAGAGCCACCATTCATCTACCATAGAGCCACCATTCATCAACCATAGAGCCACCATTCATCTACCATAGGGCTATCATTCACCTACCATTCATCCACCACTCATCTACCATTCAACTACCTTAGAGCCACCATTCATCTACCATAGAGCCACCAATCATTTACCATAGAGCCACCATTCATCTACTATAGAGCCACCATTCATCTACCATAAGGCTACCATTCATCTACCATTCATCAACCACTCATCTACCATTCATCTACCATAGAGCCACCATTCATCTACCATAGAGCCACCATTCATCTACCATAGAGCCACCATTCATCTACCATAGAGCCGCCATTCATCTACCATAGAACCACCATTCATCCACCACTCATCTACCATTCATCTACCATAGAGCCACCATTCATCTACCATAGAGCCACCATTCATCTACCATAGAGCCACCATTCATCAACCATAGAGCCACCATTCATCTACCATAGGGCTACCATTCATCTACCATTCATCCACCACTCATCTACCATTCATCTACCTTAGAGCCACCATTCATCTACCATAGAGCCACCATTCATCTACCATAGAGCCACCATTCATCTACTATAGAGCCACCATTCATCTACCATAAGGCTACCATTCATCTACCATTCATCAACCACTCATTTATCATTCATCTACCATAGAGCCACTATTCATCTACCATAGAGCCACCATTCATATACCATAGAGCCACCATTCATCTACCATAGAGCCGCCATTCATCTACCATAGAACCACCATTCATCCACCACTCATCTACCATTCATCTACCATAGAGCCAACATTCATCTACCATAGAGCCGCCAATCATCTACCATAGAGCCACCATTCATCTACTATAGAGCCACCATTCATCTACCATTAGGCTACCATTCATCTACCATTCATCAACCACTCATCTACCATTCATCTACCATAGAGCCACCATTCATCTACCATAGAGCCGCCATTCATCTACCATAGAACCAACATTCATCCACCACTCATCTACCATTCATCTACCATAGAGCCACCATTCATCTACCATAGAGCCACCAATCATCTACCATAGAGCCACCATTCATTTACTATAGAGCCACCATTCATCTACCATAAGGCTACCGTTCATCTACCATTCATCAACCACTCATCTACCATTCATCTACCATAGAGCCACCATTCATCTACCATAGAGCCACCATTCATCTACCACTCATCTACCATTCATCTACCATAGAGCCACCATTCATCTACCATAGAGCCACCATTCATCTACCATAGAGCCATCATTCATCTACCATAGGGCTACCATTCATCTACCATTCATCCACCACTCATCTACTATTCATCTACCCTAGAGCCACCATTCATCTACCATAGAGCCACCATTCATCTACCGTAGAGCCACCATTCATCTACCATAGAGCCATCATTCATCTACCATAGAGTCGCCATTCATCTTCCATAGAGTCGTCATTCATCTACCATAGAGCCGCCATTCATCTACCATAGAGCCACCATTCATCTACCATAGAGCCACCATTCATCTACCATAGAGCCACCATTCATCTACCATAAGGCTACCATAGGGCTACCATTGATCTACCATTCATCCACTATTCATCTACCACAGAGCCACCATTTATCTACCATAGAGCCACCATTCATCTACCATAGAGCCACCATTCATCTACCATAGAGCCAACATTCATCTACCATAGAGCCACCATTCATCTACCATAGAGCCACCATTCATCAACCATAGAGCCACCATTCATCTACCATAGGGCTATCATTCACCTACCATTCATCCACCACTCATCTACCATTCAACTACCTTAGAGCCACCATTCATCTACCATAGAGCCACCAATCATTTACCATAGAGCCACCATTCATCTACTATAGAGCCACCATTCATCTACCATAAGGCTACCATTCATCTACCATTCATCAACCACTCATCTACCATTCATCTACCATAGAGCCACCATTCATCTACCATAGAGCCACCATTCATCTACCATAGAGCCACCATTCATCTACCATAGAGCCGCCATTCATCTACCATAGAACCACCATTCATCCACCACTCATCTACCATTCATCTACCATAGAGCCACCATTCATCTACCATAGAGCCACCATTCATCTACCATAGAGCCACCATTCATCAACCATAGAGCCACCATTCATCTACCATAGGGCTACCATTCATCTACCATTCATCCACCACTCATCTACCATTCATCTACCTTAGAGCCACCATTCATCTACCATAGAGCCACCATTCATCTACCATAGAGCCACCATTCATCTACTATAGAGCCACCATTCATCTACCATAAGGCTACCATTCATCTACCATTCATCAACCACTCATCTATCATTCATCTACCATAGAGCCACTATTCATCTACCATAGAGCCACCATTCATATACCATAGAGCCACCATTCATCTACCATAGAGCCGCCATTCATCTACCATAGAACCACCATTCATCCACCACTCATCTACCATTCATCTACCATAGAGCCAACATTCATCTACCATAGAGCCGCCAATCATCTACCATAGAGCCACCATTCATCTACTATAGAGCCACCATTCATCTACCATAAGGCTACCATTCATCTACCATTCATCAACCACTCATCTACCATTCATCTACCATAGAGCCACCATTCATCTACCATAGAGCCGCCATTCATCTACCATAGAACCACCATTCATCCACCACTCATCTACCATTCATCTACCATAGAGCCACCATTCATCTACCATAGAGCCACCAATCATCTACCATAGAGCCACCATTCATCTACTATAGAGCCACCATTCATCTACCATAAGGCTACCGTTCATCTACCATTCATCAACCACTCATCTACCATTCATCTACCATAGAGCCACCATTCATCTACCACTCATCTACCATTCATCTACCATAGAGCCACCATTCATCTACCATAGAGCCACCATTCATCTACCATAGAGCCATCATTCATCTACCATAGGGCTACCATTCATCTACCATTCATCCACCACTCATCTACTATTCATCTACCCTAGAGCCACCATTCATCTAACATAGAGCCACCATTCATCTACCATAGAGCCACCATTCATCTACCATAAAGCCACTATTCATTTACCATAGAGCCACCATTCATCTACCATAGAGCCACCATTCATCTACCATAGGGCTACCATTCATCTACCATTCATCTACCATTCATCCACTATCCACCATTCATCTACCATTCATTTACCATTCATCCACTATCCACCATTCATCTACCATAGAGCCACCATTCATCCACCACTCATCTACCATGCATCTACCATAGAGCCACCATTCATCTACCATAGAGCCACCATTCATCTACCATAGAGCCACCATTCATCTACCATAGAGCCACCATTCATCTACCATAGGGCTACCATTCATCTACCATTCATCCACCACTCATCTACCATTCATATACCATAGAGCCACCATTCATCTACCATAGAGCCACCATTCATCTACCATAGAGCCACCATTCATCTACCATAGTGCTACCATTCATCTACCTTAGAGCCACCATTCATCTACCATAGAGCCATCATTCATCTACCATAGGGCTACCATTCATCTACCATTCATCCACCACTCATCTACCATTCATCTACCATAGAGCCACCATTCATCTACCGTAGAGCCACCATTCATCTACCATAGAGCTACCTTTCATCTAACATAGACCCACCATTCATATCTACCATAGAGCCACCATTCTCCTACCATAGAGCCACCATTCATCTACCATAGAGCCACTATTCATCTACCATAGAGCCACCATTCATCTACCATAGAGCCACCATACATCTACCATAGAGCCACAATTCATCTACCATAGAGCCACCATTCATCCACCACTCATCTACCATTCATCCACCATAGAGCCACCATTCATATACCATAGAGCCACCATTCATCTACCATAGAGCCACCATTCATCTATCATAGAGCCACCTTTCATCTACCAAAGCGCTACCATTCATCTACCATAGAGCCACCATTCATCTACCATAGAGCCAACATTCATCTACCATAGAGCCACCATTCATCTACCATAGAGCCACCATTCATCAACCATAGAGCCACCATTCATCTACCATAGGGCTATCATTCATCTACCATTCATCCACCACTCATCTACCATTCAACTACCTTAGAGCCACCATTCATCTACCATAGAGCCACCAATCATTTACCATAGAGCCACCATTCATCTACTATAGAGCCACCATTCATCTACCATAAGGCTACCATTCATCTACCATTCATCAACCACTCATCTACCATTCATCTACCATAGAGCCACCATTCATCTACCATAGAGCCACCATTCATCTACCATAGAGCCACCATTCATCTACCATAGAGCCGCCATTCATCTACCATAGAACCACCATTCATCCACCACTCATCTACCATTCATCTACCATTCATCTACCATAGAGCCACCATTCATCTACCATAGAGCCACCATTCATCTACCATAGAGCCACCATTCATCAACCATAGAGCCACCATTCATCTACCATAGGGCTACCATTCATCTACCATTCATCCACCACTCATCTACCATTCATCTACCTTAGAGCCACCATTCATCTACCATAGAGCCACCATTCATCTACCATAGAGCCACCATTCATCTACCATTGGGCTACCATTCATCTACCATTCATCCACCACTCATCTACCATTCATCTACCATAGAGCCATCATTCATCTACCATAGAGCCACCATTCATCTAACATAGAGCCACCATGAAGCTACCATTCATCTACCATTCATCCACCACTCATCTACCATTCATCTACCATAGAGCCACCATTCATCTACCATAGAGCCACCATTCATCTACCATAGAGCCACCATTCATCTACCATAGAGCCAACATTCATCTACCATAGAGCTGCCATTCATCTACCATTCATCCACCACTCATCTACCATAGAGCCACCATTCATCTACCATAAAGCCACCATTCATCTATCATAGGGCCACATTTCATCTACCATGAAACTACCATTCATCTACCATTCATCCACCACTCATCTACCATTCATCTACCATAGAGCCACCATTCATCTACCATAGAGCCACCATTCATCTACCATAGAGCCACCATACATATCTACCATAGAGCCACAATTCTCCTACCATAGAGCCACCATTCATCTACCATAGAGCCACCATTCATCTACCATAGAGCCACCATTCATCTACCATAGAGCCACCATTCATCTACCATAGAGCCACCATTCATCTACCATAGAGCCATCATTCATCTACCATAGAGTCGCCATTCATCTTCCATAGAGTCGCCATTCATCTACCATAGAGCCGCCATTCATCTACCATAGAGCCACCATTCATCTACCATAGAGCCACCATTCATCTACCATAGAGCCACCATTCATCTACCATAGGGCTACCATAGGGCTACCATTCATCTACCATTCATCCACGTTTCATCTACCAAAGAGCCACCATTTATCTACCATAGAGCCACCATTCATCTACCATAGAGCCACCATTCATCCACCACTCATCTACCATTCATCTACCATCGAGCCACCATTCATCTACCCTAGAGCCACCATTCATCTAACATAGAGCCACCATTCATCTACCATAGAGCCACCATTCATCTACCATAAAGCCACCATTCATCTACCATAGAGCCACCATTCATCTACCATAGAGCCACCATTCATCTACCATAGGGCTACCATTCATCTACCATTCATCTACCATTCATCCACTATCCACCATTCATCTACCATTCATCTACCATTCATCCACTATCCACCATTCATCTACCATAGAGCCACCATTCATCCACCACTCATCTACCATTCATCTACCATAGTGCCACCATTCATCTACCATAGAGACACCATTCATCTACCACTCATCTACCATTCATCTATTATAGAGCCACCATTCATCTACCATAGAGCCACCATTCATCTACCATAGAGCCATCATTCATCTACCATTCATCCACCACTCATCTACTTTTCATCTACCCTAGAGCCACCATTCATCTAACATAGAGCCACCATTCATCTACCATAAAGCCACCATTCATCTACCATAGAGCCACCATTCATCTACCATAGAGCCACCATTCATCTACCATAGGGCTACCATTCATCTACCATTCATCTACCATTCATCCACTATCCACCATTCATCTACCATTCATCCACTCTCCACCATTCATCTACCATAGAGCCACCATTCATCCACCACTCATCTACCATTCATCTACCATAGAACCACCATTCATCTACCATAGAGCCACCATTCATCTACCATAGAGCCACCATTCATCTACCATAGAGCCACCATTCATCTACCGTAGGGCTACCATTCATCTACCATTCATCCACCACTCATCTACCATTCATCTACCATAGAGCCACCATTCATCTACCATAGAGCCACCATTCATCTACCACTCATCTACCATTCATCTACCATAGAGCCACCATTCATCTACCATAGAGCCACCATTCATCTACCATAGAGCCATCATTCATCTACCATAGGGCTACCATTCATCTACCATTCATCCACCACTCATCTACTATTCATCTACCCTAGAGCCACCATTCATCTAACATAGAGCCACCATTCATCTACCATAGAGCCACCATTCATCTACCATAAAGCCACCATTCATCTACCATAGAGCCACCATTCATCTACCTTAGAGCCACCATTCATCTACCATAGGGCTACCATTCATCTACCATTCATCTACCATTCATCCACTATCCACCATTCATCTACCATTCATCTACCATTCATCCACTATCCACCATTCATCTACCATAGAGCCACCATTCATCCACCATTCATCTACCATTCATCCACCACTCATCTACCATTCATCTACCATAGAGCCACCATAGTGCTACCATTCATCTACCTTAGAGCCACCATTCATCTACCATAGAGCCATCATTCATCTACCATAGGGCTACCATTCATCTACCATTCATCCACCACTCATCTACCATTCATCTACCATAGAGCCACCATTCATCTACCGTAGAGCCACCATTCATCTACCATAGAGCTACCTTTCATCTAACATAGACCCACCATTCATATCTACCATAGAGCCACCATTCTCCTACCATAGAGCCACCATTCATCTACCATAGAGCCACCATTCATCTACCATAGAGCCACCATTCATCTACCATAGAGCCACCATTCATCTACCATAGAGCCAACATTCATCTACCATAGAGCTGCCATTCATCTACCATTCATCCACCACTCATCTACCATAGAGCCACCATTCATCTACCATAAAGCCACCATTCATCTATCATAGGGCCACATTTCATCTACCATGAAACTACCATTCATCTACCATTCATCCACCACTCATCTACCATTCATCTACCATAGAGCCACCATTCATCTACCATAGAGCCACCATACATATCTACCATAGAGCCACAATTCTCCTACCATAGAGCCACCATTCATCTACCATAGAGCCACCATTCATCTACCATAGAGCCACCATTCATCTACCATAGAGCCACCATTCATCTACCATAGAGCCACCATTCATCTACCATAGAGCCATCATTCATCTACCATAGAGTCGCCATTCATCTTCCATAGAGTCGCCATTCATCTACCATAGAGCCTCCATTCATCTACCATAGAGCCACCATTCATCTACCATAGAGCCACCATTCATCTACCATAGAGCCACCATTCATCTACCATAGGGCTACCATAGGGCTACCATTCATCTACCATTCATCCACTATTCATCTACCAAAGAGCCACCATTTATCTACCATAGAGCCACCATTCATCTACCATAGAGCCACCATTCATCCACCACTCATCTACCATTCATCTACCATCGAGCCACCATTCATCTACCCTGGAGCCACCATTCATCTAACATAGAGCCACCATTCATCTACCATAGAGCCACCATTCATCTACCATAAAGCCACCATTCATCTACCATAGAGCCACCATTCATCTACCATAGAGCCACCATTCATCTACCATAGGGCTACCATTCATCTACCATTCATCTACCATTCATCCACTATCCACCATTCATCTACCATTCATCTACCATTCATCCACTATCCACCATTCATCTACCAAAGAGCCACCATTCATCCACCACTCATCTACCATTCATCTACCATAGTGCCACCATTCATCTACCATAGAGACACCATTCATCTACCACTCATCTACCATTCTTCTATTATAGAGCCACCATTCATCTACCATAGAGCCACCATTCATCTACCATAGAGCCATCATTCATCTACCATTCATCCACCACTCATCTACTATTCATCTACCCTAGAGCCACCATTCATCTAACATAGAGCCACCATTCATCTACCATAAAGCCACCATTCATCTACCATAGAGCCACCATTCATCTACCATAGAGCCACCATTCATCTACCATAGGGCTACCATTCATCTACCATTCATCTACCATTCATCCACTATCCACCATTCATCTACCATTCATCCACTATCCACCATTCATCTACCATAGAGCCACCATTCACCCACCACTCATCTACCATTCATCTACCATAGAGCCACCATTCATCTACCATAGAGCCACCATTCATCTACCATAGAGCCACCATTCATCTACCATAGAGCCACCATTCATCTACCATAGGGCTACCATTCATCTACCATTCATCCACCACTCATCTACCATTCATCTACCATAGAGCCACCATTCATCTACCATAGAGCCACCATTCATCTACCACTCATCTACCATTCATCTACCATAGAGCCACCATTCATCTACCATAGAGCCACCATTCATCTACCATAGAGCCATCATTCATCTACCATAGGGCTACCATTCATCTACCATTCATCCACCACTCATCTACTATTCATCTACCCTAGAGCCACCATTCATCTAACATAGAGCCACCATTCATCTACCATAGAGCCACCATTCATCTACCATAAAGCCACCATTCATCTACCATAGAGCCACCATTCATCTACCATAGAGCCACCATTCATCTACCATAGGGCTACCATTCATCTACCATTCATCTACCATTCATCCACTATCCACCATTCATCTACCATTCATCTACCATTCATCCACTATCCACCATTCATCTACCATAGAGCCACCATTCATCCACCACTCATCTACCATTCATCTACCATAGAGCCACCATTCATCTACCATAGTGCTACCATTCATCTACCTTAGAGCCACCATTCATCTACCATAGAGCCATCATTCATCTACCATAGGGCTACCATTCATCTACCATTCATCCACCACTCATCTACCATTCATCTACCATAGAGCCACCATTCATCTACCGTAGAGCCACCATTCATCTACCATAGAGCTACCTTTCATCTAACATAGACCCACCATTCATATCTACCATAGAGCCACCATTCTCCTACCATAGAGCCACCATTCATCTACCATAGAGCCACCATTCATCTAACATAGAGCCACCATTCATCTACCATAGAGCCATCATTCATCTACCATAGGGCTACCATTCATCTACCATTCATCCACCACTCATCTACTATTCATCTACCCTAGAGCCACCATTCATCTAACATAGAGCCACCATTCATCTACCATAGAGCCACCATTCATCTACCATAAAGCCACCATTCATCTACCATAGAGCCACCATTCATCTACCTTAGAGCCACCATTCATCTACCATAGGGCTACCATTCATCTACCATTCATCTACCATTCATCCACTATCCACCATTCATCTACCATTCATCTACCATTCATCCACTATCCACCATTCATCTACCATAGAGCCACCATTCATCCACCACTCATCTACCATTCATCTACCATAGAGCCACCATTCATCTACCATTCATCCACCACTCATCTACCATTCATCTACCATAGAGCCACCATAGTGCTACCATTCATCTACCTTAGAGCCACCATTCATCTACCATAGAGCCATCATTCATCTACCATAGGGCTACCATTCATCTACCATTCATCCACCACTCATCTACCATTCATCTACCATAGAGCCACCATTCATCTACCGTAGAGCCACCATTCATCTACCATAGAGCTACCTTTCATCTAACATAGACCCACCATTCATATCTACCATAGAGCCACCATTCTCCTACCATAGAGCCACCATTCATCTACCATAGAGCCACCATTCATCTACCATAGAGCCACCATTCATCTACCATAGAGCCACCATTCATCTACCATAGAGCCAACATTCATCTACCATAGAGCTGCCATTCATCTACCATTCATCCACCACTCATCTACCATAGAGCCACCATTCATCTACCATAAAGCCACCATTCATCTATCATAGGGCCACATTTCATCTACCATGAAACTACCATTCATCTACCATTCATCCACCACTCATCTACCATTCATCTACCATAGAGCCACCATTCATCTACCATAGAGCCACCATACATATCTACCATAGAGCCACAATTCTCCTACCATAGAGCCACCATTCATCTACCATAGAGCCACCATTCATCTACCATAGAGCCACCATTCATCTACCATAGAGCCACCATTCATCTACCATAGAGCCACCATTCATCTACCATAGAGCCATCATTCATCTACCATAGAGTCGCCATTCATCTTCCATAGAGTCGCCATTCATCTACCATAGAGCCGCCATTCATCTACCATAGAGCCACCATTCATCTACCATAGAGCCACCATTCATCTACCATAGAGCCACCATTCATCTACCATAGGGCTACCATAGGGCTACCATTCATCTACCATTCATCCACTATTCATCTACCAAAGAGCCACCATTTATCTACCATAGAGCCACCATTCATCTACCATAGAGCCACCATTCATCCACCACTCATCTACCATTCATCTACCATCGAGCCACCATTCATCTACCCTGGAGCCACCATTCATCTAACATAGAGCCACCATTCATCTACCATAGAGCCACCATTCATCTACCATAAAGCCACCATTCATCTACCATAGAGCCACCATTCATCTACCATAGAGCCACCATTCATCTACCATAGGGCTACCATTCATCTACCATTCATCTACCATTCATCCACTATCCACCATTCATCTACCATTCATCTACCATTCATCCACTATCCACCATTCATCTACCAAAGAGCCACCATTCATCCACCACTCATCTACCATTCATCTACCATAGTGCCACCATTCATCTACCATAGAGACACCATTCATCTACCACTCATCTACCATTCATCTATTATAGAGCCACCATTCATCTACCATAGAGCCACCATTCATCTACCATAGAGCCATCATTCATCTACCATTCATCCACCACTCATCTACTATTCATCTACCCTAGAGCCACCATTCATCTAACATAGAGCCACCATTCATCTACCATAAAGCCACCATTCATCTACCATAGAGCCACCATTCATCTACCATAGAGCCACCATTCATCTACCATAGGGCTACCATTCATCTACCATTCATCTACCATTCATCCACTATCCACCATTCATCTACCATTCATCCACTATCCACCATTCATCTACCATAGAGCCACCATTCACCCACCACTCATCTACCATTCATCTACCATAGAGCCACCATTCATCTACCATAGAGCCACCATTCATCTACCATAGAGCCACCATTCATCTACCATAGAGCCACCATTCATCTACCATAGGGCTACCATTCATCTACCATTCATCCACCACTCATCTACCATTCATCTACCATAGAGCCACCATTCATCTACCATAGAGCCACCATTCATCTACCACTCATCTACCATTCATCTACCATAGAGCCACCATTCATCTACCATAGAGCCACCATTCATCTACCATAGAGCCATCATTCATCTACCATAGGGCTACCATTCATCTACCATTCATCCACCACTCATCTACTATTCATCTACCCTAGAGCCACCATTCATCTAACATAGAGCCACCATTCATCTACCATAGAGCCACCATTCATCTACCATAAAGCCACCATTCATCTACCATAGAGCCACCATTCATCTACCATAGAGCCACCATTCATCTACCATAGGGCTACCATTCATCTACCATTCATCTACCATTCATCCACTATCCACCATTCATCTACCATTCATCTACCATTCATCCACTATCCACCATTCATCTACCATAGAGCCACCATTCATCCACCACTCATCTACCATTCATCTACCATAGAGCCACCATTCATCTACCATAGTGCTACCATTCATCTACCTTAGAGCAACCATTCATCTACCATAGAGCCATCATTCATCTACCATAGGGCTACCATTCATCTACCATTCATCCACCACTCATCTACCATTCATCTACCATAGAGCCACCATTCATCTACCGTAGAGCCACCATTCATCTACCATAGAGCTACCTTTCATCTAACATAGACCCACCATTTATATCTACCATAGAGCCACCATTCTCCTACCATAGAGCCACCATTCATCTACCATAGAGCCACCATTCATCTAACATAGAGCCACCATTCATCTACCATAGAGCCACCATTCATCTACCATAGAGCCACAATTCATCTACCATAGAGCCACCATTCATCCACCACTCATCTACCATTCATCCACCATAGAGCCACCATTCATATACCATAGAGCCACCATTCATCTACCATAGAGCCACCATTCATCTATCATAGAGCCACCTTTCATCTACCAAAGCGCTACCATTCATCTACCATAGAGCCACCATTCATCTACCATAGAGCCAACATTCATCTACCATAGAGCCACCATTCATCTACCATAGAGCCACCATTCATCAACCATAGAGCCACCATTCATCTACCATAGGGCTATCATTCATCTACCATTCATCCACCACTCATCTACCATTCAACTACCTTAGAGCCACCATTCATCTACCATAGAGCCACCAATCATTTACCATAGAGCCACCATTCATCTACTATAGAGCCACCATTCATCTACCATAAGGCTACCATTCATCTACCATTCATCTACCATAGAGCCACCATTCATCTACCATAGAGCCACCATTCATCCACCACTCATCTACCATTCATCTACCATAGAGCCACCATTCATCTACCATAGAGCCACCATTCATCTACCATAGAGCCACCATTCATCTACCATAGAGCCGCCATTTATCTACCATAGAGCCACCATTCATCTACCATTGGGCTACCATTCATCTACCATTCATCCACCACTCATCTACCATTCATTTACCATAGAGCCACCATTCATCTACCATAGAGCCACCATTCATTTACCATAGAGCCACCATTCATCTACCATAGAGCCACCATTCATCTACCATAGAGCCACCATTCATCTACCATTGGGCTACCATTCATCTACCATTCATCCACCACTCATCTACCATTCATCCTACCATAGAGCCACCATTCATCTACCATAGAGCCACCATTCATCTACCATTGGGCTACCATTCATCTACCATTCATCCACCACTCATCTACCATTCATCTACCATAGAGCCACCATTCATCTAACATAGAGCCACCATGAAGCCACCATTCATCTACCATTCATCCACCACTCATCTACCATTCATCTACCATAGAGCCACCATTCATCTACCATAGAACCACCATTCATCTACCATAGAACCACCATTCATCCACCACTCATCTACCATTCATCTACCATAGAGCCACCATTCATCTACCATAGAGCCACCATTCATCTACCATAGAGCCACCATTCATCTACCATAGAGCCGCCATTTATCTACCATAGAGCCACCATTCATCCACTACTGATCTACCATTCATCTACTATAGAGCCACCATTCATTTACCATAGAGCCACCATTCATCTACCATAGAGCCACCATTCATTTACCATAGAGCCACCATTCATCTACCATAGAGCCACCATTCATCTACCATAGAGCCACCATTCATCTACCATTGGGCTACCATTCATCTACCATTCATCCACCACTCATCTACCATTCATCCTACCCTAGAGCCACCATTCATCTAACATAGAGCCACCATTCATCTACCATAGAGCCACCATTCATCTATCATAAAGCCACCATTCATCTACCATAGAGCCACCATTCATCTACCTTAGAGCCACCATTCATCTACCATAGGGCTACCATTCATCTACCATTCATCTACCATTCATCCACTATCCACCATTCATCTACCATTCATCTACCATTCATCCACTATCCACCATTCATCTACCATAGAGCCACCATTCATCCACCACTCATCTACCATTCATCTACCATAGAGCCACCATTCATCTACCATTCATCCACCACTCATCTACCATTCATCTACCATAGAGCCACCATAGTGCTACCATTCATCTACCTTAGAGCCACCATTCATCTACCATAGAGCCATCATTCATCTACCATAGGGCTACCATTCATCTACCATTCATCCACCACTCATCTACCATTCATCTACCATAGAGCTACCTTTCATCTAACATAGACCCACCATTCATATCTACCATAGAGCCACCATTCTCCTACCATAGAGCCACCATTCATCTACCATAGAGCCACCATTCATCTACCATAGAGCCACCATTCATCTACCATAGAGCCACCATTCATCTACCATAGAGCCAACATTCATCTACCATAGAGCTGCCATTCATCTACCATTCATCCACCACTCATCTACCATAGAGCCACCATTCATCTACCATAAAGCCATCATTCATCTATCATAGGGCCACATTTCATCTACCATGAAACTACCATTCATCTACCATTCATCCACCACTCATCTACCATTTATCTACCATAGAGCCACCATTCATCTACCATAGAGCCACCATACATATCTACCATAGAGCCACAATTCTCCTACCATAGAGCCACCATTCATCTACCATAGAGCCACCATTCATCTACCATAGAGCCACCATTCATCTACCATAGAGCCACCATTCATCTACCATAGAGCCACCATTCATCTACCATAGAGCCATCATTCATCTACCATAGAGTCGCCATTCATCTTCCATAGAGTCGCCATTCATCTACCATAGAGCCGCCATTCATCTACCATAGAGCCACCATTCATCTACCATAGAGCCACCATTCATCTACCATAGAGCCACCATTCATCTACCATAGGGCTACCATAGGGCTACCATTCATCTACCATTCATCCACTATTCATCTACCAAAGAGCCACCATTTATCTACCATAGAGCCACCATTCATCTACCATAGAGCCACCATTCATCCACCACTCATCTACCATTCATCTACCATCGAGCCACCATTCATCTACCCTGGAGCCACCATTCATCTAACATAGAGCCACCATTCATCTACCATAGAGCCACCATTCATCTACCATAAAGCCACCATTCATCTACCATAGAGCCACCATTCATCTACCATAGAGCCACCATTCATCTACCATAGGGCTACCATTCATCTACCATTCATCTACCATTCATCCACTATCCACCATTCATCTACCATTCATCTACCATTCATCCACTATCCACCATTCATCTACCAAAGAGCCACCATTCATCCACCACTCATCTACCATTCATCTACCATAGTGCCACCATTCATCTACCATAGAGACACCATTCATCTACCACTCATCTACCATTCATCTATTATAGAGCCACCATTCATCTACCATAGAGCCACCATTCATCTACCATAGAGCCATCATTCATCTACCATTCATCCACCACTCATCTACTATTCATCTACCCTAGAGCCACCATTCATCTAACATAGAGCCACCATTCATCTACCATAAAGCCACCATTCATCTACCATAGAGCCACCATTCATCTACCATAGAGCCACCATTCATCTACCATAGGGCTACCATTCATCTACCATTCATCTACCATTCATCCACTATCCACCATTCATCTACCATTCATCCACTATCCACCATTCATCTACCATAGAGCCACCATTCACCCACCACTCATCTACCATTCATCTACCATAGAGCCACCATTCATCTACCATAGAGCCACCATTCATCTACCATAGAGCAACCATTCATCTACCATAGAGCCACCATTCATCTACCATAGGGCTACCATTCATCTACCATTCATCCACCACTCATCTACCATTCATCTACCATAGAGCCACCATTCATCTACCATAGAGCCACCATTCATCTACCACTCATCTACCATTCATCTACCATAGAGCCACCATTCATCTACCATAGAGCCACCATTCATCTACCATAGAGCCATCATTCATCTACCATAGGGCTACCATTCATCTACCATTCATCCACCACTCATCTACTATTCATCTACCCTAGAGCCACCATTCATCTAACATAGAGCCACCATTCATCTACTATAGAGCCACCATTCATCTACCATAAAGCCACCATTCATCTACCATAGAGCCACCATTCATCTACCATAGAGCCACCATTCATCTACCATAGGGCTACCATTCATCTACCATTCATCTACCATTCATCCACTATCCACCATTCATCTACCATTCATCTACCATTCATCCACTATCCACCATTCATCTACCATAGAGCCACCATTCATCCACCACTCATCTACCATTCATCTACCATAGAGCCACCATTCATCTACCATAGTGCTACCATTCATCTACCTTAGAGCCACCATTCATCTACCATAGAGCCATCATTCATCTACCATAGGGCTACCATTCATCTACCATTCATCCACCACTCATCTACCATTCATCTACCATAGAGCCACCATTCATCTACCGTAGAGCCACCATTCATCTACCATAGAGCTACCTTTCATCTAACATAGACCCACCATTCATATCTACCATAGAGCCACCATTCTCCTACCATAGAGCCACCATTCATCTACCATAGACCCACCATTCATCTAACATAGAGCCACCATTCATCTACCATAGAGCCACCATTCATCTACCATAGAGCCACAATTCATCTACCATAGAGCCACCATTCATCCACCACTCATCTACCATTCATCCACCATAGAGCCACCATTCATATACCATAGAGCCACCATTCATCTACCATAGAGCCACCATTCATCTATCATAGAGCCACCTTTCATCTACCAAAGCGCTACCATTCATCTACCATAGAGCCACCATTCATCTACCATAGAGCCAACATTCATCTACCATAGAGCCACCATTCATCTACCATAGAGCCACCATTCATCAACCATAGAGCCACCATTCATCTACCATAGGGCTATCATTCATCTACCATTCATCCACCACTCATCTACCATTCAACTACCTTAGAGCCACCATTCATCTACCATAGAGCCACCAATCATTTACCATAGAGCCACCATTCATCTACTATAGAGCCACCATTCATCTACCATCAGGCTACCATTCATCTACCATTCATCTACCATAGAGCCACCATTCATCTACCATAGAGCCACCATTCATCCACCACTCATCTACCATTCATCTACCATAGAGCCACCATTCATCTACCATAGAGCCACCATTCATCTACCATAGAGCCACCATTCATCTACCATAGAGCCGCCATTTATCTACCATAGAGCCACCATTCATCTACCATTGGGCTACCATTCATCTACCATTCATCCACCACTCATCTACCATTCATTTACCATAGAGCCACCATTCATCTACCATAGAGCCACCATTCATTTACCATAGAGCCACCATTCATCTACCATAGAGCCACCATTCATCTACCATAGAGCCACCATTCATCTACCATTGGGCTACCATTCATCTACCATTCATCCACCACTCATCTACCATTCATCCTACCATAGAGCCACCATTCATCTACCATAGAGCCACCATTCATCTACCATTGGGCTACCATTCATCTACCATTCATCCACCACTCATCTACCATTCATCTACCATAGAGCCACCATTCATCTAACATAGAGCCACCATGAAGCTACCATTCATCTACCATTCATCCACCACTCATCTACCATTCATCTACCATAGAGCCACCATTCATCTACCATAGAACCACCATTCATCTACCATAGAACCACCATTCATCCACCACTCATCTACCATTCATCTACCATAGAGCCACCATTCATCTACCATAGAGCCACCATTCATCTACCATAGAGCCACCATTCATCTACCATAGAGCCGCCATTTATCTACCATAGAGCCACCATTCATCCACTACTGATCTACCATTCATCTACTATAGAGCCACCATTCATTTACCATAGAGCCACCATTCATCTACCATAGAGCCACCATTCATTTACCATAGAGCCACCATTCATCTACCATAGAGCCACCATTCATCTACCATAGAGCCACCATTCATCTACCATTGGGCTACCATTCATCTACCATTCATCCACCACTCATCTACCATTCATCCTACCATAGAGCCACCATTCATCTACCATAGAGCCACCATTCATCTACCATTGGGCTACCATTCATCTACCATTCATCCACCACTCATCTACCATTCATCTACCATAGAGCCACCATTCATCTACCATAGAGCCACCATTCATCTAACATAGAGCCACCATGAAGCTACCATTCATCTACCATTCATCCACCACTCATCTACCATTCATCTACCATAGAGCCACCATTCATCTACCATAGAGCCACCATTCATCTACCATAGAGCCACCATTCATCTACCATAGAGCCAACATTCATCTACCATAGAGCTGCCATTCATCTACCATTCATCCACCACTCATCTACCATAGAGCCACCATTCATCTACCATAAAGCCACCATTCATCTATCATAGGGCCACATTTCATCTACCATGAAACTACCATTCATCTACCATTCATCCACCACTCATCTACCATTCATCTACCATAGAGCCACAATTCATCTACCATAGAGCCACCATTCATCTACCATAGAGCCACTATACATATCTACCATAGAGCCACAATTCTCCTACCATAGAGCCACCATTCATCTACCATAGAGCCACCATTCATCTACCATAGAGCCACCATTCATCTACCATAGAGCCACCATTCATCTACCATAGAGCCACCATTCATCTACCATAGAGCCATCATTCATCTACCATAGAGTCGCCATTCATCTTCCATAGAGTCGCCATTCATCTACCATAGAGCCGCCATTCATCTACCATAGAGCCACCATTCATCTACCATAGAGCCACCATTCATCTACCATAGAGCCACCATTCATCTACCATAGGGCTACCATAGGGCTACCATTCATCTACCATTCATCCACTATTCATCTACCATAAGGCTACCATTCATCTACCATTCATCTACCATAGAGCCACCATTCATCTACCATAGAGCCACCATTCATCCACCACTCATCTACCATTCATCTACCATAGAGCCACCATTCATCTACCATAGAGCCACCATTCATCTACCATAGAGCCACCATTCATCTACCATAGAGCCGCCATTTATCTACCATAGAGCCACCATTCATCTACCATTGGGCTACCATTCATCTACCATTCATCCACCACTCATCTACCATTCATTTACCATAGAGCCACCATTCATCTACAATAGAGCCACCATTCATTTACCATAGAGCCACCTTTCATCTACCATAGAGCCACCATTCATCTACCATAGAGCCACCATTCATCTACCATACAGCCACCATTCATCTACCATAGAGCCACCATTCATCTACCATAGAGCCGCCATTCATCTACCATAGAGCCACCATTCATCTACCATAGAGCCACCATTCATCTACCATAGAGCCACCATTCATCTACCATAGGGCTACCATAGGGCTACCATTCATCTACCATTCATCCACTATTCATCTACCATAAGGCTACCATTCATCTACCATTCATCTACCATAGAGCCACCATTCATCTACCATAGAGCCACCATTCATCCACCACTCATCTACCATTCATCTACCATAGAGCCACCATTCATCTACCATCGAGCCACCATTCATCTACCATAGAGCCACCATTCATCTACCATAGAGCCACCATTCATCTACCATTGGGCTACCATTCATCTACCATTCATCCACCACTCATCTACCATTCATCCTACCATAGAGCCACCATTCATCTACCATAGAGCCACCATTCATCTACCATTGGGCTACCATTCATCTACCATTCATCCACCACTCATCTACCATTCATCTACCATAGAGCCACCATTCATCTAACATAGAGCCACCATGAAGCTACCATTCATCTACCATTCATCCACCACTCATCTACCATTCATCTACCATAGAGCCACCATTCATCTACCATAGAACCACCATTCATCTACCATAGAACCACCATTCATCTACCATAGAGCCACCATTCATCTACCATAGAGCCACCATTCATCTACCATAGAGCCACCATTCATCTACCGTAGGGCTACCATTCATCTACCATTCATCCACCACTCATCTACCATTCATCTACCATAGAGCCACCATTCATCTACCATAGAGCCACCATTCATCTACCACTCATCTACCATTCATCTACCATAGAGCCACCATTCATCTACCATAGAGCCACCATTCATCTACCATAGAGCCATCATTCATCTACCATAGGGCTACCATTCATCTACCATTCATCCACCACTCATCTACTATTCATCTACCCTAGAGCCACCATTCATCTAACATAGAGCCACCATTCATCTACCATAGAGCCACCATTCATCTACCATAAAGCCACCATTCATCTACCATAGAGCCACCATTCATCTACCTTAGAGCCACCATTCATCTACCATAGGGCTACCATTCATCTACCATTCATCTACCATTCATCCACTATCCACCATTCATCTACCATTCATCTACCATTCATCCACTATCCACCATTCATCTACCATAGAGCCACCATTCATCCACCATTCATCTACCATTCATCCACCACTCATCTACCATTCATCTACCATAGAGCCACCATAGTGCTACCATTCATCTACCTTAGAGCCACCATTCATCTACCATAGAGCCATCATTCATCTACCATAGGGCTACCATTCATCTACCATTCATCCACCACTCATCTACCATTCATCTACCATAGAGCCACCATTCATCTACCGTAGAGCCACCATTCATCTACCATAGAGCTACCTTTCATCTAACATAGACCCACCATTCATATCTACCATAGAGCCACCATTCTCCTACCATAGAGCCACCATTCATCTACCATAGAGCCACCATTCATCTACCATAGAGCCACCATTCATCTACCATAGAGCCACCATTCATCTACCATAGAGCCAACATTCATCTACCATAGAGCTGCCATTCATCTACCATTCATCCACCACTCATCTACCATAGAGCCACCATTCATCTACCATAAAGCCACCATTCATCTATCATAGGGCCACATTTCATCTACCATGAAACTACCATTCATCTACCATTCATCCACCACTCATCTACCATTCATCTACCATAGAGCCACCATTCATCTACCATAGAGCCACCATACATATCTACCATAGAGCCACAATTCTCCTACCATAGAGCCACCATTCATCTACCATAGAGCCACCATTCATCTACCATAGAGCCACCATTCATCTACCATAGAGCCACCATTCATCTACCATAGAGCCACCATTCATCTACCATAGAGCCATCATTCATCTACCATAGAGTCGCCATTCATCTTCCATAGAGTCGCCATTCATCTACCATAGAGCCTCCATTCATCTACCATAGAGCCACCATTCATCTACCATAGAGCCACCATTCATCTACCATAGAGCCACCATTCATCTACCATAGGGCTACCATAGGGCTACCATTCATCTACCATTCATCCACTATTCATCTACCAAAGAGCCACCATTTATCTACCATAGAGCCACCATTCATCTACCATAGAGCCACCATTCATCCACCACTCATCTACCATTCATCTACCATCGAGCCACCATTCATCTACCCTGGAGCCACCATTCATCTAACATAGAGCCACCATTCATCTACCATAGAGCCACCATTCATCTACCATAAAGCCACCATTCATCTACCATAGAGCCACCATTCATCTACCATAGAGCCACCATTCATCTACCATAGGGCTACCATTCATCTACCATTCATCTACCATTCATCCACTATCCACCATTCATCTACCATTCATCTACCATTCATCCACTATCCACCATTCATCTACCAAAGAGCCACCATTCATCCACCACTCATCTACCATTCATCTACCATAGTGCCACCATTCATCTACCATAGAGACACCATTCATCTACCACTCATCTACCATTCTTCTATTATAGAGCCACCATTCATCTACCATAGAGCCACCATTCATCTACCATAGAGCCATCATTCATCTACCATTCATCCACCACTCATCTACTATTCATCTACCCTAGAGCCACCATTCATCTAACATAGAGCCACCATTCATCTACCATAAAGCCACCATTCATCTACCATAGAGCCACCATTCATCTACCATAGAGCCACCATTCATCTACCATAGGGCTACCATTCATCTACCATTCATCTACCATTCATCCACTATCCACCATTCATCTACCATTCATCCACTATCCACCATTCATCTACCATAGAGCCACCATTCACCCACCACTCATCTACCATTCATCTACCATAGAGCCACCATTCATCTACCATAGAGCCACCATTCATCTACCATAGAGCCACCATTCATCTACCATAGAGCCACCATTCATCTACCATAGGGCTACCATTCATCTACCATTCATCCACCACTCATCTACCATTCATCTACCATAGAGCCACCATTCATCTACCATAGAGCCACCATTCATCTACCACTCATCTACCATTCATCTACCATAGAGCCACCATTCATCTACCATAGAGCCACCATTCATCTACCATAGAGCCATCATTCATCTACCATAGGGCTACCATTCATCTACCATTCATCCACCACTCATCTACTATTCATCTACCCTAGAGCCACCATTCATCTAACATAGAGCCACCATTCATCTACCATAGAGCCACCATTCATCTACCATAAAGCCACCATTCATCTACCATAGAGCCACCATTCATCTACCATAGAGCCACCATTCATCTACCATAGGGCTACCATTCATCTACCATTCATCTACCATTCATCCACTATCCACCATTCATCTACCATTCATCTACCATTCATCCACTATCCACCATTCATCTACCATAGAGCCACCATTCATCCACCACTCATCTACCATTCATCTACCATAGAGCCACCATTCATCTACCATAGTGCTACCATTCATCTACCTTAGAGCCACCATTCATCTACCATAGAGCCATCATTCATCTACCATAGGGCTACCATTCATCTACCATTCATCCACCACTCATCTACCATTCATCTACCATAGAGCCACCATTCATCTACCGTAGAGCCACCATTCATCTACCATAGAGCTACCTTTCATCTAACATAGACCCACCATTCATATCTACCATAGAGCCACCATTCTCCTACCATAGAGCCACCATTCATCTACCATAGAGCCACCATTCATCTAACATAGAGCCACCATTCATCTACCATAGAGCCATCATTCATCTACCATAGGGCTACCATTCATCTACCATTCATCCACCACTCATCTACTATTCATCTACCCTAGAGCCACCATTCATCTAACATAGAGCCACCATTCATCTACCATAGAGCCACCATTCATCTACCATAAAGCCACCATTCATCTACCATAGAGCCACCATTCATCTACCTTAGAGCCACCATTCATCTACCATAGGGCTACCATTCATCTACCATTCATCTACCATTCATCCACTATCCACCATTCATCTACCATTCATCTACCATTCATCCACTATCCACCATTCATCTACCATAGAGCCACCATTCATCCACCACTCATCTACCATTCATCTACCATAGAGCCACCATTCATCTACCATTCATCCACCACTCATCTACCATTCATCTACCATAGAGCCACCATAGTGCTACCATTCATCTACCTTAGAGCCACCATTCATCTACCATAGAGCCATCATTCATCTACCATAGGGCTACCATTCATCTACCATTCATCCACCACTCATCTACCATTCATCTACCATAGAGCCACCATTCATCTACCGTAGAGCCACCATTCATCTACCATAGAGCTACCTTTCATCTAACATAGACCCACCATTCATATCTACCATAGAGCCACCATTCTCCTACCATAGAGCCACCATTCATCTACCATAGAGCCACCATTCATCTACCATAGAGCCACCATTCATCTACCATAGAGCCACCATTCATCTACCATAGAGCCAACATTCATCTACCATAGAGCTGCCATTCATCTACCATTCATCCACCACTCATCTACCATAGAGCCACCATTCATCTACCATAAAGCCACCATTCATCTATCATAGGGCCACATTTCATCTACCATGAAACTACCATTCATCTACCATTCATCCACCACTCATCTACCATTCATCTACCATAGAGCCACCATTCATCTACCATAGAGCCACCATACATATCTACCATAGAGCCACAATTCTCCTACCATAGAGCCACCATTCATCTACCATAGAGCCACCATTCATCTACCATAGAGCCACCATTCATCTACCATAGAGCCACCATTCATCTACCATAGAGCCACCATTCATCTACCATAGAGCCATCATTCATCTACCATAGAGTCGCCATTCATCTTCCATAGAGTCGCCATTCATCTACCATAGAGCCGCCATTCATCTACCATAGAGCCACCATTCATCTACCATAGAGCCACCATTCATCTACCATAGAGCCACCATTCATCTACCATAGGGCTACCATAGGGCTACCATTCATCTACCATTCATCCACTATTCATCTACCAAAGAGCCACCATTTATCTACCATAGAGCCACCATTCATCTACCATAGAGCCACCATTCATCCACCACTCATCTACCATTCATCTACCATCGAGCCACCATTCATCTACCCTGGAGCCACCATTCATCTAACATAGAGCCACCATTCATCTACCATAGAGCCACCATTCATCTACCATAAAGCCACCATTCATCTACCATAGAGCCACCATTCATCTACCATAGAGCCACCATTCATCTACCATAGGGCTACCATTCATCTACCATTCATCTACCATTCATCCACTATCCACCATTCATCTACCATTCATCTACCATTCATCCACTATCCACCATTCATCTACCAAAGAGCCACCATTCATCCACCACTCATCTACCATTCATCTACCATAGTGCCACCATTCATCTACCATAGAGACACCATTCATCTACCACTCATCTACCATTCATCTATTATAGAGCCACCATTCATCTACCATAGAGCCACCATTCATCTACCATAGAGCCATCATTCATCTACCATTCATCCACCACTCATCTACTATTCATCTACCCTAGAGCCACCATTCATCTAACATAGAGCCACCATTCATCTACCATAAAGCCACCATTCATCTACCATAGAGCCACCATTCATCTACCATAGAGCCACCATTCATCTACCATAGGGCTACCATTCATCTACCATTCATCTACCATTCATCCACTATCCACCATTCATCTACCATTCATCCACTATCCACCATTCATCTACCATAGAGCCACCATTCACCCACCACTCATCTACCATTCATCTACCATAGAGCCACCATTCATCTACCATAGAGCCACCATTCATCTACCATAGAGCCACCATTCATCTACCATAGAGCCACCATTCATCTACCATAGGGCTACCATTCATCTACCATTCATCCACCACTCATCTACCATTCATCTACCATAGAGCCACCATTCATCTACCATAGAGCCACCATTCATCTACCACTCATCTACCATTCATCTACCATAGAGCCACCATTCATCTACCATAGAGCCACCATTCATCTACCATAGAGCCATCATTCATCTACCATAGGGCTACCATTCATCTACCATTCATCCACCACTCATCTACTATTCATCTACCCTAGAGCCACCATTCATCTAACATAGAGCCACCATTCATCTACCATAGAGCCACCATTCATCTACCATAAAGCCACCATTCATCTACCATAGAGCCACCATTCATCTACCATAGAGCCACCATTCATCTACCATAGGGCTACCATTCATCTACCATTCATCTACCATTCATCCACTATCCACCATTCATCTACCATTCATCTACCATTCATCCACTATCCACCATTCATCTACCATAGAGCCACCATTCATCCACCACTCATCTACCATTCATCTACCATAGAGCCACCATTCATCTACCATAGTGCTACCATTCATCTACCTTAGAGCAACCATTCATCTACCATAGAGCCATCATTCATCTACCATAGGGCTACCATTCATCTACCATTCATCCACCACTCATCTACCATTCATCTACCATAGAGCCACCATTCATCTACCGTAGAGCCACCATTCATCTACCATAGAGCTACCTTTCATCTAACATAGACCCACCATTTATATCTACCATAGAGCCACCATTCTCCTACCATAGAGCCACCATTCATCTACCATAGAGCCACCATTCATCTAACATAGAGCCACCATTCATCTACCATAGAGCCACCATTCATCTACCATAGAGCCACAATTCATCTACCATAGAGCCACCATTCATCCACCACTCATCTACCATTCATCCACCATAGAGCCACCATTCATATACCATAGAGCCACCATTCATCTACCATAGAGCCACCATTCATCTATCATAGAGCCACCTTTCATCTACCAAAGCGCTACCATTCATCTACCATAGAGCCACCATTCATCTACCATAGAGCCAACATTCATCTACCATAGAGCCACCATTCATCTACCATAGAGCCACCATTCATCAACCATAGAGCCACCATTCATCTACCATAGGGCTATCATTCATCTACCATTCATCCACCACTCATCTACCATTCAACTACCTTAGAGCCACCATTCATCTACCATAGAGCCACCAATCATTTACCATAGAGCCACCATTCATCTACTATAGAGCCACCATTCATCTACCATAAGGCTACCATTCATCTACCATTCATCTACCATAGAGCCACCATTCATCTACCATAGAGCCACCATTCATCCACCACTCATCTACCATTCATCTACCATAGAGCCACCATTCATCTACCATAGAGCCACCATTCATCTACCATAGAGCCACCATTCATCTACCATAGAGCCGCCATTTATCTACCATAGAGCCACCATTCATCTACCATTGGGCTACCATTCATCTACCATTCATCCACCACTCATCTACCATTCATTTACCATAGAGCCACCATTCATCTACCATAGAGCCACCATTCATTTACCATAGAGCCACCATTCATCTACCATAGAGCCACCATTCATCTACCATAGAGCCACCATTCATCTACCATTGGGCTACCATTCATCTACCATTCATCCACCACTCATCTACCATTCATCCTACCATAGAGCCACCATTCATCTACCATAGAGCCACCATTCATCTACCATTGGGCTACCATTCATCTACCATTCATCCACCACTCATCTACCATTCATCTACCATAGAGCCACCATTCATCTAACATAGAGCCACCATGAAGCCACCATTCATCTACCATTCATCCACCACTCATCTACCATTCATCTACCATAGAGCCACCATTCATCTACCATAGAACCACCATTCATCTACCATAGAACCACCATTCATCCACCACTCATCTACCATTCATCTACCATAGAGCCACCATTCATCTACCATAGAGCCACCATTCATCTACCATAGAGCCACCATTCATCTACCATAGAGCCGCCATTTATCTACCATAGAGCCACCATTCATCCACTACTGATCTACCATTCATCTACTATAGAGCCACCATTCATTTACCATAGAGCCACCATTCATCTACCATAGAGCCACCATTCATTTACCATAGAGCCACCATTCATCTACCATAGAGCCACCATTCATCTACCATAGAGCCACCATTCATCTACCATTGGGCTACCATTCATCTACCATTCATCCACCACTCATCTACCATTCATCCTACCCTAGAGCCACCATTCATCTAACATAGAGCCACCATTCATCTACCATAGAGCCACCATTCATCTATCATAAAGCCACCATTCATCTACCATAGAGCCACCATTCATCTACCTTAGAGCCACCATTCATCTACCATAGGGCTACCATTCATCTACCATTCATCTACCATTCATCCACTATCCACCATTCATCTACCATTCATCTACCATTCATCCACTATCCACCATTCATCTACCATAGAGCCACCATTCATCCACCACTCATCTACCATTCATCTACCATAGAGCCACCATTCATCTACCATTCATCCACCACTCATCTACCATTCATCTACCATAGAGCCACCATAGTGCTACCATTCATCTACCTTAGAGCCACCATTCATCTACCATAGAGCCATCATTCATCTACCATAGGGCTACCATTCATCTACCATTCATCCACCACTCATCTACCATTCATCTACCATAGAGCTACCTTTCATCTAACATAGACCCACCATTCATATCTACCATAGAGCCACCATTCTCCTACCATAGAGCCACCATTCATCTACCATAGAGCCACCATTCATCTACCATAGAGCCACCATTCATCTACCATAGAGCCACCATTCATCTACCATAGAGCCAACATTCATCTACCATAGAGCTGCCATTCATCTACCATTCATCCACCACTCATCTACCATAGAGCCACCATTCATCTACCATAAAGCCATCATTCATCTATCATAGGGCCACATTTCATCTACCATGAAACTACCATTCATCTACCATTCATCCACCACTCATCTACCATTTATCTACCATAGAGCCACCATTCATCTACCATAGAGCCACCATACATATCTACCATAGAGCCACAATTCTCCTACCATAGAGCCACCATTCATCTACCATAGAGCCACCATTCATCTACCATAGAGCCACCATTCATCTACCATAGAGCCACCATTCATCTACCATAGAGCCACCATTCATCTACCATAGAGCCATCATTCATCTACCATAGAGTCGCCATTCATCTTCCATAGAGTCGCCATTCATCTACCATAGAGCCGCCATTCATCTACCATAGAGCCACCATTCATCTACCATAGAGCCACCATTCATCTACCATAGAGCCACCATTCATCTACCATAGGGCTACCATAGGGCTACCATTCATCTACCATTCATCCACTATTCATCTACCAAAGAGCCACCATTTATCTACCATAGAGCCACCATTCATCTACCATAGAGCCACCATTCATCCACCACTCATCTACCATTCATCTACCATCGAGCCACCATTCATCTACCCTGGAGCCACCATTCATCTAACATAGAGCCACCATTCATCTACCATAGAGCCACCATTCATCTACCATAAAGCCACCATTCATCTACCATAGAGCCACCATTCATCTACCATAGAGCCACCATTCATCTACCATAGGGCTACCATTCATCTACCATTCATCTACCATTCATCCACTATCCACCATTCATCTACCATTCATCTACCATTCATCCACTATCCACCATTCATCTACCAAAGAGCCACCATTCATCCACCACTCATCTACCATTCATCTACCATAGTGCCACCATTCATCTACCATAGAGACACCATTCATCTACCACTCATCTACCATTCATCTATTATAGAGCCACCATTCATCTACCATAGAGCCACCATTCATCTACCATAGAGCCATCATTCATCTACCATTCATCCACCACTCATCTACTATTCATCTACCCTAGAGCCACCATTCATCTAACATAGAGCCACCATTCATCTACCATAAAGCCACCATTCATCTACCATAGAGCCACCATTCATCTACCATAGAGCCACCATTCATCTACCATAGGGCTACCATTCATCTACCATTCATCTACCATTCATCCACTATCCACCATTCATCTACCATTCATCCACTATCCACCATTCATCTACCATAGAGCCACCATTCACCCACCACTCATCTACCATTCATCTACCATAGAGCCACCATTCATCTACCATAGAGCCACCATTCATCTACCATAGAGCAACCATTCATCTACCATAGAGCCACCATTCATCTACCATAGGGCTACCATTCATCTACCATTCATCCACCACTCATCTACCATTCATCTACCATAGAGCCACCATTCATCTACCATAGAGCCACCATTCATCTACCACTCATCTACCATTCATCTACCATAGAGCCACCATTCATCTACCATAGAGCCACCATTCATCTACCATAGAGCCATCATTCATCTACCATAGGGCTACCATTCATCTACCATTCATCCACCACTCATCTACTATTCATCTACCCTAGAGCCACCATTCATCTAACATAGAGCCACCATTCATCTACTATAGAGCCACCATTCATCTACCATAAAGCCACCATTCATCTACCATAGAGCCACCATTCATCTACCATAGAGCCACCATTCATCTACCATAGGGCTACCATTCATCTACCATTCATCTACCATTCATCCACTATCCACCATTCATCTACCATTCATCTACCATTCATCCACTATCCACCATTCATCTACCATAGAGCCACCATTCATCCACCACTCATCTACCATTCATCTACCATAGAGCCACCATTCATCTACCATAGTGCTACCATTCATCTACCTTAGAGCCACCATTCATCTACCATAGAGCCATCATTCATCTACCATAGGGCTACCATTCATCTACCATTCATCCACCACTCATCTACCATTCATCTACCATAGAGCCACCATTCATCTACCGTAGAGCCACCATTCATCTACCATAGAGCTACCTTTCATCTAACATAGACCCACCATTCATATCTACCATAGAGCCACCATTCTCCTACCATAGAGCCACCATTCATCTACCATAGACCCACCATTCATCTAACATAGAGCCACCATTCATCTACCATAGAGCCACCATTCATCTACCATAGAGCCACAATTCATCTACCATAGAGCCACCATTCATCCACCACTCATCTACCATTCATCCACCATAGAGCCACCATTCATATACCATAGAGCCACCATTCATCTACCATAGAGCCACCATTCATCTATCATAGAGCCACCTTTCATCTACCAAAGCGCTACCATTCATCTACCATAGAGCCACCATTCATCTACCATAGAGCCAACATTCATCTACCATAGAGCCACCATTCATCTACCATAGAGCCACCATTCATCAACCATAGAGCCACCATTCATCTACCATAGGGCTATCATTCATCTACCATTCATCCACCACTCATCTACCATTCAACTACCTTAGAGCCACCATTCATCTACCATAGAGCCACCAATCATTTACCATAGAGCCACCATTCATCTACTATAGAGCCACCATTCATCTACCATCAGGCTACCATTCATCTACCATTCATCTACCATAGAGCCACCATTCATCTACCATAGAGCCACCATTCATCCACCACTCATCTACCATTCATCTACCATAGAGCCACCATTCATCTACCATAGAGCCACCATTCATCTACCATAGAGCCACCATTCATCTACCATAGAGCCGCCATTTATCTACCATAGAGCCACCATTCATCTACCATTGGGCTACCATTCATCTACCATTCATCCACCACTCATCTACCATTCATTTACCATAGAGCCACCATTCATCTACCATAGAGCCACCATTCATTTACCATAGAGCCACCATTCATCTACCATAGAGCCACCATTCATCTACCATAGAGCCACCATTCATCTACCATTGGGCTACCATTCATCTACCATTCATCCACCACTCATCTACCATTCATCCTACCATAGAGCCACCATTCATCTACCATAGAGCCACCATTCATCTACCATTGGGCTACCATTCATCTACCATTCATCCACCACTCATCTACCATTCATCTACCATAGAGCCACCATTCATCTAACATAGAGCCACCATGAAGCTACCATTCATCTACCATTCATCCACCACTCATCTACCATTCATCTACCATAGAGCCACCATTCATCTACCATAGAACCACCATTCATCTACCATAGAACCACCATTCATCCACCACTCATCTACCATTCATCTACCATAGAGCCACCATTCATCTACCATAGAGCCACCATTCATCTACCATAGAGCCACCATTCATCTACCATAGAGCCGCCATTTATCTACCATAGAGCCACCATTCATCCACTACTGATCTACCATTCATCTACTATAGAGCCACCATTCATTTACCATAGAGCCACCATTCATCTACCATAGAGCCACCATTCATTTACCATAGAGCCACCATTCATCTACCATAGAGCCACCATTCATCTACCATAGAGCCACCATTCATCTACCATTGGGCTACCATTCATCTACCATTCATCCACCACTCATCTACCATTCATCCTACCATAGAGCCACCATTCATCTACCATAGAGCCACCATTCATCTACCATTGGGCTACCATTCATCTACCATTCATCCACCACTCATCTACCATTCATCTACCATAGAGCCACCATTCATCTACCATAGAGCCACCATTCATCTAACATAGAGCCACCATGAAGCTACCATTCATCTACCATTCATCCACCACTCATCTACCATTCATCTACCATAGAGCCACCATTCATCTACCATAGAGCCACCATTCATCTACCATAGAGCCACCATTCATCTACCATAGAGCCAACATTCATCTACCATAGAGCTGCCATTCATCTACCATTCATCCACCACTCATCTACCATAGAGCCACCATTCATCTACCATAAAGCCACCATTCATCTATCATAGGGCCACATTTCATCTACCATGAAACTACCATTCATCTACCATTCATCCACCACTCATCTACCATTCATCTACCATAGAGCCACAATTCATCTACCATAGAGCCACCATTCATCTACCATAGAGCCACTATACATATCTACCATAGAGCCACAATTCTCCTACCATAGAGCCACCATTCATCTACCATAGAGCCACCATTCATCTACCATAGAGCCACCATTCATCTACCATAGAGCCACCATTCATCTACCATAGAGCCACCATTCATCTACCATAGAGCCATCATTCATCTACCATAGAGTCGCCATTCATCTTCCATAGAGTCGCCATTCATCTACCATAGAGCCGCCATTCATCTACCATAGAGCCACCATTCATCTACCATAGAGCCACCATTCATCTACCATAGAGCCACCATTCATCTACCATAGGGCTACCATAGGGCTACCATTCATCTACCATTCATCCACTATTCATCTACCATAAGGCTACCATTCATCTACCATTCATCTACCATAGAGCCACCATTCATCTACCATAGAGCCACCATTCATCCACCACTCATCTACCATTCATCTACCATAGAGCCACCATTCATCTACCATAGAGCCACCATTCATCTACCATAGAGCCACCATTCATCTACCATAGAGCCGCCATTTATCTACCATAGAGCCACCATTCATCTACCATTGGGCTACCATTCATCTACCATTCATCCACCACTCATCTACCATTCATTTACCATAGAGCCACCATTCATCTACAATAGAGCCACCATTCATTTACCATAGAGCCACCTTTCATCTACCATAGAGCCACCATTCATCTACCATAGAGCCACCATTCATCTACCATACAGCCACCATTCATCTACCATAGAGCCACCATTCATCTACCATAGAGCCGCCATTCATCTACCATAGAGCCACCATTCATCTACCATAGAGCCACCATTCATCTACCATAGAGCCACCATTCATCTACCATAGGGCTACCATAGGGCTACCATTCATCTACCATTCATCCACTATTCATCTACCATAAGGCTACCATTCATCTACCATTCATCTACCATAGAGCCACCATTCATCTACCATAGAGCCACCATTCATCCACCACTCATCTACCATTCATCTACCATAGAGCCACCATTCATCTACCATCGAGCCACCATTCATCTACCATAGAGCCACCATTCATCTACCATAGAGCCACCATTCATCTACCATTGGGCTACCATTCATCTACCATTCATCCACCACTCATCTACCATTCATCCTACCATAGAGCCACCATTCATCTACCATAGAGCCACCATTCATCTACCATTGGGCTACCATTCATCTACCATTCATCCACCACTCATCTACCATTCATCTACCATAGAGCCACCATTCATCTAACATAGAGCCACCATGAAGCTACCATTCATCTACCATTCATCCACCACTCATCTACCATTCATCTACCATAGAGCCACCATTCATCTACCATAGAACCACCATTCATCTACCATAGAACCACCATTCATCCACCACTCATCTACCATTCATCTACCATAGAGCCACCATTCATCTACCATAGAGCCACCATTCATCTACCATAGAGCCACCATTCATCTACCATAGAGCCGCCATTTATCTACCATAGAGCCACCATTCATCCACTACTGATCTACCATTCATCTACTATAGAGCCACCATTCATTTACCATAGAGCCACCATTCATCTACCATAGAGCCACCATTCATTTACCATAGAGCCACCATTCATCTACCATAGAGCCACCATTCATCTACCATAGAGCCACCATTCATCTACCATTGGGCTACCATTCATCTACCATTCATCCAACACTCATCTACCATTCATCCTACCATAGAGCCACCATTCATCTACCATAGAGCCACCATTCATCTACCATTGGGCTACCATTCATCTACCATTCATCCACCACTCATCTACCATTCATCTACCATAGAGCCACCATTCATCTACCATAGAGCCACCATTCATCTAACATAGAGCCACCATGAAGCTACCATTCATCTACCATTCATCCACCACTCATCTACCATTCATCTACCATAGAGCCACCATTCATCTACCATAGAGCCACCATTCATCTACCATAGAGCCACCATTCATCTACCATAGAGCCAACATTCATCTACCATAGAGCTGCCATTCATCTACCATTCATCCACCACTCATCTACCATAGAGCCACCATTCATCTACCATAAAGCCACCATTCATCTATCATAGGGCCACATTTCATCTACCATGAAACTACCATTCATCTACCATTCATCCACCACTCATCTACCATTCATCTACCATAGAGCCACCATTCATCTACCATAGAGCCACCATTCATCTACCATAGAGCCACCATACATATCTACCATAGAGCCACAATTCTCCTACCATAGAGCCACCATTCATCTACCATAGAGCCACCATTCATCTACCATAGAGCCACCATTCATCTACCATAGAGCCACCATTCATCTACCATAGAGCCACCATTCATCTACCATAGAGCCATCATTCATCTACCATAGAGTCGCCATTCATCTTCCATAGAGTCGCCATTCATCTACCATAGAGCCGCCATTCATCTACCATAGAGCCACCATTCATCTACCATAGAGCCACCATTCATCTACCATAGAGCCACCATTCATCTACCATAGGGCTACCATAGGGCTACCATTCATCTACCATTCATCCACTATTCATCTACCAAAGAGCCACCATTTATCTACCATAGAGCCACCATTCATCTACCATAGAGCCACCATTCATCCACCACTCATCTACCATTCATCTACCATCGAGCCACCATTCATCTACCCTAGAGCCACCATTCATCTAACATAGAGCCACCATTCATCTACCATAGAGCCACCATTCATCTACCATAAAGCCACCATTCATCTACCATAGAGCCACCATTCATCTACCATAGAGCCACCATTCATCTACCATAGGGCTACCATTCATCTACCATTCATCTACCATTCATCCACTATCCACCATTCATCTACCATTCATCTACCATTCATCCACTATCCACCATTCATCTACCATAGAGCCACCATTCATCCACCACTCATCTACCATTCATCTACCATAGTGCCACCATTCATCTACCATAGAGACACCATTCATCTACCACTCATCTACCATTCATCTATTATAGAGCCACCATTCATCTACCATAGAGCCACCATTCATCTACCATAGAGCCATCATTCATCTACCATTCATCCACCACTCATCTACTATTCATCTACCCTAGAGCCACCATTCATCTAACATAGAGCCACCATTCATCTACCATAAAGCCATCATTCATCTACCATAGAGCCACCATTCATCTACCATAGAGCCACCATTCATCTACCATAGGGCTACCATTCATCTACCATTCATCTACCATTCATCCACTATCCACCATTCATCTACCATTCATCCACTATCCACCATTCATCTACCATAGAGCCACCATTCATCCACCACTCATCTACCATTCATCTACCATAGAGCCACCATTCATCTACCATAGAGCCACCATTCATCTACCATAGAGCCACCATTCATCTACCATAGAGCCACCATTCATCTACCATAGGGCTACCATTCATCTACCATTCATCCACCACTCATCTACCATTCATCTACCATAGAGCCACCATTCATCTACCATAGAGCCACCATTCATCTACCACTCATCTACCATTCATCTACCATAGAGCCACCATTCATCTACCATAGAGCCACCATTCATCTACCATAGAGCCATCATTCATCTACCATAGGGCTACCATTCATCTACCATTCATCCACCACTCATCTACTATTCATCTACCCTAGAGCCACCATTCATCTAACATAGAGCCACCATTCATCTACCATAGAGCCACCATTCATCTACCATAATGCCACCATTCATCTACCATAGAGCCACCATTCATCTACCATAGAGCCACCATTCATCTACCATAGGGCTACCATTCATCTACCATTCATCTACCATTCATCCACTATCCACCATTCATCTACCATTCATCTACCATTCATCCACTATCCACCATTCATCTACCATAGAGCCACCATTCATCTACCATAGAGCCACCATTCATCTACCATAGAGCCACCATACATATCTACCATAGAGCCACAATTCTCCTACCATAGAGCCACCATTCATCTACCATAAAGCCACCATTCATCTATCATAGGGCCACATTTCATCTACCATGAAACTACCATTCATCTACCATTCATCCACCACTCATCTACCATTCATCTACCATAGAGCCACCATTCATCTACCATAGAGCCACCATTCATCTACCATAGAGCCACCATACATATCTACCATAGAGCCACAATTCTCCTACCATAGAGCCACCATTCATCTACCATAGAGCCACCATTCATCTACCATAGAGCCACCATTCATCTACCATAGAGCCACCATTCATCTACCATAGAGCCACCATTCATCTACCATAGAGCCATCATTCATCTACCATAGAGTCGCCATTCATCTTCCATAGAGTCGCCATTCATCTACCATAGAGCCGCCATTCATCTACCATAGAGCCACCATTCATCTACCATAGAGCCACCATTCATCTACCATAGAGCCACCATTCATCTACCATAGGGCTACCATAGGGCTACCATTCATCTACCATTCATCCACTATTCATCTACCATAGAGCCACCATTCATCTACCATAGGGCTACCATAGGGCTACCATTCATCTACCATTCATCCACTATTCATCTACCAAAGAGCCACCATTTATCTACCATAGAGCCACCATTCATCTACCATAGAGCCACCATTCATCCACCACTCATCTACCATTCATCTACCATCGAGCCACCATTCATCTACCCTGGAGCCACCATTCATCTAACATAGAGCCACCATTCATCTACCATAGAGCCACCATTCATCTACCATAAAGCCACCATTCATCTACCATAGAGCCACCATTCATCTACCATAGAGCCACCATTCATCTACCATAGGGCTACCATTCATCTACCATTCATCTACCATTCATCCACTATCCACCATTCATCTACCATTCATCTACCATTCATCCACTATCCACCATTCATCTACCAAAGAGCCACCATTCATCCACCACTCATCTACCATTCATCTACCATAGTGCCACCATTCATCTACCATAGAGACACCATTCATCTACCACTCATCTACCATTCATCTATTATAGAGCCACCATTCATCTACCATAGAGCCACCATTCATCTACCATAGAGCCATCATTCATCTACCATTCATCCACCACTCATCTACTATTCATCTACCCTAGAGCCACCATTCATCTAACATAGAGCCACCATTCATCTACCATAAAGCCACCATTCATCTACCATAGAGCCACCATTCATCTACCATAGAGCCACCATTCATCTACCATAGGGCTACCATTCATCTACCATTCATCTACCATTCATCCACTATCCACCATTCATCTACCATTCATCCACTATCCACCATTCATCTACCATAGAGCCACCATTCACCCACCACTCATCTACCATTCATCTACCATAGAGCCACCATTCATCTACCATAGAGCCACCATTCATCTACCATAGAGCAACCATTCATCTACCATAGAGCCACCATTCATCTACCATAGGGCTACCATTCATCTACCATTCATCCACCACTCATCTACCATTCATCTACCATAGAGCCACCATTCATCTACCATAGAGCCACCATTCATCTACCACTCATCTACCATTCATCTACCATAGAGCCACCATTCATCTACCATAGAGCCACCATTCATCTACCATAGAGCCATCATTCATCTACCATAGGGCTACCATTCATCTACCATTCATCCACCACTCATCTACTATTCATCTACCCTAGAGCCACCATTCATCTAACATAGAGCCACCATTCATCTACCATAGAGCCACCATTCATCTACCATAAAGCCACCATTCATCTACCATAGAGCCACCATTCATCTACCATAGAGCCACCATTCATCTACCATAGGGCTACCATTCATCTACCATTCATCTACCATTCATCCACTATCCACCATTCATCTACCATTCATCTACCATTCATCCACTATCCACCATTCATCTACCATAGAGCCACCATTCATCCACCACTCATCTACCATTCATCTACCATAGAGCCACCATTCATCTACCATAGTGCTACCATTCATCTACCTTAGAGCCACCATTCATCTACCATAGAGCCATCATTCATCTACCATAGGGCTACCATTCATCTACCATTCATCCACCACTCATCTACCATTCATCTACCATAGAGCCACCATTCATCTACCGTAGAGCCACCATTCATCTACCATAGAGCTACCTTTCATCTAACATAGACCCACCATTCATATCTACCATAGAGCCACCATTCTCCTACCATAGAGCCACCATTCATCTTCCATAGACCCACCATTCATCTAACATAGAGCCACCATTCATCTACCATAGAGCCACCATTCATCTACCATAGAGCCACAATTCATCTACCATAGAGCCACCATTCATCCACCACTCATCTACCATTCATCCACCATAGAGCCACCATTCATATACCATAGAGCCACCATTCATCTACCATAGAGCCACCATTCATCTATCATAGAGCCACCTTTCATCTACCAAAGCGCTACCATTCATCTACCATAGAGCCACCATTCATCTACCATAGAGCCAACATTCATCTACCATAGAGCCACCATTCATCTACCATAGAGCCACCATTCATCAACCATAGAGCCACCATTCATCTACCATAGGGCTATCATTCATCTACCATTCATCCACCACTCATCTACCATTCAACTACCTTAGAGCCACCATTCATCTACCATAGAGCCACCAATCATTTACCATAGAGCCACCATTCATCTACTATAGAGCCACCATTCATCTACCATAAGGCTACCATTCATCTACCATTCATCTACCATAGAGCCACCATTCATCTACCATAGAGCCACCATTCATCCACCACTCATCTACCATTCATCTACCATAGAGCCACCATTCATCTACCATAGAGCCACCATTCATCTACCATAGAGCCACCATTCATCTACCATAGAGCCGCCATTTATCTACCATAGAGCCACCATTCATCTACCATTGGGCTACCATTCATCTACCATTCATCCACCACTCATCTACCATTCATTTACCATAGAGCCACCATTCATCTACCATAGAGCCACCATTCATTTACCATAGAGCCACCATTCATCTACCATAGAGCCACCATTCATCTACCATAGAGCCACCATTCATCTACCATTGGGCTACCATTCATCTACCATTCATCCACCACTCATCTACCATTCATCCTACCATAGAGCCACCATTCATCTACCATAGAGCCACCATTCATCTACCATTGGGCTACCATTCATCTACCATTCATCCACCACTCATCTACCATTCATCTACCATAGAGCCACCATTCATCTAACATAGAGCCACCATGAAGCTACCATTCATCTACCATTCATCCACCACTCATCTACCATTCATCTACCATAGAGCCACCATTCATCTACCATAGAACCACCATTCATCTACCATAGAACCACCATTCATCCACCACTCATCTACCATTCATCTACCATAGAGCCACCATTCATCTACCATAGAGCCACCATTCATCTACCATAGAGCCACCATTCATCTACCATAGAGCCGCCATTTATCTACCATAGAGCCACCATTCATCCACTACTGATCTACCATTCATCTACTATAGAGCCACCATTCATTTACCATAGAGCCACCATTCATCTACCATAGAGCCACCATTCATTTACCATAGAGCCACCATTCATCTACCATAGAGCCACCATTCATCTACCATAGAGCCACCATTCATCTACCATTGGGCTACCATTCATCTACCATTCATCCACCACTCATCTACCATTCATCCTACCATAGAGCCACCATTCATCTACCATAGAGCCACCATTCATCTACCATTGGGCTACCATTCATCTACCATTCATCCACCACTCATCTACCATTCATCTACCATAGAGCCACCATTCATCTACCATAGAGCCACCATTCATCTAACATAGAGCCACCATGAAGCTACCATTCATCTACCATTCATCCACCACTCATCTACCATTCATCTACCATAGAGCCACCATTCATCTACCATAGAGCCACCATTCATCTACCATAGAGCCACCATTCATCTACCATAGAGCCAACATTCATCTACCATAGAGCTGCCATTCATCTACCATTCATCCACCACTCATCTACCATAGAGCCACCATTCATCTACCATAAAGCCACCATTCATCTATCATAGGGCCACATTTCATCTACCATGAAACTACCATTCATCTACCATTCATCCACCACTCATCTACCATTCATCTACCATAGAGCCACAATTCATCTACCATAGAGCCACCATTCATCTACCATAGAGCCACTATACATATCTACCATAGAGCCACAATTCTCCTACCATAGAGCCACCATTCATCTACCATAGAGCCACCATTCATCTACCATAGAGCCACCATTCATCTACCATAGAGCCACCATTCATCTACCATAGAGCCACCATTCATCTACCATAGAGCCATCATTCATCTACCATAGAGTCGCCATTCATCTTCCATAGAGTCGCCATTCATCTACCATAGAGCCGCCATTCATCTACCATAGAGCCACCATTCATCTACCATAGAGCCACCATTCATCTACCATAGAGCCACCATTCATCTACCATAGGGCTACCATAGGGCTACCATTCATCTACCATTCATCCACTATTCATCTACCATAAGGCTACCATTCATCTACCATTCATCTACCATAGAGCCACCATTCATCTACCATAGAGCCACCATTCATCCACCACTCATCTACCATTCATCTACCATAGAGCCACCATTCATCTACCATAGAGCCACCATTCATCTACCATAGAGCCACCATTCATCTACCATAGAGCCGCCATTTATCTACCATAGAGCCACCATTCATCTACCATTGGGCTACCATTCATCTACCATTCATCCACCACTCATCTACCATTCATTTACCATAGAGCCACCATTCATCTACCATAGAGCCACCATTCATTTACCATAGAGCCACCATTCATCTACCATAGAGCCACCATTCATCTACCATAGAGCCACCATTCATCTACCATTGGGCTACCATTCATCTACCATTCATCCACCACTCATCTACCATTCATCCTACCATAGAGCCACCATTCATCTACCATAGAGCCACCATTCATCTACCATTGGGCTACCATTCATCTACCATTCATCCACCACTCATCTACCATTCATCTACCATAGAGCCACCATTCATCTAACATAGAGCCACCATGAAGCTACCATTCATCTACCATTCATCCACCACTCATCTACCATTCATCTACCATAGAGCCACCATTCATCTACCATAGAACCACCATTCATCTACCATAGAACCACCATTCATCCACCACTCATCTACCATTCATCTACCATAGAGCCACCATTCATCTACCATAGAGCCACCATTCATCTACCATAGAGCCACCATTCATCTACCATAGAGCCGCCATTTATCTACCATAGAGCCACCATTCATCCACTACTGATCTACCATTCATCTACTATAGAGCCACCATTCATTTACCATAGAGCCACCATTCATCTACCATAGAGCCACCATTCATTTACCATAGAGCCACCATTCATCTACCATAGAGCCACCATTCATCTACCATAGAGCCACCATTCATCTACCATTGGGCTACCATTCATCTACCATTCATCCAACACTCATCTACCATTCATCCTACCATAGAGCCACCATTCATCTACCATAGAGCCACCATTCATCTACCATTGGGCTACCATTCATCTACCATTCATCCACCACTCATCTACCATTCATCTACCATAGAGCCACCATTCATCTACCATAGAGCCACCATTCATCTAACATAGAGCCACCATGAAGCTACCATTCATCTACCATTCATCCACCACTCATCTACCATTCATCTACCATAGAGCCACCATTCATCTACCATAGAGCCACCATTCATCTACCATAGAGCCACCATTCATCTACCATAGAGCCAACATTCATCTACCATAGAGCTGCCATTCATCTACCATTCATCCACCACTCATCTACCATAGAGCCACCATTCATCTACCATAAAGCCACCATTCATCTATCATAGGGCCACATTTCATCTATCATGAAACTACCATTCATCTACCATTCATCCACCACTCATCTACCATTCATCTACCATAGAGCCACCATTCATCTACCATAGAGCCACCATTCATCTACCATAGAGCCACCATACATATCTACCATAGAGCCACAATTCTCCTACCATAGAGCCACCATTCATCTACCATAGAGCCACCATTCATCTACCATAGAGCCACCATTCATCTACCATAGAGCCACCATTCATCTACCATAGAGCCACCATTCATCTACCATAGAGCCATCATTCATCTACCATAGAGTCGCCATTCATCTTCCATAGAGTCGCCATTCATCTACCATAGAGCCGCCATTCATCTACCATAGAGCCACCATTCATCTACCATAGAGCCACCATTCATCTACCATAGAGCCACCATTCATCTACCATAGGGCTACCATAGGGCTACCATTCATCTACCATTCATCCACTATTCATCTACCAAAGAGCCACCATTTATCTACCATAGAGCCACCATTCATCTACCATAGAGCCACCATTCATCCACCACTCATCTACCATTCATCTACCATCGAGCCACCATTCATCTACCCTAGAGCCACCATTCATCTAACATAGAGCCACCATTCATCTACCATAGAGCCACCATTCATCTACCATAAAGCCACCATTCATCTACCATAGAGCCACCATTCATCTACCATAGAGCCACCATTCATCTACCATAGGGCTACCATTCATCTACCATTCATCTACCATTCATCCACTATCCACCATTCATCTACCATTCATCTACCATTCATCCACTATCCACCATTCATCTACCATAGAGCCACCATTCATCCACCACTCATCTACCATTCATCTACCATAGTGCCACCATTCATCTACCATAGAGACACCATTCATCTACCACTCATCTACCATTCATCTATTATAGAGCCACCATTCATCTACCATAGAGCCACCATTCATCTACCATAGAGCCATCATTCATCTACCATTCATCCACCACTCATCTACTATTCATCTACCCTAGAGCCACCATTCATCTAACATAGAGCCACCATTCATCTACCATAAAGCCATCATTCATCTACCATAGAGCCACCATTCATCTACCATAGAGCCACCATTCATCTACCATAGGGCTACCATTCATCTACCATTCATCTACCATTCATCCACTATCCACCATTCATCTACCATTCATCCACTATCCACCATTCATCTACCATAGAGCCACCATTCATCCACCACTCATCTACCATTCATCTACCATAGAGCCACCATTCATCTACCATAGAGCCACCATTCATCTACCATAGAGCCACCATTCATCTACCATAGAGCCACCATTCATCTACCATAGGGCTACCATTCATCTACCATTCATCCACCACTCATCTACCATTCATCTACCATAGAGCCACCATTCATCTACCATAGAGCCACCATTCATCTACCACTCATCTACCATTCATCTACCATAGAGCCACCATTCATCTACCATAGAGCCACCATTCATCTACCATAGAGCCATCATTCATCTACCATAGGGCTACCATTCATCTACCATTCATCCACCACTCATCTACTATTCATCTACCCTAGAGCCACCATTCATCTAACATAGAGCCACCATTCATCTACCATAGAGCCACCATTCATCTACCATAATGCCACCATTCATCTACCATAGAGCCACCATTCGTCTACCATAGAGCCACCATTCATCTACCATAGGGCTACCATTCATCTACCATTCATCTACCATTCATCCACTATCCACCATTCATCTACCATTCATCTACCATTCATCCACTATCCACCATTCATCTACCATAGAGCCACCATTCATCTACCATAGAGCCACCATTCATCTACCATAGAGCCACCATACATATCTACCATAGAGCCACAATTCTCCTACCATAGAGCCACCATTCATCTACCATAAAGCCACCATTCATCTATCATAGGGCCACATTTCATCTACCATGAAACTACCATTCATCTACCATTCATCCACCACTCATCTACCATTCATCTACCATAGAGCCACCATTCATCTACCATAGAGCCACCATTCATCTACCATAGAGCCACCATACATATCTACCATAGAGCCACAATTCTCCTACCATAGAGCCACCATTCATCTACCATAGAGCCACCATTCATCTACCATAGAGCCACCATTCATCTACCATAGAGCCACCATTCATCTACCATAGAGCCACCATTCATCTACCATAGAGCCATCATTCATCTACCATAGAGTCGCCATTCATCTTCCATAGAGTCGCCATTCATCTACCATAGAGCCGCCATTCATCTACCATAGAGCCACCATTCATCTACCATAGAGCCACCATTCATCTACCATAGAGCCACCATTCATCTACCATAGGGCTACCATAGGGCTACCATTCATCTACCATTCATCCACTATTCATCTACCAAAGAGCCACCATTTATCTACCATAGAGCCACCATTCATCTACCATAGAGCCACCATTCATCCACCACTCATCTACCATTCATCTACCATCGAGCCACCATTCATCTACCCTAGAGCCACCATTCATCTAACATAGAGCCACCATTCATCTACCATAGAGCCACCATTCATCTACCATAAAGCCACCATTCATCTACCATAGAGCCACCATTCATCTACCATAGAGCCACCATTCATCTACCATAGGGCTACCATTCATCTACCATTCATCTACCATTCATCCACTATCCACCATTCATCTACCATTCATCTACCATTCATCCACTATCCACCATTCATCTACCATAGAGCCACCATTCATCCACCACTCATCTACCATTCATCTACCATAGTGCCACCATTCATCTACCATAGAGACACCATTCATCTACCACTCATCTACCATTCATCTATTATAGAGCCACCATTCATCTACCATAGAGCCACCATTCATCTACCATAGAGCCATCATTCATCTACCATTCATCCACCACTCATCTACTATTCATCTACCCTAGAGCCACCATTCATCTAACATAGAGCCACCATTCATCTACCATAAAGCCATCATTCATCTACCATAGAGCCACCATTCATCTACCATAGAGCCACCATTCATCTACCATAGGGCTACCATTCATCTACCATTCATCTACCATTCATCCACTATCCACCATTCATCTACCATTCATCCACTATCCACCATTCATCTACCATAGAGCCACCATTCATCCACCACTCATCTACCATTCATCTACCATAGAGCCACCATTCATCTACCATAGAGCCACCATTCATCTACCATAGAGCCACCATTCATCTACCATAGAGCCACCATTCATCTACCATAGGGCTACCATTCATCTACCATTCATCCACCACTCATCTACCATTCATCTACCATAGAGCCACCATTCATCTACCATAGAGCCACCATTCATCTACCACTCATCTACCATTCATCTACCATAGAGCCACCATTCATCTACCATAGAGCCACCATTCATCTACCATAGAGCCATCATTCATCTACCATAGGGCTACCATTCATCTACCATTCATCCACCACTCATCTACTATTCATCTACCCTAGAGCCACCATTCATCTAACATAGAGCCACCATTCATCTACCATAGAGCCACCATTCATCTACCATAATGCCACCATTCATCTACCATAGAGCCACCATTCATCTACCATAGAGCCACCATTCATCTACCATAGGGCTACCATTCATCTACCATTCATCTACCATTCATCCACTATCCACCATTCATCTACCATTCATCTACCATTCATCCACTATCCACCATTCATCTACCATAGAGCCACCATTCATCCACCACTCATCTACCATTCATCTACCATAGAGTCGCCATTCATCTACCATAGAGCCGCCATTCATCTACCATAGAGCCACCATTCATCTACCATAGAGCCACCATTCATCTACCATAGAGCCACCATTCATCTACCATAGGGCTACCATAGGGCTACCATTCATCTACCATTCATCCACTATTCATCTACCAAAGAGCCACCATTTATCTACCATAGAGCCACCATTCATCTACCATAGAGCCACCATTCATCCACCACTCATCTACCATTCATCTACCATCGAGCCACCATTCATCTACCCTAGAGCCACCATTCATCTAACATAGAGCCACCATTCATCTACCATAGAGCCACCATTCATCTACCATAAAGCCACCATTCATCTACCATAGAGCCACCATTCATCTACCATAGAGCCACCATTCATCTACCATAGGGCTACCATTCATCTACCATTCATCTACCATTCATCCACTATCCACCATTCATCTACCATTCATCTACCATTCATCCACTATCCACCATTCATCTACCATAGAGCCACCATTCATCCACCACTCATCTACCATTCATCTACCATAGTGCCACCATTCATCTACCATAGAGACACCATTCATCTACCACTCATCTACCATTCATCTATTATAGAGCCACCATTCATCTACCATAGAGCCACCATTCATCTACCATAGAGCCACCATTCATCTACCATAGAGCCACCATTCATCTACCATAGGGCTACCATTCATCTACCATTCATCTACCATTCATCCACTATCCACCATTCATCTACCATTCATCCACTATCCACCATTCATCTACCATAGAGCCACCATTCATCCACCACTCATCTACCATTCATCTACCATAGAGCCACCATTCATCTACCATAGAGCCACCATTCATCTACCATAGAGCCACCATTCATCTACCATAGAGCCACCATTCATCTACCATAGGGCTACCATTCATCTACCATTCATCCACCACTCATCTACCATTCATCTACCATAGAGCCACCATTCATCTACCATAGAGCCACCATTCATCTACCACTCATCTACCATTCATCTACCATAGAGCCACCATTCATCTACCATAGAGCCACCATTCATCTACCATAGAGCCATCATTCATCTACCATAGGGCTACCATTCATCTACCATTCATCCACCACTCATCTACTATTCATCTACCCTAGAGCCACCATTCATCTAACATAGAGCCACCATTCATCTACCATAGAGCCACCATTCATCTACCATAATGCCACCATTCATCTACCATAGAGCCACCATTCATCTACCATAGAGCCACCATTCATCTACCATAGGGCTACCATTCATCTACCATTCATCTACCATTCATCCACTATCCACCATTCATCTACCATTCATCTACCATTCATCCACTATCCACCATTCATCTACCATAGAGCCACCATTCATCCACCACTCATCTACCATTCATCTACCATAGAGCCACCATTCATCTACCATAGTGCTACCATTCATCTACCTTAGAGCCACCATTCATCTACCATAGAGCCATCATTCATCTACCATAGGGCTACCACTCATCTACCATTCATCCACCACTCATCTACCATTCATCTACCATAGAGCCACCATTCATCTACCGTAGAGCCACCATTCATCTACCATAGAGCTACCTTTCGTCTAACATTGACCCACCATTAATATCTACCATAGAGCCACCATTCTCCTACCATAGAGCCACCATTCATCTACCATAGAGCCACCATTCATCTACCATAGAGCCACCATTCATCTACCATAGAGCCACCATTCATCTACCATAGAACCATCACTCATCTCCGATAGGGCTACCATTCCTCTCCCATACAGCCACCATAGGGCTACCATTCATCCACCATTCATCTACCATTCATCCACCACTCATCTACCATTCATCTACCATAGAGCCACCATTCATCTACCGTAGAGCCACCATTCATCTACCATAGAGCTACCTTTCATCTAACATAGACCCACCATTCATTTCTACCATAGAGCCACCATTCCCCTACCATAGAGCCACCATTCATCTACCATAGAGCCACCATTCATCTACCATAGAGCCACCATTCATCTACCATAGAGCCACCATTCATCTACCATAGAGCCAACATTCATCTACCATAGAGCTGCCATTCATCTACCATTCATCCACCACTCATCTACCATAGAGCCACCATTCATCTACCATAAAGCCACCATTCATCTATCATAGGGCCACATTTCATCTACCATGAAACTACCATTCATCTACCATTCATCCACCACTCATCTACCATTCATCTACCATAGAGCCACCATTCATCTACCATAGAGCCACCATTCATCTACCATAGAGCCACCATTCATCTACCATAGAGCCACCATTCATCTACTATAGAGCCACCATTCATCTACCATAAGGCTACCATTCATCTACCATTCATCAACCACTCATCTATCATTCATCTACCATAGAGCCACTATTCATCTACCATAGAGCCACCATTCATATACCATAGAGCCACCATTCATCTACCATAGAGCCGCCATTCATCTACCATAGAACCACCATTCATCCACCACTCATCTACCATTCATCTACCATAGAGCCAACATTCATCTACCATAGAGCCGCCAATCATCTACCATAGAGCCACCATTCATCTACTATAGAGCCACCATTCATCTACCATAAGGCTACCATTCATCTAACATTCATCAACCACTCATCTACCATTCATCTACCATAGAGCCACCATTCATCTACCATAGAGCCGCCATTCATCTACCATAGAACCACCATTCATCCACCACTCATCTACCATTCATCTACCATAGAGCCACCATTCATCTACCATAGAGCCACCAATCATCTACCATAGAGCCACCATTCATCTACTATAGAGCCACCATTCATCTACCATAAGGCTACCGTTCATCTACCATTCATCAACCACTCATCTACCATTCAACTACCTTAGAGCCACCATTCATCTACCATAGAGCCACCAATCATTTACCATAGAGCCACCATTCATCTACTATAGAGCCACCATTCATCTACCATAAGGCTACCATTCATCTACCATTCATCTACCATAGAGCCACCATTCATCTACCATAGAGCCACCATTCATCCACCACTCATCTACCATTCATCTACCATAGAGCCACCATTCATCTACCATAGAGCCACCATTCATCTACCATAGAGCCACCATTCATCTACCATAGAGCCGCCATTTATCTACCATAGAGCCACCATTCATCCACTACTCATCTACCATTCATCTACTATAGAGCCACCATTCATTTACCATAGAGCCACCATTCATCTACCATAGAGCCACCATTCATTTACCATAGAGCCACCATTCATCTACCATAGAGCCACCATTCATCTACCATAGAGCCACCATTCATCTACCATTGGGCTACCATTCATCTACCATTCATCCACCACTCATCTACCATTCATCCTACCATAGAGCCACCATTCATCTACCATAGAGCCACCATTCATCTACCATTGGGCTACCATTCATCTACCATTCATCCACCACTCATCTACCATTCATCTACCATGGAGCCACCATTCATCTACCATAGAGCCACCATTCATCTAACATAGAGCCACCATGAAGCTACCATTCATCTACCATTCATCCACCACTCATCTACCATTCATCTACCATAGAGCCACCATTCATCTACCATAGAGCCACCATTCATCTACCATAGAGCCACCATTCATCTACCATAGAGCCAACATTCATCTACCATAGAGCTGCCATTCATCTACCATTCATCCACCACTCATCTACCATAGAGCCACCATTCATCTACCATAAAGCCACCATTCATCTATCATAGGGCCACATTTCATCTACCATGAAACTACCATTCATCTACCATTCATCCACCACTCATCTACAATTCATCTACCATAGAGCCACCATTCATCTACCATAGAGCCACCATTCATCTACCATAGAGCCACCATACATATCTACCATAGAGCCACAATTCTCCTACCATAGAGCCACCATTCATCTACCATAGAGCCACCATTCATCTACCATAGAGCCACCATTCATCTACCATAGAGCCACCATTCATCTACCATAGAGCCACCATTCATCTACCATAGAGCCATCATTCATCTACCATAGAGTCGCCATTCATCTTCCATAGAGACGCCATTCATCTACCATAGAGCCACCATTCATCTACTATAGAGCCACCATTCATCTACCATAAGGCTACCATTCATCTAACATTCATCAACCACTCATCTACCATTCATCTACCATAGAGCCACCATTCATCTACCATAGAGCCGCCATTCATCTACCATAGAACCACCATTCATCCACCACTCATCTACCATTCATCTACCATAGAGCCACCATTCATCTACCATAGAGCCACCAATCATCTACCATAGAGCCACCATTCATCTACCATAGAGCCACCATTCATCTACCATAGAGCCACCATTCATCTACCATAGAGCCACCATTCATCTACCATAGAGCCACCATTCATCCACCACTCATCTACCATTCATCTACCATAGAGCCAACATTCATCTACCATAGAGCCGCCAATCATCTACCATAGAGCCACCATTCATCTACTATAGAGCCACCATTCATCTACCATAAGGCTACCATTCATCTAACATTCATCAACCACTCATCTACCATTCATCTACCATAGAGCCACCATTCATCTACCATAGAGCCGCCATTCATCTACCATAGAACCACCATTCATCCACCACTCATCTACCATTCATCTACCATAGAGCCACCATTCATCTACCATAGAGCCACCAATCATCTACCATAGAGCCACCATTCATCTACTATAGAGCCACCATTCATCTACCATGAGGCTACCGTTCATCTACCATTCATCAACCACTCATCTACCATTCAACTACCTTAGAGCCACCATTCATCTACCATAGAGCCACCAATCATTTACCATAGAGCCACCATTCATCTACTATAGAGCCACCATTCATCTACCATAAGGCTACCATTCATCTACCATTCATCTACCATAGAGCCACCATTCATCTACCATAGAGCCACCATTCATCCACCACTCATCTACCATTCATCTACCATAGAGCCACCATTCATCTACCATAGAGCCACCATTCATCTACCATAGAGCCACCATTCATCTACCATAGAGCCGCCATTTATCTACCATAGAGCCACCATTCATCCACTACTCATCTACCATTCATCTACTATAGAGCCACCATTCATTTACCATAGAGCCACCATTCATCTACCATAGAGCCACCATTCATTTACCATAGAGCCACCATTCATCTACCATAGAGCCACCATTCATCTACCATAGAGCCACCATTCATCTACCATTGGGCTACCATTCATCTACCATTCATCCACCACTCATCTACCATTCATCCTACCATAGAGCCACCATTCATCTACCATAGAGCCACCATTCATCTACCATTGGGCTACCATTCATCTACCATTCATCCACCACTCATCTACCATTCATCTACCATGGAGCCACCATTCATCTACCATAGAGCCACCATTCATCTAACATAGAGCCACCATGAAGCTACCATTCATCTACCATTCATCCACCACTCATCTACCATTCATCTACCATAGAGCCACCATTCATCTACCATAGAGCCACCATTCATCTACCATAGAGCCACCATTCATCTACCATAGAGCCAACATTCATCTACCATAGAGCTGCCATTCATCTACCATTCATCCACCACTCATCTACCATAGAGCCACCATTCATCTACCATAAAGCCACCATTCATCTATCATAGGGCCACATTTCATCTACCATGAAACTACCATTCATCTACCATTCATCCACCACTCATCTACAATTCATCTACCATAGAGCCACCATTCATCTACCATAGAGCCACCATTCATCTACCATAGAGCCACCATACATATCTACCATAGAGCCACAATTCTCCTACCATAGAGCCACCATTCATCTACCATAGAGCCACCATTCATCTACCATAGAGCCACCATTCATCTACCATAGAGCCACCATTCATCTACCATAGAGCCACCATTCATCTACCATAGAGCCATCATTCATCTACCATAGAGTCGCCATTCATCTTCCATAGAGACGCCATTCATCTACCATAGAGCCGCCATTCATCTACCATAGAGCCACCATTCATCTACCATAGAGCCACCATTCATCTACCATAGAGCCACCATTCATCTACCATAAGGCTACCATAGGGCTACCATTCATCTACCATTCATCCACTATTCATCTACCACAGAGCCACCATTTATCTACCATAGAGCCACCATTCATCTACCATAGAGCCACCATTCATCTACCATAGAGCCAACATTCATCTACCATAGAGCCACCATTCATCTACCATAGAGCCACCATTCATCAACCATAGAGCCACCATTCATCTACCATAGGGCTATCATTCATCTACCATTCATCCACCACTCATCTACCATTCAACTACCTTAGAGCCACCATTCATCTACCATAGAGCCACCAATCATTTACCATAGAGCCACCATTCATCCACTATAGAGCCACCATTCATCTACCATAAGGCTACCATTCATCTACCATTCATCAACCACTCATCTACCATTCATCTACCATAGAGCCACCATTCATCTACCATAGAGCCACCATTCATCTACCATAGAGCCACCATTCATCTACCATAGAGCCGCCATTCATCTACCATAGAGCCACCATTCATCTACCATAGAGCCACCATTCATCAACCATAGAGCCACCATTCATCTACCATAGGGCTACCATTCATCTACCATTCATCCACCACTCATCTACCATTCATCTACCTTAGAGCCACCATTCATCTACCATAGAGCTACCTTTCATCTAACATAGACCCACCATTCATTTCTACCATAGAGCCACCATTCTCCTACCATAGAGCCACCATTCATCTACCATAGAGCCACCATTCATCTACCATAGAGCCACCATTCATCTACCATAGAGCCACCATTCATCTACCATTGAGCCAACATTCATCTACCATAGAGCTGCCATTCATCTACCATTCATCCACCATTCATCTACCATAGAGCCACCATTCATCTACCATAAAGCCACCATTCATCTATCATAGGGCCACATTTCATCTACCATGAAACTACCATTCATCTACCATTCATCCACCACTCATCTACCATTCATCTACCATAGAGCCACCATTCATCTACCATAGAGCCACCATTCATCTACCATAGAGCCACCATTCATCTACCATAGAGCCACCATTCATCTACCATAGAGCCGCCATTTATCTACCATAGAGCCACCATTCATCCACTACTGATCTACCATTCATCTACTATAGAGCCACCATTCATTTACCATAGAGCCACCATTCATCTACCATAGAGCCACCATTCATTTACCATAGAGCCACCATTCATCTACCATAGAGCCACCATTCATCTACCATAGAGCCACCATTCATCTACCATTGGGCTACCATTCATCTACCATTCATCCACCACTCATCTACCATTCATCCTACCATAGAGCCACCATTCATCTACCATAGAGCCACCATTCATCTACCATTGGGCTACCATTCATCTACCATTCATCCACCACTCATCTACCATTCATCTACCATAGAGCCACCATTCATCTACCATAGAGCCACCATTCATCTAACATAGAGCCACCATGAAGCTACCATTCATCTACCATTCATCCACCACTCATCTACCATTCATCTACCATAGAGCCACCATTCATCTACCATAGAGCCACCATTCATCTACCATAGAGCCACCATTCATCTACCATAGAGCCAACATTCATCTACCATAGAGCTGCCATTCATCTACCATTCATCCACCACTCATCTACCATAGAGCCACCATTCATCTACCATAAAGCCACCATTCATCTATCATAGGGCCACATTTCATCTACCATGAAACTACCATTCATCTACCATTCATCCACCACTCATCTACCATTCATCTACCATAGAGCCACCATTCATCTACCATAGAGCCACCATACATATCTACCATAGAGCCACAATTCTCCTACCATAGAGCCACCATTCATCTACCATAGAGCCACCATTCATCTACCATAGAGCCACCATTCATCTACCATAGAGCCACCATTCATCTACCATAGAGCCACCATTCATCTACCATAGAGCCATCATTCATCTACCATAGAGTCGCCATTCATCTTCCATAGAGTCGCCATTCATCTACCATAGAGCCGCCATTCATCTACCATAGAGCCACCATTCATCTACCATAGAGCCACCATTCATCTACCATAGAGCCACTATTCATCTACCATAGGGCTACCATAGGGCTACCATTCATCTACCATTCATCCACTATTCATCTACCAAAGAGCCACCATTTATCTACCATAGAGCCACCATTCATCTACCATAGAGCCACCATTCATCCACCACTCATCTACCATTCATCTACCATCGAGCCACCATTCATCTACCCTAGAGCCACCATTCATCTAACATAGAGCCACCATTCATCTACCATAGAGCCACCATTCATCTACCATAAAGCCACCATTCATCTACCATAGAGCCACCATTCATCTACCATAGAGCCACCATTCATCTACCATAGGGCTACCATTCATCTACCATTCATCTACCATTCATCCACTATCCACCATTCATCTACCATTCATCTACCATTCATCCACTATCCACCATTCATCTACCATAGAGCCACCATTCATCCACCACTCATCTACCATTCATCTACCATAGTGCCACCATTCATCTACCATAGAGACACCATTCATCTACCACTCATCTACCATTCATCTATTATAGAGCCACCATTCATCTACCATAGAGCCACCATTCATCTACCATAGAGCCATCATTCATCTACCATTCATCCACCACTCATCTACTATTCATCTACCCTAGAGCCACCATTCATCTAACATAGAGCCACCATTCATCTACCATAAAGCCATCATTCATCTACCATAGAGCCACCATTCATCTACCATAGAGCCACCATTCATCTACCATAGGGCTACCATTCATCTACCATTCATCTACCATTCATCCACTATCCACCATTCATCTACCATTCATCCACTATCCACCATTCATCTACCATAGAGCCACCATTCATCCACCACTCATCTACCATTCATCTACCATAGAGCCACCATTCATCTACCATAGAGCCACCATTCATCTACCATAGAGCCACCATTCATCTACCATAGAGCCACCATTCATCTACCATAGGGCTACCATTCATCTACCATTCATCCACCACTCATCTACCATTCATCTACCATAGAGCCACCATTCATCTACCATAGAGCCACCATTCATCTACCACTCATCTACCATTCATCTACCATAGAGCCACCATTCATCTACCATAGAGCCACCATTCATCTACCATAGAGCCATCATTCATCTACCATAGGGCTACCATTCATCTACCATTCATCCACCACTCATCTACTATTCATCTACCCTAGAGCCACCATTCATCTAACATAGAGCCACCATTCATCTACCATAGAGCCACCATTCATCTACCATAATGCCACCATTCATCTACCATAGAGCCACCATTCATCTACCATAGAGCCACCATTCATCTACCATAGGGCTACCATTCATCTACCATTCATCTACCATTCATCCACTATCCACCATTCATCTACCATTCATCTACCATTCATCCACTATCCACCATTCATCTACCATAGAGCCACCATTCATCCACCACTCATCTACCATTCATCTACCATAGAGTCGCCATTCATCTACCATAGAGCCGCCATTCATCTACCATAGAGCCACCATTCATCTACCATAGAGCCACCATTCATCTACCATAGAGCCACCATTCATCTACCATAGGGCTACCATAGGGCTACCATTCATCTACCATTCATCCACTATTCATCTACCAAAGAGCCACCATTTATCTACCATAGAGCCACCATTCATCTACCATAGAGCCACCATTCATCCACCACTCATCTACCATTCATCTACCATCGAGCCACCATTCATCTACCCTAGAGCCACCATTCATCTAACATAGAGCCACCATTCATCTACCATAGAGCCACCATTCATCTACCATAAAGCCACCATTCATCTACCATAGAGCCACCATTCATCTACCATAGAGCCACCATTCATCTACCATAGGGCTACCATTCATCTACCATTCATCTACCATTCATCCACTATCCACCATTCATCTACCATTCATCTACCATTCATCCACTATCCACCATTCATCTACCATAGAGCCACCATTCATCCACCACTCATCTACCATTCATCTACCATAGTGCCACCATTCATCTACCATAGAGACACCATTCATCTACCACTCATCTACCATTCATCTATTATAGAGCCACCATTCATCTACCATAGAGCCACCATTCATCTACCATAGAGCCACCATTCATCTACCATAGAGCCACCATTCATCTACCATAGGGCTACCATTCATCTACCATTCATCTACCATTCATCCACTATCCACCATTCATCTACCATTCATCCACTATCCACCATTCATCTACCATAGAGCCACCATTCATCCACCACTCATCTACCATTCATCTACCATAGAGCCACCATTCATCTACCATAGAGCCACCATTCATCTACCATAGAGCCACCATTCATCTACCATAGAGCCACCATTCATCTACCATAGGGCTACCATTCATCTACCATTCATCCACCACTCATCTACCATTCATCTACCATAGAGCCACCATTCATCTACCATAGAGCCACTATTCATCTACCACTCATCTACCATTCATCTACCATAGAGCCACCATTCATCTACCATAGAGCCACCATTCATCTACCATAGAGCCATCATTCATCTACCATAGGGCTACCATTCATCTACCATTCATCCACCACTCATCTACTATTCATCTACCCTAGAGCCACCATTCATCTAACATAGAGCCACCATTCATCTACCATAGAGCCACCATTCATCTACCATAATGCCACCATTCATCTACCATAGAGCCACCATTCATCTACCATAGAGCCACCATTCATCTACCATAGGGCTACCATTCATCTACCATTCATCTACCATTCATCCACTATCCACCATTCATCTACCATTCATCTACCATTCATCCACTATCCACCATTCATCTACCATAGAGCCACCATTCATCCACCACTCATCTACCATTCATCTACCATAGAGCCACCATTCATCTACCATAGTGCTACCATTCATCTACCTTAGAGCCACCATTCATCTACCATAGAGCCATCATTCATCTACCATAGGGCTACCACTCATCTACCATTCATCCACCACTCATCTACCATTCATCTACAATAGAGCCACCATTCATCTACCGTAGAGCCACCATTCATCTACCATAGAGCTACCTTTCATCTAACATTGACCCACCATTAATATCTACCATAGAGCCACCATTCTCCTACCATAGAGCCACCATTCATCTACCATAGAGCCACCATTCATCTACCATAGAGCCACCATTCATCTACCATAGAGCCACCATTCATCTACCATAGAACCATCACTCATCTCCGATAGGGCTACCATTCCTCTCCCATACAGCCACCATAGGGCTACCATTCATCCACCATTCATCTACCATTCATCCACCACTCATCTACCATTCATCTACCATAGAGCCACCATTCATCTACCGTAGAGCCACCATTCATCTACCATAGAGCTACCTTTCATCTAACATAGACCCACCATTCATTTCTACCATAGAGCCACCATTCCCCTACCATAGAGCCACCATTCATCTACCATAGAGCCACCATTCATCTACCATAGAGCCACCATTCATCTACCATAGAGCCACCATTCATCTACCATAGAGCCAACATTCATCTACCATAGAGCTGCCATTCATCTACCATTCATCCACCACTCATCTACCATAGAGCCACCATTCATCTACCATAAAGCCACCATTCATCTATCATAGGGCCACATTTCATCTACCATGAAACTACCATTCATCTACCATTCATCCACCACTCATCTACCATTCATCTACCATAGAGCCACCATTCATCTACCATAGAGCCACCATTCATCTACCATAGAGCCACCATTCATCTACCATAGAGCCACCATTCATCTACTATAGAGCCACCATTCATCTACCATAAGGCTACCATTCATCTACCATTCATCAACCACTCATCTATCATTCATCTACCATAGAGCCACTATTCATCTACCATAGAGCCACCATTCATATACCATAGAGCCACCATTCATCTACCATAGAGCCGCCATTCATCTACCATAGAACCACCATTCATCCACCACTCATCTACCATTCATCTACCATAGAGCCAACATTCATCTACCATAGAGCCGCCAATCATCTACCATAGAGCCACCATTCATCTACTATAGAGCCACCATTCATCTACCATAAGGCTACCATTCATCTAACATTCATCAACCACTCATCTACCATTCATCTACCATAGAGCCACCATTCATCTACCATAGAGCCGCCATTCATCTACCATAGAACCACCATTCATCCACCACTCATCTACCATTCATCTACCATAGAGCCACCATTCATCTACCATAGAGCCATCAATCATCTACCATAGAGCCACCATTCATCTACTATAGAGCCACCATTCATCTACCATAAGGCTACCGTTCATCTACCATTCATCAACCACTCATCTACCATTCAACTACCTTAGAGCCACCATTCATCTACCATAGAGCCACCAATCTTTTACCATAGAGCCACCATTCATCTACTATAGAGCCACCATTCATCTACCATAAGGCTACCATTCATCTACCATTCATCTACCATAGAGCCACAATTCATCTACCATAGAGCCACCATTCATACAACACTCATCTACCATTCATCTACCATAGAGCCACCATTCATCTACCATAGAGCCACCATTCATCTACCATAGAGCCACCATTCATCTACCATAGAGCCGCCATTTATCTACCATAGAGCCACCATTCATCCACTACTCATCTACCATTCATCTACTATAGAGCCACCATTCATTTACCATAGAGCCACCATTCATCTACCATAGAGCCACCATTCATTTACCATAGAGCCACCATTCATCTACCATAGAGCCACCATTCATCTACCATAGAGCCACCATTCATCTACCATTGGGCTACCATTCATCTACCATTCATCCACCACTCATCTACCATTCATCCTACCATAGAGCCACCATTCATCTACCATAGAGCCACCATTCATCTACCATTGGGCTACCATTCATCTACCATTCATCCACCACTCATCTACCATTCATCTACCATGGAGCCACCATTCATCTACCATAGAGCCACCATTCATCTAACATAGAGCCACCATGAAGCTACCATTCATCTACCATTCATCCACCACTCATCTACCATTCATCTACCATAGAGCCACCATTCATCTACCATAGAGCCACCATTCATCTACCATAGAGCCACCATTCATCTACCATAGAGCCAACATTCATCTACCATAGAGCTGCCATTCATCTACCATTCATCCACCACTCATCTACCATAGAGCCACCATTCATCTACCATAAAGCCACCATTCATCTATCATAGGGCCACATTTCATCTACCATGAAACTACCATTCATCTACCATTCATCCACCACTCATCTACAATTCATCTACCATAGAGCCACCATTCATCTACCATAGAGCCACCATTCATCTACCATAGAGCCACCATACATATCTACCATAGAGCCACAATTCTCCTACCATAGAGCCACCATTCATCTACCATAGAGCCACCATTCATCTACCATAGAGCCACCATTCATCTACCATAGAGCCACCATTCATCTACCATAGAGCCACCATTCATCTACCATAGAGCCATCATTCATCTACCATAGAGTCGCCATTCATCTTCCATAGAGACGCCATTCATCTACCATAGAGCCGCCATTCATCTACCATAGAGCCACCATTCATCTACCATAGAGCCACCATTCATCTACCATAGAGCCACCATTCATCTACCATAAGGCTACCATAGGGCTACCATTCATCTACCATTCATCCACTATTCATCTACCACAGAGCCACCATTTATCTACCATAGAGCCACCATTCATCTACCATAGAGCCACCATTCATCTACCATAGAGCCAACATTCATCTACCATAGAGCCACCATTCATCTACCATAGAGCCACCATTCATCAACCATAGAGCCACCATTCATCTACCATAGGGCTATCATTCATCTACCATTCATCCACCACTCATCTACCATTCAACTACCTTAGAGCCACCATTCATCTACCATAGAGCCACCAATCATTTACCATAGAGCCACCATTCATCCACTATAGAGCCACCATTCATCTACCATAAGGCTACCATTCATCTACCATTCATCAACCACTCATCTACCATTCATCTACCATAGAGCCACCATTCATCTACCATAGAGCCACCATTCATCTACCATAGAGCCACCATTCATCTACCATAGAGCCGCCATTCATCTACCATAGAGCCACCATTCATCTACCATAGAGCCACCATTCATCAACCATAGAGCCACCATTCATCTACCATAGGGCTACCATTCATCTACCATTCATCCACCACTCATCTACCATTCATCTACCTTAGAGCCACCATTCATCTACCATAGAGCTACCTTTCATCTAACATAGACCCACCATTCATTTCTACCATAGAGCCACCATTCTCCTACCATAGAGCCACCATTCATCTACCATAGAGCCACCATTCATCTACCATAGAGCCACCATTCATCTACCATAGAGCCACCATTCATCTACCATAGAGCCACCATTCATCCACTACTGATCTACCATTCATCTACTATAGAGCCACCATTCATTTACCATAGAGCCACCATTCATCTACCATAGAGCCACCATTCATTTACCATAGAGCCACCATTCATCTACCATAGAGCCACCATTCATCTACCATAGAGCCACCATTCATCTACCATTGGGCTACCATTCATCTACCATTCATCCACCACTCATCTACCATTCATCCTACCATAGAGCCACCATTCATCTACCATAGAGCCACCATTCATCTACCATTGGGCTACCATTCATCTACCATTCATCCACCACTCATCTACCATTCATCTACCATAGAGCCACCATTCATCTACCATAGAGCCACCATTCATCTAACATAGAGCCACCATGAAGCTACCATTCATCTACCATTCATCCACCACTCATCTACCATTCATCTACCATAGAGCCACCATTCATCTACCATAGAGCCACCATTCATCTACCATAGAGCCACCATTCATCTACCATAGAGCCAACATTCATCTACCATAGAGCTGCCATTCATCTACCATTCATCCACCACTCATCTACCATAGAGCCACCATTCATCTACCATAAAGCCACCATTCATCTATCATAGGGCCACATTTCATCTACCATGAAACTACCATTCATCTACCATTCATCCACCACTCATCTACCATTCATCTACCATAGAGCCACCATTCATCTACCATAGAGCCACCATACATATCTACCATAGAGCCACAATTCTCCTACCATAGAGCCACCATTCATCTACCATAGAGCCACCATTCATCTACCATAGAGCCACCATTCATCTACCATAGAGCCACCATTCATCTACCATAGAGCCATCATTCATCTACCATAGAGTCGCCATTCATCTTCCATAGAGTCGCCATTCATCTACCATAGAGCCGCCATTCATCTACCATAGAGCCACCATTCATCTACCATAGAGCCACCATTCATCTACCATAGAGCCACCATTCATCTACCATAGGGCTACCATAGGGCTACCATTCATCTACCATTCATCCACTATTCATCTACCAAAGAGCCACCATTTATCTACCATAGAGCCACCATTCATCTACCATAGAGCCACCATTCATCCACCACTCATCTACCATTCATCTACCATCGAGCCACCATTCATCTACCCTAGAGCCACCATTCATCTAACATAGAGCCACCATTCATCTACCATAGAGCCACCATTCATCTACCATAAAGCCACCATTCATCTACCATAGAGCCACCATTCATCTACCATAGAGCCACCATTCATCTACCATAGGGCTACCATTCATCTACCATTCATCTACCATTCATCCACTATCCACCATTCATCTACCATTCATCTACCATTCATCCACTATCCACCATTCATCTACCATAGAGCCACCATTCATCCACCACTCATCTACCATTCATCTACCATAGTGCCACCATTCATCTACCATAGAGACACCATTCATCTACCACTCATCTACCATTCATCTATTATAGAGCCACCATTCATCTACCATAGAGCCACCATTCATCTACCATAGAGCCATCATTCATCTACCATTCATCCACCACTCATCTACTATTCATCTACCCTAGAGCCACCATTCATCTAACATAGAGCCACCATTCATCTACCATAAAGCCATCATTCATCTACCATAGAGCCACCATTCATCTACCATAGAGCCACCATTCATCTACCATAGGGCTACCATTCATCTACCATTCATCTACCATTCATCCACTATCCACCATTCATCTACCATTCATCCACTATCTACCATTCATCTACCATAGAGCCACCATTCATCCACCACTCATCTACCATTCATCTACCATAGAGCCACCATTCATCTACCATAGAGCCACCATTCATCTACCATAGAGCCACCATTCATCTACCATAGAGCCACCATTCATCTACCATAGGGCTACCATTCATCTACCATTCATCCACCACTCATCTACCATTCATCTACCATAGAGCCACCATTCATCTACCATAGAGCCACCTTTCATCTACCACTCATCTACCATTCATCTACCATAGAGCCACCATTCATCTACCATAGAGCCACCATTCATCTACCATAGAGCCATCATTCATCTACCATAGGGCTACCATTCATCTACCATTCATCCACCACTCATCTAATATTCATCTACCCTAGAGCCACCATTCATCTAACATAGAGCCACCATTCATCTACCATAGAGCCACCATTCATCTACCATAATGCCACCATTCATCTACCATAGAGCCACCATTCATCTACCATAGAGCCACCATTCATCTACCATAGGGCTACCATTCATCTACCATTCATCTACCATTCATCCACTATCCACCATTCATCTACCATTCATCTACCATTCATCCACTATCCACCATTCATCTACCATAGAGCCACCATTCATCCACCACTCATCTACCATTCATCTACCATAGAGTCGCCATTCATCTACCATAGAGCCGCCATTCATCTACCATAGAGCCACCATTCATCTACCATAGAGCCACCATTCATCTACCATAGAGCCACCATTCATCTACCATAGGGCTACCATAGGGCTACCATTCATCTACCATTCATCCACTATTCATCTACCAAAGAGCCACCATTTATCTACCATAGAGCCACCATTCATCTACCATAGAGCCACCATTCATCCACCACTCATCTACCATTCATCTACCATCGAGCCACCATTCATCTACCCTAGAGCCACCATTCATCTAACATAGAGCCACCATTCATCTACCATAGAGCCACCATTCATCTACCATAAAGCCACCATTCATCTACCATAGAGCCACCATTCATCTACCATAGAGCCACCATTCATCTACCATAGGGCTACCATTCATCTACCATTCATCTACCATTCATCCACTATCCACCATTCATCTACCATTCATCTACCATTCATCCACTATCCACCATTCATCTACCATAGAGCCACCATTCATCCACCACTCATCTACCATTCATCTACCATAGTGCCACCATTCATCTACCATAGAGACACCATTCATCTACCACTCATCTACCATTCATCTATTATAGAGCCACCATTCATCTACCATAGAGCCACCATTCATCTACCATAGAGCCACCATTCATCTACCATAGAGCCACCATTCATCTACCATAGGGCTACCATTCATCTACCATTCATCTACCATTCATCCACTATCCACCATTCATCTACCATTCATCCACTATCCACCATTCATCTACCATAGAGCCACCATTCATCCACCACTCATCTACCATTCATCTACCATAGAGCCACCATTCATCTACCATAGAGCCACCATTCATCTACCATAGAGCCACCATTCATCTACCATAGAGCCACCATTCATCTACCATAGGGCTACCATTCATCTACCATTCATCCACCACTCATCTACCATTCATCTACCATAGAGCCACCATTCATCTACCATAGAGCCACCATTCATCTACCACTCATCTACCATTCATCTACCATAGAGCCACCATTCATCTACCATAGAGCCACCATTCATCTACCATAGAGCCATCATTCATCTACCATAGGGCTACCATTCATCTACCATTCATCCACCACCCATCTACTATTCATCTACCCTAGAGCCACCATTCATCTAACATAGAGCCACCATTCATCTACCATAGAGCCACCATTCATCTACCATAATGCCACCATTCATCTACCATAGAGCCACCATTCATCTACCATAGAGCCACCATTCATCTACCATAGGGCTACCATTCATCTACCATTCATCTACCATTCATCCACTATCCACCATTCATCTACCATTCATCTACCATTCATCCACTATCCACCATTCATCTACCATAGAGCCACCATTCATCCACCACTCATCTACCATTCATCTACCATAGAGCCACCATTCATCTACCATAGTGCTACCATTCATCTACCTTAGAGCCACCATTCATCTACCATAGAGCCATCATTCATCTACCATAGGGCTACCATTCATCTACCATTCATCCACCACTCATCTACCATTCATCTACCATAGAGCCACCATTCATCTACCGTAGAGCCACCATTCATCTACCATAGAGCCACCATTCATCTACCATAGAGCCACCATTCATCTACCATAGGGCTACCATTCATCTACCATTCATCCACCACTCATCTACCATTCATCTACCATAGAGCCACCATTCATCTACCATAGAGCCACCTTTCATCTACCACTCATCTACCATTCATCTACCATAGAGCCACCATTCATCTACCATAGAGCCACCATTCATCTACCATAGAGCCATCATTCATCTACCATAGGGCTACCATTCATCTACCATTCATCCACCACTCATCTAATATTCATCTACCCTAGAGCCACCATTCATCTAACATAGAGCCACCATTCATCTACCATAGAGCCACCATTCATCTACCATAATGCCACCATTCATCTACCATAGAGCCACCATTCATCTACCATAGAGCCACCATTCATCTACCATAGGGCTACCATTCATCTACCATTCATCTACCATTCATCCACTATCCACCATTCATCTACCATTCATCTACCATTCATCCACTATCCACCATTCATCTACCATAGAGCCACCATTCATCCACCACTCATCTACCATTCATCTACCATAGAGTCGCCATTCATCTACCATAGAGCCGCCATTCATCTACCATAGAGCCACCATTCATCTACCATAGAGCCACCATTCATCTACCATAGAGCCACCATTCATCTACCATAGGGCTACCATAGGGCTACCATTCATCTACCATTCATCCACTATTCATCTACCAAAGAGCCACCATTTATCTACCATAGAGCCACCATTCATCTACCATAGAGCCACCATTCATCCACCACTCATCTACCATTCATCTACCATCGAGCCACCATTCATCTACCCTAGAGCCACCATTCATCTAACATAGAGCCACCATTCATCTACCATAGAGCCACCATTCATCTACCATAAAGCCACCATTCATCTACCATAGAGCCACCATTCATCTACCATAGAGCCACCATTCATCTACCATAGGGCTACCATTCATCTACCATTCATCTACCATTCATCCACTATCCACCATTCATCTACCATTCATCTACCATTCATCCACTATCCACCATTCATCTACCATAGAGCCACCATTCATCCACCACTCATCTACCATTCATCTACCATAGTGCCACCATTCATCTACCATAGAGACACCATTCATCTACCACTCATCTACCATTCATCTATTATAGAGCCACCATTCATCTACCATAGAGCCACCATTCATCTACCATAGAGCCACCATTCATCTACCATAGAGCCACCATTCATCTACCATAGGGCTACCATTCATCTACCATTCATCTACCATTCATCCACTATCCACCATTCATCTACCATAGAGCCACCATTCATCCACCACTCATCTACCATTCATCTACCATAGAGCCACCATTCATCTACCATAGAGCCACCATTCATCTACCATAGAGCCACCATTCATCTACCATAGAGCCACCATTCATCTACCATAGGGCTACCATTCATCTACCATTCATCTACCATTCATCCACTATCCACCATTCATCTACCATTCATCTACCATTCATCCACTATCCACCATTCATCTACCATAGAGCCACCATTCATCCACCACTCATCTACCATTCATCTACCATAGAGTCGCCATTCATCTACCATAGAGCCGCCATTCATCTACCATAGAGCCACCATTCATCTACCATAGAGCCACCATTCATCTACCATAGAGCCACCATTCATCTACCATAGGGCTACCATAGGGCTACCATTCATCTACCATTCATCCACTATTCATCTACCAAAGAGCCACCATTTATCTACCATAGAGCCACCATTCATCTACCATAGAGCCACCATTCATCCACCACTCATCTACCATTCATCTACCATCGAGCCACCATTCATCTACCCTAGAGCCACCATTCATCTAACATAGAGCCACCATTCATCTACCATAGAGCCACCATTCATCTACCATAAAGCCACCATTCATCTACCATAGAGCCACCATTCATCTACCATAGAGCCACCATTCATCTACCATAGGGCTACCATTCATCTACCATTCATCTACCATTCATCCACTATCCACCATTCATCTACCATTCATCTACCATTCATCCACTATCCACCATTCATCTACCATAGAGCCACCATTCATCCACCACTCATCTACCATTCATCTACCATAGTGCCACCATTCATCTACCATAGAGACACCATTCATCTACCACTCATCTACCATTCATCTATTATAGAGCCACCATTCATCTACCATAGAGCCACCATTCATCTACCATAGAGCCACCATTCATCTACCATAGAGCCACCATTCATCTACCATAGGGCTACCATTCATCTACCATTCATCTACCATTCATCCACTATCCACCATTCATCTACCATTCATCCACTATCCACCATTCATCTACCATAGAGCCACCATTCATCCACCACTCATCTACCATTCATCTACCATAGAGCCACCATTCATCTACCATAGAGCCACCATTCATCTACCATAGAGCCACCATTCATCTACCATAGAGCCACCATTCATCTACCATAGGGCTACCATTCATCTACCATTCATCCACCACTCATCTACCATTCATCTACCATAGAGCCACCATTCATCTACCATAGAGCCACCATTCATCTACCACTCATCTACCATTCATCTACCATAGAGCCACCATTCATCTACCATAGAGCCACCATTCATCTACCATAGAGCCATCATTCATCTACCATAGGGCTACCATTCATCTACCATTCATCCACCACTCATCTACTATTCATCTACCCTAGAGCCACCATTCATCTAACATAGAGCCACCATTCATCTACCATAGAGCCACCATTCATCTACCATAATGCCACCATTCATCTACCATAGAGCCACCATTCATCTACCATAGAGCCACCATTCATCTACCATAGGGCTACCATTCATCTACCATTCATCTACCATTCATCCACTATCCACCATTCATCTACCATTCATCTACCATTCATCCACTATCCACCATTCATCTACCATAGAGCCACCATTCATCCACCACTCATCTACCATTCATCTACCATAGAGCCACCATTCATCTACCATAGTGCTACCATTCATCTACCTTAGAGCCACCATTCATCTACCATAGAGCCATCATTCATCTACCATAGGGCTACCATTCATCTACCATTCATCCACCACTCATCTACCATTCATCTACCATAGAGCCACCATTCATCTACCGTAGAGCCACCATTCATCTACCATAGAGCTACCTTTCATCTAACATAGACCCACCATTAATATCTACCATAGAGCCACCATTCTCCTACCATAGAGCCACCATTCATCTACCATAGAGCCACCATTCATCTACCATAGAGCCACCATTCATCTACCATAGAGCCACCATTCATCTACCATAGAACCATCACTCATCTCCGATAGGGCTACCATTCCTCTCCCATACAGCCACCATAGGGCTACCATTCATCCACCATTCATCTACCATTCATCCACCACTCATCTACCATTCATCTACCATAGAGCCACCATTCATCTACCGTAGAGCCACCATTCATCTACCATAGAGCTACCTTTCATCTAACATAGACCCACCATTCATTTCTACCATAGAGCCACCATTCTCCTACCATAGAGCCACCATTCATCTACCATAGAGCCACCATTCATCTACCATAGAGCCACCATTCATCTACCATAGAGCCACCATTCATCTACCATAGAGCCAACATTCATCTACCATAGAGCTGCCATTCATCTACCATTCATCCACCATTCATCAACCATAGAGCCACCATTCATCTACCATAGGGCTATCATTCATCTACCATTCATCCACCACTCATCTACCATTCAACTACCTTAGAGCCACCATTCATCTACCATAGAGCCACCAATCATTTACCATAGAGCCACCATTCATCCACTATAGAGCCACCATTCATCTACCATAAGGCTACCATTCATCTACCATTCATCAACCACTCATCTACCATTCATCTACCATAGAGCCACCATTCATCTACCATAGAGCCACCATTCATCTACCATAGAGCCACCATTCATCTACCATAGAGCCGCCATTCATCTACCATAGAGCCACCATTCATCTACCATAGAGCCACCATTCATCAACCATAGAGCCACCATTCATCTACCATAGGGCTACCATTCATCTACCATTCATCCACCACTCATCTACCATTCATCTACCTTAGAGCCACCATTCATCTACCATAGAGCTACCTTTCATCTAACATAGACCCACCATTCATTTCTACCATAGAGCCACCATTCTCCTACCATAGAGCCACCATTCATCTACCATAGAGCCACCATTCATCTACCATAGAGCCACCATTCATCTACCATAGAGCCACCATTCATCTACCATAGAGCCAACATTCATCTACCATAGAGCTGCCATTCATCTACCATTCATCCACCATTCATCTACCATAGAGCCACCATTCATCTACCATAAAGCCACCATTCATCTATCATAGGGCCACATTTCATCTACCATGAAACTACCATTCATCTACCATTCATCCACCACTCATCTACCATTCATCTACCATAGAGCCACCATTCATCTACCATAGAGCCACCATTCATCTACCATAGAGCCACCATTCATCTACCATAGAGCCACCATTCATCTACCATAGAGCCGCCATTTATCTACCATAGAGCCACCATTCATCCACTACTGATCTACCATTCATCTACTATAGAGCCACCATTCATTTACCATAGAGCCACCATTCATCTACCATAGAGCCACCATTCATTTACCATAGAGCCACCATTCATCTACCATAGAGCCACCATTCATCTACCATAGAGCCACCATTCATCTACCATTGGGCTACCATTCATCTACCATTCATCCACCACTCATCTACCATTCATCCTACCATAGAGCCACCATTCATCTACCATAGAGCCACCATTCATCTACCATTGGGCTACCATTCATCTACCATTCATCCACCACTCATCTACCATTCATCTACCATAGAGCCACCATTCATCTACCATAGAGCCACCATTCATCTAACATAGAGCCACCATGAAGCTACCATTCATCTACCATTCATCCACCACTCATCTACCATTCATCTACCATAGAGCCACCATTCATCTACCATAGAGCCACCATTCATCTACCATAGAGCCACCATTCATCTACCATAGAGCCAACATTCATCTACCATAGAGCTGCCATTCATCTACCATTCATCCACCACTCATCTACCATAGAGCCACCATTCATCTACCATAAAGCCACCATTCATCTATCATAGGGCCACATTTCATCTACCATGAAACTACCATTCATCTACCATTCATCCACCACTCATCTACCATTCATCTACCATAGAGCCACCATTCATCTACCATAGAGCCACCATACATATCTACCATAGAGCCACAATTCTCCTACCATAGAGCCACCATTCATCTACCATAGAGCCACCATTCATCTACCATAGAGCCACCATTCATCTACCATAGAGCCACCATTCATCTACCATAGAGCCACCATTCATCTACCATAGAGCCATCATTCATCTACCATAGAGTCGCCATTCATCTTCCATAGAGTCGCCATTCATCTACCATAGAGCCGCCATTCATCTACCATAGAGCCACCATTCATCTACCATAGAGCCACCATTCATCTACCATAGAGCCACTATTCATCTACCATAGGGCTACCATAGGGCTACCATTCATCTACCATTCATCCACTATTCATCTACCAAAGAGCCACCATTTATCTACCATAGAGCCACCATTCATCTACCATAGAGCCACCATTCATCCACCACTCATCTACCATTCATCTACCATCGAGCCACCATTCATCTACCCTAGAGCCACCATTCATCTAACATAGAGCCACCATTCATCTACCATAGAGCCACCATTCATCTACCATAAAGCCACCATTCATCTACCATAGAGCCACCATTCATCTACCATAGAGCCACCATTCATCTACCATAGGGCTACCATTCATCTACCATTCATCTACCATTCATCCACTATCCACCATTCATCTACCATTCATCTACCATTCATCCACTATCCACCATTCATCTACCATAGAGCCACCATTCATCCACCACTCATCTACCATTCATCTACCATAGTGCCACCATTCATCTACCATAGAGACACCATTCATCTACCACTCATCTACCATTCATCTATTATAGAGCCACCATTCATCTACCATAGAGCCACCATTCATCTACCATAGAGCCATCATTCATCTACCATTCATCCACCACTCATCTACTATTCATCTACCCTAGAGCCACCATTCATCTAACATAGAGCCACCATTCATCTACCATAAAGCCATCATTCATCTACCATAGAGCCACCATTCATCTACCATAGAGCCACCATTCATCTACCATAGGGCTACCATTCATCTACCATTCATCTACCATTCATCCACTATCCACCATTCATCTACCATTCATCCACTATCCACCATTCATCTACCATAGAGCCACCATTCATCCACCACTCATCTACCATTCATCTACCATAGAGCCACCATTCATCTACCATAGAGCCACCATTCATCTACCATAGAGCCACCATTCATCTACCAATGAGCCACCATTCATCTACCATAGGGCTACCATTCATCTACCATTCATCCACCACTCATCTACCATTCATCTACCATAGAGCCACCATTCATCTACCATAGAGCCACCATTCATCTACCACTCATCTACCATTCATCTACCATAGAGCCACCATTCATCTACCATAGAGCCACCATTCATCTACCATAGAGCCATCATTCATCTACCATAGGGCTACCATTCATCTACCATTCATCCACCACTCATCTACTATTCATCTACCCTAGAGCCACCATTCATCTAACATAGAGCCACCATTCATCTACCATAGAGCCACCATTCATCTACCATAATGCCACCATTCATCTACCATAGAGCCACCATTCATCTACCATAGAGCCACCATTCATCTACCATAGGGCTACCATTCATCTACCATTCATCTACCATTCATCCACTATCCACCATTCATCTACCATTCATCTACCATTCATCCACTATCCACCATTCATCTACCATAGAGCCACCATTCATCCACCACTCATCTACCATTCATCTACCATAGAGTCGCCATTCATCTACCATAGAGCCGCCATTCATCTACCATAGAGCCACCATTCATCTACCATAGAGCCACCATTCATCTACCATAGAGCCACCATTCATCTACCATAGGGCTACCATAGGGCTACCATTCATCTACCATTCATCCACTATTCATCTACCACTCATCTACCATTCATCTACCTTAGAGCCACCATTCATCTACCATAGAGCTACCTTTCATCTAACATAGACCCACCATTCATTTCTACCATAGAGCCACCATTCTCCTACCATAGAGCCACCATTCATCTACCATAGAGCCACCATTCATCTACCATAGAGCCACCATTCATCTACCATAGAGCCACCATTCATCTACCATAGAGCCAACATTCATCTACCATAGAGCTGCCATTCATCTACCATTCATCCACCATTCATCTACCATAGAGCCACCATTCATCTACCATAAAGCCACCATTCATCTATCATAGGGCCACATTTCATCTACCATGAAACTACCATTCATCTACCATTCATCCACCACTCATCTACCATTCATCTACCATAGAGCCACCATTCATCTACCATAGAGCCACCATTCATCTACCATAGAGCCACCATTCATCTACCATAGAGCCACCATTCATCTACCATAGAGCCGCCATTTATCTACCATAGAGCCACCATTCATCCACTACTGATCTACCATTCATCTACTATAGAGCCACCATTCATTTACCATAGAGCCACCATTCATCTACCATAGAGCCACCATTCATTTACCATAGAGCCACCATTCATCTACCATAGAGCCACCATTCATCTACCATAGAGCCACCATTCATCTACCATTGGGCTACCATTCATCTACCATTCATCCACCACTCATCTACCATTCATCCTACCATAGAGCCACCATTCATCTACCATAGAGCCACCATTCATCTACCATTGGGCTACCATTCATCTACCATTCATCCACCACTCATCTACCATTCATCTACCATAGAGCCACCATTCATCTACCATAGAGCCACCATTCATCTAACATAGAGCCACCATGAAGCTACCATTCATCTACCATTCATCCACCACTCATCTACCATTCATCTACCATAGAGCCACCATTCATCTACCATAGAGCCACCATTCATCTACCATAGAGCCACCATTCATCTACCATAGAGCCAACATTCATCTACCATAGAGCTGCCATTCATCTACCATTCATCCACCACTCATCTACCATAGAGCCACCATTCATCTACCATAAAGCCACCATTCATCTATCATAGGGCCACATTTCATCTACCATGAAACTACCATTCATCTACCATTCATCCACCACTCATCTACCATTCATCTACCATAGAGCCACCATTCATCTACCATAGAGCCACCATACATATCTACCATAGAGCCACAATTCTCCTACCATAGAGCCACCATTCATCTACCATAGAGCCACCATTCATCTACCATAGAGCCACCATTCATCTACCATAGAGCCACCATTCATCTACCATAGAGCCACCATTCATCTACCATAGAGCCATCATTCATCTACCATAGAGTCGCCATTCATCTTCCATAGAGTCGCCATTCATCTACCATAGAGCCGCCATTCATCTACCATAGAGCCACCATTCATCTACCATAGAGCCACCATTTATCTACCATAGAGCCACTATTCATCTACCATAGGGCTACCATAGGGCTACCATTCATCTACCATTCATCCACTATTCATCTACCAAAGAGCCACCATTTATCTACCATAGAGCCACCATTCATCTACCATAGAGCCACCATTCATCCACCACTCATCTACCATTCATCTACCATCGAGCCACCATTCATCTACCCTAGAGCCACCATTCATCTAACATAGAGCCACCATTCATCTACCATAGAGCCACCATTCATCTACCATAAAGCCACCATTCATCTACCATAGAGCCACCATTCATCTACCATAGAGCCACCATTCATCTACCATAGGGCTACCATTCATCTACCATTCATCTACCATTCATCCACTATCCACCATTCATCTACCATTCATCTACCATTCATCCACTATCCACCATTCATCTACCATAGAGCCACCATTCATCCACCACTCATCTACCATTCATCTACCATAGTGCCACCATTCATCTACCATAGAGACACCATTCATCTACCACTCATCTACCATTCATCTATTATAGAGCCACCATTCATCTACCATAGAGCCACCATTCATCTACCATAGAGCCATCATTCATCTACCATTCATCCACCACTCATCTACTATTCATCTACCCTAGAGCCACCATTCATCTAACATAGAGCCACCATTCATCTACCATAAAGCCATCATTCATCTACCATAGAGCCACCATTCATCTACCATAGAGCCACCATTCATCTACCATAGGGCTACCATTCATCTACCATTCATCTACCATTCATCCACTATCCACCATTCATCTACCATTCATCCACTATCCACCATTCATCTACCATAGAGCCACCATTCATCCACCACTCATCTACCATTCATCTACCATAGAGCCACCATTCATCTACCATAGAGCCACCATTCATCTACCATAGAGCCACCATTCATCTACCAATGAGCCACCATTCATCTACCATAGGGCTACCATTCATCTACCATTCATCCACCACTCATCTACCATTCATCTACCATAGAGCCACCATTCATCTACCATAGAGCCACCATTCATCTACCACTCATCTACCATTCATCTACCATAGAGCCACCATTCATCTACCATAGAGCCACCATTCATCTACCATAGAGCCATCATTCATCTACCATAGGGCTACCATTCATCTACCATTCATCCACCACTCATCTACTATTCATCTACCCTAGAGCCACCATTCATCTAACATAGAGCCACCATTCATCTACCATAGAGCCACCATTCATCTACCATAATGCCACCATTCATCTACCATAGAGCCACCATTCATCTACCATAGAGCCACCATTCATCTACCATAGGGCTACCATTCATCTACCATTCATCTACCATTCATCCACTATCCACCATTCATCTACCATTCATCTACCATTCATCCACTATCCACCATTCATCTACCATAGAGCCACCATTCATCCACCACTCATCTACCATTCATCTACCATAGAGTCGCCATTCATCTACCATAGAGCCGCCATTCATCTACCATAGAGCCACCATTCATCTACCATAGAGCCACCATTCATCTACCATAGAGCCACCATTCATCTACCATAGGGCTACCATAGGGCTACCATTCATCTACCATTCATCCACTATTCATCTACCAAAGAGCCACCATTTATCTACCATAGAGCCACCATTCATCTACCATAGAGCCACCATTCATCCACCACTCATCTACCATTCATCTACCATCGAGCCACCATTCATCTACCCTAGAGCCACCATTCATCTAACATAGAGCCACCATTCATCTACCATAGAGCCACCATTCATCTACCATAAAGCCACCATTCATCTACCATAGAGCCACCATTCATCTACCATAGAGCCACCATTCATCTACCATAGGGCTACCATTCATCTACCATTCATCTACCATTCATCCACTATCCACCATTCATCTACCATTCATCTACCATTCATCCACTATCCACCATTCATCTACCATAGAGCCACCATTCATCCACCACTCATCTACCATTCATCTACCATAGTGCCACCATTCATCTACCATAGAGACACCATTCATCTACCACTCATCTACCATTCATCTATTATAGAGCCACCATTCATCTACCATAGAGCCACCATTCATCTACCATAGAGCCACCATTCATCTACCATAGAGCCACCATTCATCTACCATAGGGCTACCATTCATCTACCATTCATCTACCATTCATCCACTATCCACCATTCATCTACCATTCATCCACTATCCACCATTCATCTACCATAGAGCCACCATTCATCCACCACTCATCTACCATTCATCTACCATAGAGCCACCATTCATCTACCATAGAGCCACCATTCATCTACCATAGAGCCACCATTCATCTACCATAGAGCCACCATTCATCTACCATAGGGCTACCATTCATCTACCATTCATCCACCACTCATCTACCATTCATCTACCATAGAGCCACCATTCATCTACCATAGAGCCACTATTCATCTACCACTCATCTACCATTCATCTACCATAGAGCCACCATTCATCTACCATAGAGCCACCATTCATCTACCATAGAGCCACCATTCATCTACCATAGAGCCACCATTCATCTACCATAGAGCCAACATTCATCTACCATAGAGCTGCCATTCATCTACCATTCATCCACCACTCATCTACCATAGAGCCACCATTCATCTACCATAAAGCCACAATTCATCTATCATAGGGCCACATTTCATCTACCATGAAACTACCATTCATCTACCATTCATCCACCACTCATCTACAATTCATCTACCATAGAGCCACCATTCATCTACCATAGAGCCACCATTCATCTACCATTGAGCCACCATACATATCTACCATAGAGCCACAATTCTCCTACCATAGAGCCACCATTCATCTACCATAGAGCCACCATTCATCTACCATAGAGCCACCATTCATCTACCATAGAGCCACCATTCATCTACCATAGAGCCACCATTCATCTACCATAGAGCCATCATTCATCTACCATAGAGTCGCCATTCATCTTCCATAGAGTCGCCATTCATCTACCATAGAGCCGCCATTCATCTACCATAGAGCCACCATTCATCTACCATAGAGCCACCATTCATCTACCATAGAGCCACCATTCATCTACCATAAGGCTACCATAGGGCTACCATTCATCTACCATTCATCCACTATTCATCTACCACAGAGCCACCATTTATCTACCATAGAGCCACCATTCATCTACCATAGAGCCACCATTCATCTACCATAGAGCCAACATTCATCTACCATAGAGCCACCATTCATCTACCATAGAGCCACCATTCATCAACCATAGAGCCACCATTCATCTACCATAGGGCTATCATTCATCTACCATTCATCCACCACTCATCTACCATTCAACTACCTTAGAGCCACCATTCATCTACCATAGAGCCACCAATCATTTACCATAGAGCCACCATTCATCCACTATAGAGCCACCATTCATCTACCATAAGGCTACCATTCATCTACCATTCATCAACCACTCATCTACCATTCATCTACCATAGAGCCACCATTCATCTACCATAGAGCCACCATTCATCTACCATAGAATCACCATTCATCTACCATAGAGCCGCCATTCATCTACCATAGAACCACCATTCATCCACCACTCATCTACCATTCATCTACCATAGAGCCACCATTCATCTACCATAGAGCCACCATTCATCTACCATAGAGCCACCATTCATCAACCATAGAGCCACCATTCATCTACCATAGGGCTACCATTCATCTACCATTCATCCACCACTCATCTACCATTCATCTACCTTAGAGCCACCATTCATCTACCATAGAGCTACCTTTCATCTAACATAGACCCACCATTCATTTCTACCATAGAGCCACCATTCTCCTACCATAGAGCCACCATTCATCTACCATAGAGCCACCATTCATCTACCATAGAGCCACCATTCATCTACCATAGAGCCACCATTCATCTACCATAGAGCCAACATTCATCTACCATAGAGCTGCCATTCATCTACCATTCATCCACCACTCATCTACCATAGAGCCACCATTCATCTACCATAAAGCCACCATTCATCTATCATAGGGCCACATTTCATCTACCATGAAACTACCATTCATCTACCATTCATCCACCACTCATCTACCATTCATCTACCATAGAGCCACCATTCATCTACCATAGAGCCACCATTCATCTACCATAGAGCCACCATTCATCTACCATAGAGCCACCATTCATCTACTATAGAGCCACCATTCATCTACCATAAGGCTACCATTCATCTACCATTCATCAACCACTCATCTATCATTCATCTACCATAGAGCCACTATTCATCTACCATAGAGCCACCATTCATATACCATAGAGCCACCATTCATCTACCATAGAGCCGCCATTCATCTACCATAGAACCACCATTAATCCACCACTCATCTACCATTCATCTACCATAGAGCCAACATTCATCTACCATAGAGCCGCCAATCATCTACCATAGAGCCACCATTCATCTACTATAGAGCCACCATTCATCTACCATAAGGCTACCATTCATCTACCATTCATCAACCACTCATCTACCATTCATCTACCATAGAGCCACCATTCATCTACCATAGAGCCGCCATTCATCTACCATAGAACCACCATTCATCCACCACTCATCTACCATTCATCTACCATAGAGCCACCATTCATCTACTATAGAGCCACCATTCATCTACCATAAGGCTACCGTTCATCTACCATTCATCAACCACTCATCTACCATTCAACTACCTTAGAGCCACCATTCATCTACCATAGAGCCACCAATCATTTACCATAGAGCCACCATTCATCTACTATAGAGCCACCATTCATCTACCATAAGGCTACCATTCATCTACCATTCATCTACCATAGAGCCACCATTCATCTACCATAGAGCCACCATTCATCCACCACTCATCTACCATTCATCTACCATAGAGCCACCATTCATCTACCATAGAGCCACCATTCATCTACCATAGAGCCACCATTCATCTACCATAGAGCCGCCATTTATCTACCATAGAGCCACCATTCATCCACTACTCATCTACCATTCATCTACTATAGAGCCACCATTCATTTACCATAGAGCCACCATTCATCTACCATAGAGCCACCATTCATCTACCATAGAGCCAACATTCATCTACCATAGAGCTGCCATTCATCTACCATTCATCCACCACTCATCTACCATAGAGCCACCATTCATCTACCATGAAGCCACCATTCATTTATCATAGGGCCACATTTCATCTACCATGAAACTACCATTCATCTACCATTCATCCACCACTCATCTACCATTCATCTACAATAGAGCCACCATTCATCTACCATAGAGCCACCTTTCATCTACCATAGAGCCACCATACATATCTACCATAGAGCCACAATTTTCCTACCATAGAGCCACCATTCATCTACCATAGAGCCACCATTCATCTACCATAGAGCCACCATTCATCTACCATAGAGCCACCATTCATCTACCATAGAGCCACCATTCATCTACCATAGAGCCATCATTCATCTACCATAGAGTCGCCATTCATCTTCCATAGAGTCGCCATTCATCTACCATAGAGCCGCCATTCATCTACCATAGAGCCACCATTCATCTACCATAGAGCCACCATTCATCTACCATAGAGCCACCATTCATCTACCATAAGGCTACCATAGGGCTACCATTCATCTACCATTCATCCACTATTCATCTACCACAGAGCCACCATTTATCTACCATAGAGCCACCATTCATCTACCATAGAGCCACCATTCATCTACCATAGAGCCAACATTCATCTACCATAGAGCCACCATTCATCTACCATAGAGCCACCATTCATCAACCATAGAGCCACCATTCATCTACCATAGGGCTATCATTCATCTACCATTCATCCACCACTCATCTACCATTCAACTACCTTAGAGCCACCATTCATCTACCATAGAGCCACCAATCATTTACCATAGAGCCACCATTCATCTACTATAGAGCCACCATTCATCTACCATAAGGCTACCATTCATCTACCATTCATCAACCACTCATCTACCATTCATCTACCATAGAGCCACCATTCATCTACCATAGAGCCACCATTCATCTACCATAGAGCCACCATTCATCTACCATAGAGCCGCCATTCATCTACCATAGAACCACCATTCATCCACCACTCATCTACCATTCATCTACCATAGAGCCACCATTCATCTACCATAGAGCCACCATTCATCTACCATAGAGCCACAATTCATCAACCATAGAGCCACCATTCATCTACCATAGGGCTACCATTCATCTACCATTCATCCACCACTCATCTACCATTCATCTACCTTAGAGCCACCATTCATCTACCATAGAGCCACCATTCATCTACCATAGAGCCACCATTCATCTACTATAGAGCCACCATTCATCTACCATAAGGCTACCATTCATCTACCATTCATCAACCACTCATCTATCATTCATCTACCATAGAGCCACTATTCATCTACCATAGAGCCACCATTCATATACCATAGAGCCACCATTCATCTACCATAGAGCCGCCATTCATCTACCATAGAACCACCATTCATCCACCACTCATCTACCATTCATCTACCATAGAGCCAACATTCATCTACCATAGAGCCGCCAATCATCTACCATAGAGCCACCATTCATCTACTATAGAGCCACCATTCATCTACCATAAGGCTACCATTCATCTACCATTCATCAACCACTCATCTACCATTCATCTACCATAGAGCCACCATTCATCTACCATAGAGCCGCCATTCATCTACCATAGAACCACCATTCATCCACCACTCATCTACCATTCATCTACCATAGAGCCACCATTCATCTACCATAGAGCCACCAATCATCTACCATAGAGCCACCATTCATCTACTATAGAGCCACCATTCATCTACCATAAGGCTACCGTTCATCTACCATTCATCAACCACTCATCTACCATTCATCTACCATAGAGCCACCATTCATCTACCATAGAGCCACCATTCATCTACCATAGAGCCACCATTCATCTACCATAGAGCCGCCATTCATCTACCATAGAACCACCATTCATCCACCACTCATCTACCATTCATCTACCATAGAGCCACCATTCATCTACCATAGAGCCACCATTCATCTACCATAGAGCCACCATTCATCTACCATAGAGCCGCCATTTATCTACCATAGAGCCACCATTCATCCACTACTCATCTACCATTCATCTACTATAGAGCCACCATTCATTTACCATAGAGCCACCATTCATATACCATAGAGCCACCATTCATTTACCATAGAGCCACCATTCATCTACCATAGAGCCACCATTCATCTACCATAGAGCCACCATTCATCTACCATTGGGCTACCATTCATCTACCATTCATCCACCACTCATCTACCATTCATCCTACCATAGAGCCACCATTCATCTACCATAGAGCGACCATTCATCTACCATTGGGCTACCATTCATCTACCATTCATCCACCACTCATCTACCATTCATCTACCATAGAGCCACCATTCATCTACCATAGAGCCACCTTTCATCTAACATAGAGCCACCATGAAGCTACCATTCATCTACCATTCATCCACCACTCATCTACCATTCATCTACCATAGAGCCACCATTCATCTACCATAGAGCCACCATTCATCTACCATAGAGCCACCATTCATCTACCATAGAGCCAACATTCATCTACCATAGAGCTGCCATTCATCTACCATTCATCCACCACTCATCTACCATAGAGCCACCATTCATCTACCATAAAGCCACCATTCATCTATCATAGGGCCACATTTCATCTACCATGAAACTACCATTCATCTACCATTCATCCACCACTCATCTACCATTCATCTACCATAGAGCCACCATTCATCTACCATAGAGCCACCATTCATCTACCATAGAGCCACCATACATATCTACCATAGAGCCACAATTCTCCTACCATAGAGCCACCATTCATCTACCATAGAGCCATCATTCATCTACCATAGAGTCGCCATTCATCTTCCATAGAGTCGCCATTCATCTACCATAGAGCCGCCATTCATCTACCATAGAGCCACCATTCATCTACCATAGAGCCACCATTCATCTACCATAGAGCCACCATTCATCTACCATAGGGCTACCATAGGGCTACCATTCATCTACCATTCATCCACTATTCATCTACCAAAGAGCCACCATTTATCTACCATAGAGCCACCATTCATCTACCATAGAGCCACCATTCATCCACCACTCATCTACCATTCATCTACCATCGAGCCACCATTCATCTACCCTAGAGCCACCATTCATCTAACATAGAGCCACCATTCATCTACCATAGAGCCACCATTCATCTACCATAAAGCCACCATTCATCTACCATAGAGCCACCATTCATCTACCATAGAGCCACCATTCATCTACCATAGGGCTACCATTCATCTACCATTCATCTACCATTCATCCACTATCCACCATTCATCTACCATTCATCTACCATTCATCCACTATCCACCATTTATCTACCATAGAGCCACCATTCATCCACCACTCATCTACCATTCATCTACCATAGTGCCACCATTCATCTACCATAGAGACACCATTCATCTACCACTCATCTACCATTCATCTATTATAGAGCCACCATTCATCTACCATAGAGCCACCATTCATCTACCATAGAGCCATCATTCATCTACCATTCATCCACCACTCATCTACTATTCATCTACCCTAGAGCCACCATTCATCTAACATAGAGCCACCATTCATCTACCATAAAGCCACCATTCATCTACCATAGAGCCACCATTCATCTACCATAGAGCCACCATTCATCTACCATAGGGCTACCATTCATCTACCATTCATCCACTATCCACCATTCATCTACCATTCATCCACTATCCACCATTCATCTACCATAGAGCCACCATTCATCCACCACTCATCTACCATTCATCTACCATAGAGCCACCATTCATCTACCATAGAGCCACCATTCATCTACCATAGAGCCACCATTCATCTACCATAGAGCCACCATTCATCTACCATAGGGCTACCATTCATCTACCATTCATCCACCACTCATCTACCATTCATCTACCATAGAGCCACCATTCATCTACCATAGAGCCACCATTCATCTACCACTCATCTACCATTCATCTACCATAGAGCCACCATTCATCTACTATAGAGCCACCATTCATCTACCATAGAGCCATCATTCATCTACCATAGGGCTACCATTCATCTACCATTCATCCACCACTCATCTACTATTCATCTACCCTAGAGCCACCATTCATCTACCATAGAGCCACCATTCATCTACCATAGAGCCACCATTCATCTACCATAGAGCCACCATTCATCTACCATAGAGCCACCATTCATCTACCATAGAGCCGCCATTTATCTACCATAGAGCCACCATTCATCCACTACTCATCTACCATTCATCTACTATAGAGCCACCATTCATTTACCATAGAGCCACCATTCATCTACCATAGAGCCACCATTCATTTACCATAGAGCCAATATTCATCTACCATAGAGCCACCATTCATCTACCATAGAGCCACCATTCATCTACCATTGGGCTACCATTCATCTACCATTCATCCACCACTCATCTACCATTCATCCTACCATAGAGCCACCATTCATCTACCATAGAGCCACCATTCATCTACCATTGGGCTACCATTCATCTACCATTCATCCACCACTCATCTACCATTCATCTACCATGGAGCCACCATTCATCTACCATAGAGCCACCATTCATCTAACATAGAGCCACCATGAAGCTACCATTCATCTACCATTCATCCACCACTCATCTACCATTCATCTACCATAGAACCACCATTCATCTACCATAGAGCCACCATTCATCTACCATAGAGCCACCATTCATCTACCATAGAGCCAACATTCATCTACCATAGAGCTGCCATTCATCTACCATTCATCCACCACTCATCTACCATAGAGCCACCATTCATCTACCATGAAGCCACCATTCATCTATCATAGGGCCACATTTCATCTACCATGAAACTACCATTCATCTACCATTCATCCACCACTCATCTACCATTCATCTACCATAGAGCCACCATTCATCTACCATAGAGCCACCATTCATCTACCATAGAGCCACCATACATATCTACCATAGAGCCACAATTTTCCTACCATAGAGCCACCATTCATCTACCATAGAGCCACCATTCATCTACCATAGAGCCACCATTCATCTACCATAGAGCCACCATTCATCTACCATAGAGCCACCATTCATCTACCATAGAGCCATCATTCATCTACCATAGAGTCGCCATTCATCTTCCATAGAGTCGCCATTCATCTACCATAGAGCCGCCATTCATCTACCATAGAGCCACCATTCATCTACCATAGAGCCACCATTCATCTACCATAGAGCCACCATTCATCTACCATAAGGCTACCATAGGGCTACCATTCATCTACCATTCATCCACTATTCATCTACCACAGAGCCACCATTTATCTACCATAGAGCCACCATTCATCTACCATAGAGCCACCATTCATCTACCATAGAGCCAACATTCATCTACCATAGAGCCACCATTCATCTACCATAGAGCCACCATTCATCAACCATAGAGCCACCATTCATCTACCATAGGGCTATCATTCATCTACCATTCATCCACCACTCATCTACCATTCAACTACCTTAGAGCCACCATTCATCTACCACAGAGCCACCAATCATTTACCATAGAGCCACCATTCATCTACTATAGAGCCACCATTCATCTACCATAAGGCTACCATTCATCTACCATTCATCAACCACTCATCTACCATTCATCTACCATAGAGCCACCATTCATCTACCATAGAGCCACCATTCATCTACCATAGAGCCACCATTCATCTACCATAGAGCCGCCATTCATCTACCATAGAACCACCATTCATCCACCACTCATCTACCATTCATCTACCATAGAGCCACCATTCATCTACCATAGAGCCACCATTCATCTACCATAGAGCCACAATTCATCAACCATAGAGCCACCATTCATCTACCATAGGGCTACCATTCATCTACCATTCATCCACCACTCATCTACCATTCATCTACCTTAGAGCCACCATTCATCTACCATAGAGCCACCATTCATCTACCATAGAGCCACCATTCATCTACTATAGAGCCACCATTCATCTACCATAAGGCTACCATTCATCTACCATTCATCAACCACTCATCTATCATTCATCTACCATAGAGCCACTATTCATCTACCATAGAGCCACCATTCATATACCATAGAGCCACCATTCATCTACCATAGAGCCGCCATTCATCTACCATAGAACCACCATTCATCCACCACTCATCTACCATTCATCTACCATAGAGCCAACATTCATCTACCATAGAGCCGCCAATCATCTACCATAGAGCCACCATTCATCTACTATAGAGCCACCATTCATCTACCATAAGGCTACCATTCATCTACCATTCATCAACCACTCATCTACCATTCATCTACCATAGAGCCACCATTCATCTACCATAGAGCCGCCATTCATCTACCATAGAACCACCATTCATCCACCACTCATCTACCATTCATCTACCATAGAGCCACCATTCATCTACCATAGAGCCACCAATCATCTACCATAGAGCCACCATTCATCTACTATAGAGCCACCATTCATCTACCATAAGGCTACCGTTCATCTACCATTCATCAACCACTCATCTACCATTCATCTACCATAGAGCCACCATTCATCTACCATAGAGCCACCATTCATCTACCATAGAGCCACCATTCATCTACCATAGAGCCGCCATTCATCTACCATAGAACCACCATTCATCCACAACTCATCTACCATTCATCTACCATAGAGCCACCATTCATCTACCATAGAGCCACCATTCATCTACCATAGAGCCACCATTCATCTACCATAGAGCCGCCATTTATCTACCATAGAGCCACCATTCATCCACTACTCATCTACCATTCATCTACTATAGAGCCACCATTCATTTACCATAGAGCCACCATTCATCTACCATAGAGCCACCATTCATTTACCATAGAGCCACCATTCATCTACCATAGAGCCACCATTCATCTACCATAGAGCCACCATTCATCTACCATTGGGCTACCATTCATCTACCATTCATCCACCACTCATCTACCATTCATCCTACCATAGAGCCACCATTCATCTACCATAGAGCGACCATTCATCTACCATTGGGCTACCATTCATCTACCATTCATCCACCACTCATCTACCATTCATCTACCATAGAGCCACCATTCATCTACCATAGAGCCACCATTCATCTAACATAGAGCCACCATGAAGCTACCATTCATCTACCATTCATCCACCACTCATCTACCATTCATCTACCATAGAGCCACCATTCATCTACCATAGAGCCACCATTCATCTACCATAGAGCCACCATTCATCTACCATAGAGCCAACATTCATCTACCATAGAGCTGCCATTCATCTACCATTCATCCACCACTCATCTACCATAGAGCCACCATTCATCTACCATAAAGCCACCATTCATCTATCATAGGGCCACATTTCATCTACCATGAAACTACCATTCATCTACCATTCATCCACCACTCATCTACCATTCATCTACCATAGAGCCACCATTCATCTACCATAGAGCCACCATTCATCTACCATAGAGCCACCATACATATCTACCATAGAGCCACAATTCTCCTACCATAGAGCCACCATTCATCTACCATAGAGCCATCATTCATCTACCATAGAGTCGCCATTCATCTTCCATAGAGTCGCCATTCATCTACCATAGAGCCGCCATTCATCTACCATAGAGCCACCATTCATCTACCATAGAGCCACCATTCATCTACCATAGAGCCACCATTCATCTACCATAGGGCTACCATAGGGCTACCATTCATCTACCATTCATCCACTATTCATCTACCAAAGAGCCACCATTTATCTACCATAGAGCCACCATTCATCTACCATAGAGCCACCATTCATCCACCACTCATCTACCATTCATCTACCATCGAGCCACCATTCATCTACCCTAGAGCCACCATTCATCTAACATAGAGCCACCATTCATCTACCATAGAGCCACCATTCATCTACCATAAAGCCACCATTCATCTACCATAGAGCCACCATTCATCTACCATAGAGCCACCATTCATCTACCATAGGGCTACCATTCATCTACCATTCATCTACCATTCATCCACTATCCACCATTCATCTACCATTCATCTACCATTCATCCACTATCCACCATTCATCTACCATAGAGCCACCATTCATCCTCCACTCATCTACCATTCATCTACCATAGTGCCACCATTCATCTACCATAGAGCCGCCATTCATCTACCATAGAACCACCATTCATCCACCACTCATCTACCATTCATCTACCATAGAGCCAACATTCATCTACCATAGAGCCGCCAATCATCTACCATAGAGCCACCATTCATCTACTATAGAGCCACCATTCATCTACCATAAGGCTACCATTCATCTACCATTCATCAACCACTCATCTACCATTCATCTACCATAGAGCCACCATTCATCTACCATAGAGCCGCCATTCATCTACCATAGAACCACCATTCATCCACCACTCATCTACCATTCATCTACCATAGAGCCACCATTCATCTACCATAGAGCCACCAATCATCTACCATAGAGCCACCATTCATCTACTATAGAGCCACCATTCATCTACCATAAGGCTACCGTTCATCTACCATTCATCAACCACTCATCTACCATTCAACTACCTTAGAGCCACCATTCATCTACCATAGAGCAACCAATCATTTACCATAGAGCCACCATTCATCTACTATAGAGCCACCATTCATCTACCATAAGGCTACCATTCATCTACCATTCATCTACCATAGAGCCACCATTCATCTACCATAGAGCCACCATTCATCCACCACTCATCTACCATTCATCTACCATAGAGCCACCATTCATCTACCATAGAGCCACCATTCATCTACCATAGAGCCACCATTCATCTACCATAGAGCCGCCATTTATCTACCATAGAGCCACCATTCATCCACTACTCATCTACCATTCATCTACTATAGAGCCACCATTCATTTACCATAGAGCCACCATTCATCTACCATAGAGCCACCATTCATTTACCATAGAGCCACCATTCATCTACCATAGAGCCACCATTCATCTACCATAGAGCCACCATTCATCTACCATTGGGCTACCATTCATCTACCATTCATCCACCACTCATCTACCATTCATCCTACCATAGAGCCACCATTCATCTACCATAGAGCCACCATTCATCTACCATTGGGCTACCATTCATCTACCATTCATCCACCACTCATCTACCATTCATCTACCATGGAGCCACCATTCATCTACCATAGAGCCACCATTCATCTAACATAGAGCCACCATGAAGCTACCATTCATCTACCATTCATCCACCACTCATCTACCATTCATCTACCATAGAACCACCATTCATCTACCATAGAGCCACCATTCATCTACCATAGAGCCACCATTCATCTACCATAGAGCCAACATTCATCTACCATAGAGCTGCCATTCATCTACCATTCATCCACCACTCATCTACCATAGAGCCACCATTCATCTACCATGAAGCCACCATTCATTTATCATAGGGCCACATTTCATCTACCATTCATCCACCACTCATCTACCATTCATCTACCATAGAGCCACCATTCATCTACCATAGAGCCACCATTCATCTACCATAGAGCCACCACTCATCTACCATTCATCTACCATAGAGCCACCATTCATCTACCATAGAGCCACCATTCATCTACCATTCATCCACCACTCATCTACCATTCATCTACCATAGAGCCACCATTCATCTACCATAGAGCCACCATTCATCTACCATAGAGCCACCATACATATCTACCATAGAGCCACAATTTTCCTACCATAGAGCCACCATTCATCTACCATAGAGCCACCATTCATCTACCATAGAGCCACCATTCATCTACCATAGAGCCACCATTCATCTACCATAGAGCCACCATTCATCTACCATAGAGCCATCATTCATCTACCATAGAGTCGCCATTCATCTTCCATAGAGTCGCCATTCATCTACCATAGAGCCGCCATTCATCTACCATAGAGCCACCATTCATCTACCATAGAGCCACCATTCATCTACCATAGAGCCACCATTCATCTACCATAAGGCTACCATAGGGCTACCATTCATCTACCATTCATCCACTATTCATCTACCACAGAGCCACCATTTATCTACCATAGAGCCACCATTCATCTACCATAGAGCCACCATTCATCTACCATAGAGCCAACATTCATCTACCATAGAGCCACCATTCATCTACCATAGAGCCACCATTCATCAACCATAGAGCCACCATTCATCTACCATAGGGCTATCATTCATCTACCATTCATCCACCACTCATCTACCATTCAACTACCTTAGAGCCACCATTCATCTACCATAGAGCCACCAATCATTTACCATAGAGCCACCATTCATCTACTATAGAGCCACCATTCATCTACCATAAGGCTACCATTCATCTACCATTCATCAACCACTCATCTACCATTCATCTACCATAGAGCCACCATTCATCTACCATAGAGCCACCATTCATCTACCATAGAGCCACCATTCATCTACCATAGAGCCGCCATTCATCTACCATAGAACCACCATTCATCCACCACTCATCTACCATTCATCTACCATAGAGCCACCATTCATCTACCATAGAGCCACCATTCATCTACCATAGAGCCACAATTCATCAACCATAGAGCCACCATTCATCTACCATAGGGCTACCATTCATCTACCATTCATCCACCACTCATCTACCATTCATCTACCTTAGAGCCACCATTCATCTACCATAGAGCCACCATTCATCTACCATAGAGCCACCATTCATCTACTATAGAGCCACCATTCATCTACCATAAGGCTACCATTCATCTACCATTCATCAACCACTCATCTATCATTCATCTACCATAGAGCCACTATTCATCTACCATAGAGCCACCATTCATATACCATAGAGCCACCATTCATCTACCATAGAGCCGCCATTCATCTACCATAGAACCACCATTCATCCACCACTCATCTACCATTCATCTACCATAGAGCCAACATTCATCTACCATAGAGCCGCCAATCATCTACCATAGAGCCACCATTCATCTACTATAGAGCCACCATTCATCTACCATAAGGCTACCATTCATCTACCATTCATCAACCACTCATCTACCATTCATCTACCATAGAGCCACCATTCATCTACCATAGAGCCGCCATTCATCTACCATAGAACCACCATTCATCCACCACTCATCTACCATTCATCTACCATAGAGCCACCATTCATCTACCATAGAGCCACCAATCATCTACCATAGAGCCACCATTCATCTACTATAGAGCCACCATTCATCTACCATAAGGCTACCGTTCATCTACCATTCATCAACCACTCATCTACCATTCATCTACCATAGAGCCACCATTCATCTACCATAGAGCCACCATTCATCTACCATAGAGCCACCATTCATCTACCATAGAGCCGCCATTCATCTACCATAGAACCACCATTCATCCACCACTCATCTACCATTCATCTACCATAGAGCCACCATTCATCTACCATAGAGCCACCATTCATCTACCATAGAGCCACCATTCATCTACCATAGAGCCGCCATTTATCTACCATAGAGCCACCATTCATCCACTACTCATCTACCATTCATCTACTATAGAGCCACCATTCATTTACCATAGAGCCACCATTCATATACCATAGAGCCACCATTCATTTACCATAGAGCCACCATTCATCTACCATAGAGCCACCATTCATCTACCATAGAGCCACCATTCATCTACCATTGGGCTACCATTCATCTACCATTCATCCACCACTCATCTACCATTCATCCTACCATAGAGCCACCATTCATCTACCATAGAGCGACCATTCATCTACCATTGGGCTACCATTCATCTACCATTTATCCACCACTCATCTACCATTCATCTACCATAGAGCCAACATTCATCTACCATAGAGCCACCATTCATCTAACATAGAGCCACCATGAAGCTACCATTCATCTACCATTCATCCACCACTCATCTACCATTCATCTACCATAGAGCCACCATTCATCTACCATAGAGCCACCATTCATCTACCATAGAGCCACCATTCATCTACCATAGAGCCAACATTCATCTACCATAGAGCTGCCATTCATCTACCATTCATCCACCACTCATCTACCATAGAGCCACCATTCATCTACCATAAAGCCACCATTCATCTATCATAGGGCCACATTTCATCTACCATGAAACTACCATTCATCTACCATTCATCCACCACTCATCTACCATTCATCTACCATAGAGCCACCATTCATCTACCATAGAGCCACCATTCATCTACCATAGAGCCACCATACATATCTACCATAGAGCCACAATTCTCCTACCATAGAGCCACCATTCATCTACCATAGAGCCATCATTCATCTACCATAGAGTCGCCATTCATCTTCCATAGAGTCGCCATTCATCTACCATAGAGCCGCCATTCATCTACCATAGAGCCACCATTCATCTACCATAGAGCCACCATTCATCTACCATAGAGCCACCATTCATCTACCATAGGGCTACCATAGGGCTACCATTCATCTACCATTCATCCACTATTCATCTACCAAAGAGCCACCATTTATCTACCATAGAGCCACCATTCATCTACCATAGAGCCACCATTCATCCACCACTCATCTACCATTCATCTACCATCGAGCCACCATTCATCTACCCTAGAGCCACCATTCATCTAACATAGAGCCACCATTCATCTACCATAGAGCCACCATTCATCTACCATAAAGCCACCATTCATCTACCATAGAGCCACCATTCATCTACCATAGAGCCACCATTCATCTACCATAGGGCTACCATTCATCTACCATTCATCTACCATTCATCCACTATCCACCATTCATCTACCATTCATCTACCATTCATCCACTATCCACCATTCATCTACCATAGAGCCACCATTCATCCACCACTCATCTACCATTCATCTACCATAGTGCCACCATTCATCTACCATAGAGACACCATTCATCTACCACTCATCTACCATTCATCTATTATAGAGCCACCATTCATCTACCATAGAGCCACCATTCATCTACCATAGAGCCATCATTCATCTACCATTCATCCACCACTCATCTACTATTCATCTACCCTAGAGCCACCATTCATCTAACATAGAGCCACCATTCATCTACCATAAAGCCACCATTCATCTACCATAGAGCCACCATTCATCTACCATAGAGCCACCATTCATCTACCATAGGGCTACCATTCATCTACCATTCATCTACCATTCATCCACTATCCACCATTCATCTACCATTCATCCACTATCCACCATTCATCTACCATAGAGCCACCATTCATCCACCACTCATCTACCATTCATCTACCATAGAGCCACCATTCATCTACCATAGAGCCACCATTCTTCTACCATAGAGCCACCATTCATCTACCATAGAGCCACCATTCATCTACCATAGGGCTACCATTCATCTACCATTCATCCACCACTCATCTACCATTCATCTACCATAGAGCCACCATTCATCTACCATAGAGCCACCATTCATCTACCACTCATCTACCATTCATCTACCATAGAGCCACCATTCATCTACCATAGAGCCACCATTCATCTACCATAGAGCCATCATTCATCTACCATAGGGCTACCATTCATCTACCATTCATCCACCACTCATCTACTATTCATCTACCCTAGAGCCACCATTCATCTACCATAGAGCCACCATTCATCTACCATAGAGCCACCATTCATCTACCATAGAGCCACCATTCATCTACCATAGAGCCACCATTCATCTACCATAGAGCCGCCATTTATCTACCATAGAGCCACCATTCATCCACTACTCATCTACCATTCATCTACTATAGAGCCACCATTCATTTACCATAGAGCCACCATTCATCTACCATAGAGCCACCATTCATTTACCATAGAGCCACCATTCATCTACCATAGAGCCACCATTCATCTACCATAGAGCCACCATTCATCTACCATTGGGCTACCATTCATCTACCATTCATTCACCACTCATCTACCATTCATCCTACCATAGAGCCACCATTCATCTACCATAGAACCACCATTCATCTACCATTGGGCTACCATTCATCTACCATTCATCCACCACTCATCTACCATTCATCTACCATGGAGCCACCATTCATCTACCATAGAGCCACCATTCATCTAACATAGAGCCACCATGAAGCTACCATTCATCTACCATTCATCCACCACTCATCTACCATTCATCTACCATAGAACCACCATTCATCTACCATAGAGCCACCATTCATCTACCATAGAGCCACCATTCATCTACCATAGAGCCAACATTCATCTACCATAGAGCTGCCATTCATCTGCCATTCATCCACCACTCATCTACCATAGAGCCACCATTCATCTACCATGAAGCCACCATTCATCTATCATAGGGCCACATTTCATCTACCATGAAACTACCATTCATCTACCATTCATCCACCACTCATCTACCATTCATCTACCATAGAGCCACCATTCATCTACCATAGAGCCACCATTCATCTACCATAGAGCCACCATACATATCTACCATAGAGCCACAATTTTCCTACCATAGAGCCACCATTCATCTACCATAGAGCCACCATTCATCTACCATAGAGCCACCATTCATCTACCATAGAGCCACCATTCATCTACCATAGAGCCACCATTCATCTACCATAGAGCCATCATTCATCTACCATAGAGTCGCCATTCATCTTCCATAGAGTCGCCATTCATCTACCATAGAGCCGCCATTCATCTACCATAGAGCCACCATTCATCTACCATAGAGCCACCATTCATCTACCATAGAGCCACCATTCATCTACCATAAGGCTACCATAGGGCTACCATTCATCTACCATTCATCCACTATTCATCTACCACAGAGCCACCATTTATCTACCATAGAGCCACCATTCATCTACCATAGAGCCACCATTCATCTACCATAGAGCCAACATTCATCTACCATAGAGCCACCATTCATCTACCATAGAGCCACCATTCATCAACCATAGAGCCACCATTCATCTACCATAGGGCTATCATTCATCTACCATTCATCCACCACTCATCTACCATTCAACTACCTTAGAGCCACCATTCATCTACCATAGAGCCACCAATCATTTACCATAGAGCCACCATTCATCTACTATAGAGCCACCATTCATCTACCATAAGGCTACCATTCATCTACCATTCATCAACCACTCATCTACCATTCATCTACCATAGAGCCACCATTCATCTACCATAGAGCAACCATTCATCTACCATAGAGCCACCATTCATCTACCACTCATCTACCATTCATCTACCATAGTGCCACCATTCATCTACCATAGAGACACCATTCATCTACCACTCATCTACCATTCATCTATTATAGAGCCACCATTCATCTACCATAGAGCCACCATTCATCTACCATAGAGCCATCATTCATCTACCATTCATCCACCACTCATCTACTATTCATCTACCCTAGAGCCACCATTCATCTAACATAGAGCCACCATTCATCTACCATAAAGCCACCATTCATCTACCATAGAGCCACCATTCATCTACCATAGAGCCACCATTCATCTACCATAGGGCTACCATTCATCTACCATTCATCTACCATTCATCCACTATCCACCATTCATCTACCATTCATCCACTATCCACCATTCATCTACCATAGAGCCACCATTCATCCACCACTCATCTACCATTCATCTACCATAGAGCCACCATTCATCTACCATAGAGCCACCATTCTTCTACCATAGAGCCACCATTCATCTACCATAGAGCCACCATTCATCTACCATAGGGCTACCATTCATCTACCATTCATCCACCACTCATCTACCATTCATCTACCATAGAGCCACCATTCATCTACCATAGAGCCACCATTCATCTACCACTCATCTACCATTCATCTACCATAGAGCCACCATTCATCTACCATAGAGCCACCATTCATCTACCATAGAGCCATCATTCATCTACCATAGGGCTACCATTCATCTACCATTCATCCACCACTCATCTACTATTCATCTACCCTAGAGCCACCATTCATCTACCATAGAGCCACCATTCATCTACCATAGAGCCACCATTCATCTACCATAGAGCCACCATTCATCTACCATAGAGCCACCATTCATCTACCATAGAGCCGCCATTTATCTACCATAGAGCCACCATTCATCCACTACTCATCTACCATTCATCTACTATAGAGCCACCATTCATTTACCATAGAGCCACCATTCATCTACCATAGAGCCACCATTCATTTACCATAGAGCCACCATTCATCTACCATAGAGCCACCATTCATCTACCATAGAGCCACCATTCATCTACCATTGGGCTACCATTCATCTACCATTCATTCACCACTCATCTACCATTCATCCTACCATAGAGCCACCATTCATCTACCATAGAGCCACCATTCATCTACCATTGGGCTACCATTCATCTACCATTCATCCACCACTCATCTACCATTCATCTACCATGGAGCCACCATTCATCTACCATAGAGCCACCATTCATCTAACATAGAGCCACCATGAAGCTACCATTCATCTACCATTCATCCACCACTCATCTACCATTCATCTACCATAGAACCACCATTCATCTACCATAGAGCCACCATTCATCTACCATAGAGCCACCATTCATCTACCATAGAGCCAACATTCATCTACCATAGAGCTGCCATTCATCTATCATTCATCCACCACTCATCTACCATAGAGCCACCATTCATCTACCATGAAGCCACCATTCATCTATCATAGGGCCACATTTCATCTACCATGAAACTACCATTCATCTACCATTCATCCACCACTCATCTACCATTCATCTACCATAGAGCCACCATTCATCTACCATAGAGCCACCATTCATCTACCATAGAGCCACCATACATATCTACCATAGAGCCACAATTTTCCTACCATAGAGCCACCATTCATCTACCATAGAGCCACCATTCATCTACCATAGAGCCACCATTCATCTACCATAGAGCCACCATTCATCTACCATAGAGCCACCATTCATCTACCATAGAGCCATCATTCATCTACCATAGAGTCGCCATTCATCTTCCATAGAGTCGCCATTCATCTACCATAGAGCCGCCATTCATCTACCATAGAGCCACCATTCATCTACCATAGAGCCACCATTCATCTACCATAGAGCCACCATTCATCTACCATAAGGCTACCATAGGGCTACCATTCATCTACCATTCATCCACTATTCATCTACCACAGAGCCACCATTTATCTACCATAGAGCCACCATTCATCTACCATAGAGCCACCATTCATCTACCATAGAGCCAACATTCATCTACCATAGAGCCACCATTCATCTACCATAGAGCCACCATTCATCAACCATAGAGCCACCATTCATCTACCATAGGGCTATCATTCATCTACCATTCATCCACCACTCATCTACCATTCAACTACCTTAGAGCCACCATTCATCTACCATAGAGCCACCAATCATTTACCATAGAGCCACCATTCATCTACTATAGAGCCACCATTCATCTACCATAAGGCTACCATTCATCTACCATTCATCAACCACTCATCTACCATTCATCTACCATAGAGCCACCATTCATCTACCATAGAGCCACCATTCATCTACCATAGAGCCACCATTCATCTACCATAGAGCCGCCATTCATCTACCATAGAACCACCATTCATCCACCACTCATCTACCATTCATCTACCATAGAGCCACCATTCATCTACCATAGAGCCACCATTCATCTACCATAGAGCCACAATTCATCAACCATAGAGCCACCATTCATCTACCATAGGGCTACCATTCATCTACCATTCATCCACCACTCATCTACCATTCATCTACCTTAGAGCCACCATTCATCTACCATAGAGCCACCATTCATCTACCATAGAGCCACCATTCATCTACTATAGAGCCACCATTCATCTACCATAAGGCTACCATTCATCTACCATTCATCAACCACTCATCTATCATTCATCTACCATAGAGCCACTATTCATCTACCATAGAGCCACCATTCATATACCATAGAGCCACCATTCATCTACCATAGAGCCGCCATTCATCTACCATAGAACCACCATTCATCCACCACTCATCTACCATTCATCTACCATAGAGCCAACATTCATCTACCATAGAGCCGCCAATCATCTACCATAGAGCCACCATTCATCTACTATAGAGCCACCATTCATCTACCATAAGGCTACCATTCATCTACCATTCATCAACCACTCATCTACCATTCATCTACCATAGAGCCACCATTCATCTACCATAGAGCCGCCATTCATCTACCATAGAACCACCATTCATCCACCACTCATCTACCATTCATCTACCATAGAGCCACCATTCATCTACCATAGAGCCACCAATCATCTACCATAGAGCCACCATTCATCTACTATAGAGCCACCATTCATCTACCATAAGGCTACCGTTCATCTACCATTCATCAACCACTCATCTACCATTCATCTACCATAGAGCCACCATTCATCTACCATAGAGCCACCATTCATCTACCATAGAGCCACCATTCATCTACCATAGAGCCGCCATTCATCTACCATAGAACCACCATTCATCCACAACTCATCTACCATTCATCTACCATAGAGCCACCATTCATCTACCATAGAGCCACCATTCATCTACCATAGAGCCACCATTCATCTACCATAGAGCCGCCATTTATCTACCATAGAGCCACCATTCATCCACTACTCATCTACCATTCATCTACTATAGAGCCACCATTCATTTACCATAGAGCCACCATTCATCTACCATAGAGCCACCATTCATTTACCATAGAGCCACCATTCATCTACCATAGAGCCACCATTCATCTACCATAGAGCCACCATTCATCTACCATTGGGCTACCATTCATCTACCATTCATCCACCACTCATCTACCATTCATCCTACCATAGAGCCACCATTCATCTACCATAGAGCGACCATTCATCTACCATTGGGCTACCATTCATCTACCATTCATCCACCACTCATCTACCATTCATCTACCATAGAGCCACCATTCATCTACCATAGAGCCACCATTCATCTAACATAGAGCCACCATGAAGCTACCATTCATCTACCATTCATCCACCACTCATCTACCATTCATCTACCATAGAGCCACCATTCATCTACCATAGAGCCACCATTCATCTACCATAGAGCCACCATTCATCTACCATAGAGCCAACATTCATCTACCATAGAGCTGCCATTCATCTACCATTCATCCACCACTCATCTACCATAGAGCCACCATTCATCTACCATAAAGCCACCATTCATCTATCATAGGGCCACATTTCATCTACCATGAAACTACCATTCATCTACCATTCATCCACCACTCATCTACCATTCATCTACCATAGAGCCACCATTCATCTACCATAGAGCCACCATTCATCTACCTTAGAGCCACCATACATATCTACCATAGAGCCACAATTCTCCTACCATAGAGCCACCATTCATCTACCATAGAGCCATCATTCATCTACCATAGAGTCGCCATTCATCTTCCATAGAGTCGCCATTCATCTACCATAGAGCCGCCATTCATCTACCATAGAGCCACCATTCATCTACCATAGAGCCACCATTCATCTACCATAGAGCCACCATTCATCTACCATAGGGCTACCATAGGGCTACCATTCATCTACCATTCATCCAATATTCATCTACCAAAGAGCCACCATTTATCTACCATAGAGCCACCATTCATCTACCATAGAGCCACCATTCATCCACCACTCATCTACCATTCATCTACCATCGAGCCACCATTCATCTACCCTAGAGCCACCATTCATCTAACATAGAGCCACCATTCATCTACCATAGAGCCACCATTCATCTACCATAAAGCCACCATTCATCTACCATAGAGCCACCATTCATCTACCATAGAGCCACCATTCATCTACCATAGGGCTACCATTCATCTACCATTCATCTACCATTCATCCACTATCCACCATTCATCTACCATTCATCTACCATTCATCCACTATCCACCATTCATCTACCATAGAGCCACCATTCATCCTCCACTCATCTACCATTCATCTACCATAGTGCCACCATTCATCTACCATAGAGACACCATTCATCTACCACTCATCTACCATTCATCTATTATAGAGCCACCATTCATCTACCATAGAGCCACCATTCATCTACCATAGAGCCATCATTCATCTACCATTCATCCACCACTCATCTACTATTCATCTACCCTAGAGCCACCATTCATCTAACATAGAGCCACCATTCATCTACCATAAAGCCACCATTCATCTACCATAGAGCCACCATTCATCTACCATAGAGCCACCATTCATCTACCATAGGGCTACCATTCATCTACCATTCATCTACCATTCATCCACTATCCACCATTCATCTACCATTCATCCACTATCCACCATTCATCTACCATAGAGCCACCATTCATCCACCACTCATCTACCATTCATCTACCATAGAGCCACCATTCATCTACCATAGAGCCACCATTCATCTACCATAGAGCCACCATTCATCTACCATAGAGCCACCATTCATCTACCATAGGGCTACCATTCATCTACCATTCATCCACCACTCATCTACCATTCATCTACCATAGAGCCACCATTCATCTACCATAGAGCCACCATTCATCTACCACTCATCTACCATTCATCTACCATAGAGCCACCATTCATCTACCATAGAGCCACCATTCATCTACCATAGAGCCATCATTCATCTACCATAGGGCTACCATTCATCTACCATTCATCCACCACTCATCTACTATTCATCTACCCTAGAGCCACCATTCATCTACCATAGAGCCACCATTCATCTACCATAGAGCCACCATTCATCTACCATAGAGCCACCATTCATCTACCATAGGGCTACCATTCATCCACCATTCATCTACCATTCATCCACTATCCACCATTCATCTACCATTCATCCACTATCCACCATTCATCTACCATAGAGCCACCATTCATCCACCACTCATCTACCATTCATCTACCATAGAGCCACCATTCATCTACCATAGAGCCACCATTCATCTACCATAGAGCCACCATTCATCTACCATAGAGCCACCATTCATCTACCATAGGGCTACCATTCATCTACCATTCATCCACCACTCATCTACCATTCATCTACCATAGAGCCACCATTCATCTACCATAGAGCCACCATTCATCTACCACTCATCTACCATTCATCTACCATAGAGCCACCATTCATCTACCATAGAGCCACCATTCTCCTACCATAGAGCCACCATTCATCTACCATAGAGCCACCATTCATCTACCATAGAGCCACCATTCATCTACCATAGAGCCACCATTCATCTACCATAGAACCATCACTCATCTCCCATAGGGCTACCATTCCTCTCCCATACAGCCACCATAGGGCTACCATTCATCCACCATTCATCTACCATTCATCCACCACTCATCTACCATTCATCTACCATAGAGCCACCATTCATCTACCGTAGAGCTACCATTCATCTACCATAGAGCTACCTTTCATCTAACATAGACCCACCATTCATTTCTACCATAGAGCCACCATTCTCCTACCATAGAGCCACCATTCATCTACCATAGAGCCACCATTCATCTACCATAGAGCCACCATTCATCTACCATAGAGCCACCATTCATCTACCATAGAGCCAACATTCATCTACCATAGAGCTGCCATTCATCTACCATTCATCCACCACTCATCTACCATAGAGCCACCATTCATCTACCATAAAGCCACCATTCATCTATCATAGGGCCACATTTCATCTACCATGAAACTACCATTCATCTACCATTCATCCACCACTCATCTACCATTCATCTACCATAGAGCCACCATTCATCTACCATAGAGCCACCATACATATCTACCATAGAGCCACAATTCTCCTACCATAGAGCCACCATTCATCTACCATAGAGCCACCATTCATCTACCATAGAGCCACCATTCATCTACCATAGAGCCACCATTCATCTACCATAGAGCCACCATTCATCTACCATAGAGCCATCATTCATCTACCATAGAGTCGCCATTCATCTTCCATAGAGTCGCCATTCATCTACCATAGAGCCGCCATTCATCTACCATAGAGCCACCATTCATCTACCATAGAGCCACCATTCATCTACCATAGAGCCACCATTCATCTACCATAGGGCTACCATAGGGCTACCATTCATCTACCATTCATCCACTATTCATCTACCAAAGAGCCACCATTTATCTACCATAGAGCCACCATTCATCTACCATAGAGCCACCATTCATCCACCACTCATCTACCATTCATCTACCATTCATCCACTATCCACCATTCATCTACCATAGAGCCACCATTCATCCACCACTCATCTACCATTCATCTACCATAGTGCCACCATTCATCAAACATAGAGCCACCATTCATCTACCATAGAGCCACCATTCATCTACCATAAAGCCACCATTCATCTACCAAAGAGCCACCATTCATCTACCATAGAGCCACCATTCATCTACCATAGGGCTCCATTCATCTACCATTCATCTACCATTCATCCACTATCCACCATTCATCTACCATTCATCTACCATTCATCCACTATCCACCATTCAGCTACCATAGAGCCACCATTCATCCACCACTCATCTACCATTCATCTACCATAGTGCCACCATTCATCTACCATAGAGACACCATTCATCTACCACTCATCTACCATTCATCTATTATAGAGCCACCATTCATCTACCATAGGGCTACCATTCATCTACCATTCATCCACCATTCATCTACCATTCATCTACCATAGAGCCACCATAGTGCTACCATTCATCTACCTTAGAGCCACCATTCATCTACCATAGAGCCACCATTCATCTACCATAGAGCCATCATTCATCTACCATTCATCCACCACTCATCTACTATTCATCTACCCTAGAGCCACCATTCATCTAACATAGAGCCACCATTCATCTACCATAAAGCCACCATTCATCTACCATAGAGCCACCATTCATCTACCCTAGAGCCACCATTCATCTACCATAGGGCTACCATTCATCTACCATTCATCCACTATCCACCATTCATCTACCATTCATCCACTATCCACCATTCATCTACCATAGAGCCACCATTCATCCACCACTCATCTACCATTCATCTACCATAGAGCCACCATTCATCTACCATAGAGCCACCATTCATCTACCATAGAGCCACCATTCATCTACCATAGAGCCACCATTCATCTACCATAGGGCTACCATTCATCTACCATTCATCCACCACTCATCTACCATTCATCTACCATAGAGCCACCATTCATCTAACATAGAGCCACCATTCATCTACCATAAAGCCACCATTCATCTACCATAGAGCCACCATTCATCTACCCTAGAGCCACCATTCATCTACCATAGGGCTACCATTCATCTACCATTCATCTACCATTCATCCACTATCCACCATTCATCTACCATTCATCCACTATCCACCATTCATCTACCATAGAGCCACCATTCATCCACCACTCATCTACCATTCATCTACCATAGAGCCACCATTCATCTACCATAGAGCCACCATTCATCTACCATAGAGCCACCATTCATCTACCATAGAGCCACCATTCATCTACCATAGGGCTACCATTCATCTACCATTCATCCACCACTCATCTACCATTCATCTACCATAGAGCCACCATTCATCTACCATAGAGCCACCATTCATCTACCACTCATCTACCATTCATCTACCATAGAGCCACCATTCATCTACCATAGAGCCACCATTCATCTACCATAGAGCCATCATTCATCTACCATAGGGCTACCATTCATCTACCATTCATCCACTACTCATCTACTATTCATCTACCCTAGAGCCACGATTCATCTAACATAGAGCCACCATTCATCTACCATAGAGCCACCATTCATCTACCATAAAGCCACTATTCATCTACCATAGAGCCACCATTCATCTACCATAGAGCCACCATTCATCTACCATAGGGCTACCATTCATCTACCATTCATCTACCATTCATCCACTATCCACCATTCATCTACCATTCATCTACCATTCATCCACTATCCACCATTCATCTACCATAGAGCCACCATTCATCCACCACTCATCTACCATTCATCTACCATAGAGCCACCATTCATCTACCATAGTGCTACCATTCATCTACCTTAGAGCCACCATTCATCTACCATAGAGCCATCATTCATCTACCATAGGGCTACCATTCATCTACCATTCATCCACCACTCATCTACCATTCATCTACCATAGAGCCACCATTCATCTACCGTAGAGCCACCATTCATCTACCATAGAGCTACCTTTCATCTAACATAGACCCACCATTCATATCTACCATAGAGCCACCATTCTCCTACCATAGAGCCACCATTCATCTACCATAGAGCCACCATTCATCTACCATAGAGCCACCATTCATCTACCATAGAGCCACCATTCATCTACCATAGAGCCACAATTCATCTACCATAGAGCCACCATTCATCCACCACTCATCTACCATTCATCCACCATAGAGCCACCATTCATATACCATAGAGCCACCATTCATCTACCATAGAGCCACCATTCATCTATCATAGAGCCACCTTTCATCTACCAAAGCGCTACCATTCATCTACCATAGAGCCACCATTCATCTACCATAGAGCCAACATTCATCTACCATAGAGCCACCATTCATCTACCATAGAGCCACCATTCATCAACCATAGAGCCACAATTCATCTACCATAGGGCTATCATTCATCTACCATTCATCCACCACTCATCTACTATTCAACTACCTTAGAGCCACCATTCATCTACCATAGAGCCACCAATCATTTACCATAGAGCCACCATTCATCTACTATAGATCCACCATTCATCTACCATAAGGATACTTTTCATCTACCATAGAGCCACCATTCATCTACCATAGAGCCACCATTCATCCACCACTCATCTACCATTCATCTACCATAGAGCCACCATTCATCTACCATAGAGCCACCATTCATCTACCATAGAGCCACCATTCATCTACCATAGAGCCGCCATTTATCTACCATAGAGCCACCATTCATCTACCATTGGGCTACCATTCATCTACCATTCATCCACCACTCATCTACCATTCATTTACCATAGAGCCACCATTCATCTACCATAGAGCCACCATTCATTTACCATAGAGCCACCATTCATCTACCATAGAGCCACCATTCATCTACCATAGAGCCACCATTCATCTACCATTGGGCTACCATTCATCTACCATTCATCCACCACTCATCTACCATTCATCCTACCATAGAGCCACCATTCATCTACCATAGAGCCACCATTCATCTACCATTGGGCTACCATTCATCTACCATTCATCCACCACTCATCTACCATTCATCTACCATAGAGCCACCATTCATCTAACATAGAGCCACCATGAAGCTACCATTCATCTACCATTCATCCACCACTCATCTACCATTCATCTACCATAGAGCCACCATTCATCTACCATAGAACCACCATTCATCTACCATAGAACCACCATTCATCCACCACTCATCTACCATTCATCTACCATAGAGCCACCATTCATCTACCATAGAGCCACCATTCATCTACCATAGAGCCACCATTCATCTACCATAGAGCCGCCATTTATCTACCATAGAGCCACCATTCATCCACTACTCATCTACCATTCATCTACTATAGAGCCACCATTCATTTACCATAGAGCCACCATTCATCTACCATAGAGCCACCATTCATTTACCATAGAGCCACCATTCATCTACCATAGAGCCACCATTCATCTACCATAGAGCCACCATTCATCTACCATTGGGCTACCATTCATCTACCATTCATCCACCACTCATCTACCATTCATCCTACCATAGAGCCACCATTCATCTACCATAGAGCCACCATTCATCTACCATTGGGCTAACATTCATCTACCATTCATCCACCACTCATCTACCATTCATCTACCATAGAGCCACCATTCATCTACCATAGAGCCACCATTCATCTAACATAGAGCCACCATGAAGCTACCATTCATCTACCATTCATCCACCACTCATCTACCATTCATCTACCATAGAGCCACCATTCATCTACCATAGAGCCACCATTCATCTACCATAGAGCCACCATTCATCTACCATAGAGCCAACATTCATCTACCATAGAGCTGCCATTCATCTACCATTCATCCACCACTCATCTACCATAGAGCCACCATTCATCTACCATAAAGCCACCATTCATCTATCATAGGGCCACATTTCATCTACCATGAAACTACCATTCATCTACCATTCATCCACCACTCATCTACCATTCATCTACCATAGAGCCACCATTCATCTACCATAGAGCCACCATTCATCTACCATAGAGCCACCATACATATCTACCATAGAGCCACAATTCTCCTACCATAGAGCCACCATTCATCTACCATAGAGCCACCATTCATCTACCATAGAGCCACCATTCATCTACCATAGAGCCACCATTCATCTACCATAGAGCCACCATTCATCTACCATAGAGCCATCATTCATCTACCATAGAGTCGCCATTCATCTTCCATAGAGTCGCCATTCATCTACCATAGAGCCGCCATTCATCTACCATAGAGCCACCATTCATCTACCATAGAGCCACCATTCATCTACCATAGAGCCACCATTCATCTACCATATGGCTACCATAGGGCTACCATTCATCTACCATTCATCCACTATTCATCTACCAAAGAGCCACCATTTATCTACCATAGAGCCACCATTCATCTACCATAGAGCCACCATTCATCCACCACTCATCTACCATTCATCTACCATCGAGCCACCATTCATCTACCCTAGAGCCACCATTCATCTAACATAGAGCCACCATTCATCTACCATAGAGCCACCATTCATCTACCATAAAGCCACCATTCATCTACCATAGAGCCACCATTCATCTACCATAGAGCCACCATTCATCTACCATAGGGCTACCATTCATCTACCATTCATCTACCATTCATCCACTATCCACCATTCATCTACCATTCATCTACCATTCATCCACTATCCACCATTCATCTACCATAGAGCCACCATTCATCCACCACTCATCTACCATTCATCTACCATAGTGCCACCATTCATCTACCATAGAGACACCATTCATCTACCACTCATCTACCATTCATCTATTATAGAGCCACCATTCATCTACCATAGAGCCACCATTCATCTACCATAGAGCCATCATTCATCTACCATTCATCCACCACTCATCTACTATTCATCTACCCTAGAGCCACCATTCATATAACATAGAGCCACCATTCATCTACCATAAAGCCACCATTCATCTACCATAGAGCCACCATTCATCTACCATAGAGCCACCATTCATCTACCATAGGGCTACCATTCATCTACCATTCATCTACCATTCATCCACTATCCACCATTCATCTACCATTCATCCACTATCCACCATTCATCTACCATAGAGCCACCATTCATCCACCACTCATCTACCATTCATCTACCATAGAGCCACCATTCATCTACCATAGAGCCACCATTCATCTACCATAGAGCCACCATTCATCTACCATAGAGCCACCATTCATCTACCATAGGGCTACCATTCATCTACCATTCATCCACCACTCATCTACCATTCATCTACCATAGAGCCACCATTCATCTACCATAGAGCCACCATTCATCTACCACTCATCTACCATTCATCTACCATAGAGCCACCATTAATCTACCATAGAGCCATCATTCGTCTAACATAGGGCTACCATTCATCTACCATTCATCCACCACTCATCTACTATTCATCTACCCTAGAGCCACCATTCATCTAACATAGAGCCACCATTCATCTACCATAGAGCCACCATTCATCTACCATAATGCCACCATTCATCTACCATAGAGCCACCATTCATCTACCATAGAGCCACCATTCATCTACCATAGGGCTACCATTCATCTACCATTCATCTACCATTCATCCACTATCCACCATTCATCTACCATTCATCTACCATTCATCCACTATCCACCATTCATCTACCATAGAGCCACCATTCATCCACCACTCATCTACCATTCATCTACCATAGAGCCACCATTCATCTACCATAGTGCTACCATTCATCTACCTTAGAGCCATCATTCATCTACCATAGGGCTACCATTCATCTACCATTCATCCACCACTCATCTACCATTCATCTACCATAGAGCCACCATTCATCTACCGTAGAGCCACCATTCATCTACCATAGAGCTACCTTTCATCTAACATAGACCCACCATTAATATCTACCATAGAGCCACCATTCTCCTACCATAGAGCCACCATTCATCTACCATAGAGCCACCATTCATCTACCATAGAGCCACCATTCATCTACCATAGAGCCACCATTCATCTACCATAGAACCATCACTCATCTCCGATAGGGCTACCATTCCTCTCCCATACAGCCACCATAGGGCTACCATTCATCCACCATTCATCTACCATTCATCTACCATAGAGCCACCATTCATCTACCGTAGAGCCACCATTCATCTACCATAGAGCTACCTTTCATCTAACATAGACCCACCATTCATTTCTACCATAGAGCCACCATTCTCCTACCATAGAGCCACCATTCATCTACCATAGAGCCACCATTCATCTACCATAGAGCCACCATTCATCTACCATAGAGCCACCATTCATCTACCATAGAGCCAACATTCATCTACCATAGAGCTGCCATTCATCTACCATTCATCCACCACTCATCTACCATAGAGCCACCATTCATCTACCATAAAGCCACCATTCATCTATCATAGGGCCACATTTCATCTACCATGAAACTACCATTCATCTACCATTCATCCACCACTCATCTACCATTCATCTACCATAGAGCCACCATTCATCTACCATAGAGCCACCATTCATCTACCATAGAGCCACCATACATATCTACCATAGAGCCACAATTCTCCTACCATAGAGCCACCATTCATCTACCATAGAGCCACCATTCATCTACCATAGAGCCACCATTCATCTACCATAGAGCCACCATTCATCTACCATAGAGCCACCATTCATCTACCATAGAGCCATCATTCATCTACCATAGAGTCGCCATTCATCTTCCATAGAGTCGCCATTCATCTACCATAGAGCCGCCATTCATCTACCATAGAGCCACCATTCATCTACCATAGAGCCACCATTCATATACCATAGAGCCACCATTCATCTACCATAGGGCTACCATAGGGCTACCATTCATCTACCATTCATCCACTATTCATCTACCAAAGAGCCACCATTTATCTACCATAGAGCCACCATTCATCTACCATAGAGCCACCATTCATCCACCACTCATCTACCATTCATCTACCATCGAGCCACCATTCATCTACCCTAGAGCCACCATTCATCTAACATAGAGCCACCATTCATCTACCATAGAGCCACCATTCATCTACCATAAAGCCACCATTCATCTACCATAGAGCCACCATTCATCTACCATAGAGCCAACATTCATCTACCATAGAGCTGCCATTCATCTACCATTCATCCACCACTCATCTACCATAGAGCCACCATTCATCTACCATAAAGCCACCATTCATCTATCATAGGGCCACATTTCATCTACCATGAAACTACCATTCATCTACCATTCATCTACCACTCATCTACCATTCATCTACCATAGAGCCACCATTCATCTACCATAGAGCCACCATTCATCTACATAGAGCCACCATACATATCTACCATAGAGCCACAATTCTCCTACCATAGAGCCACCATTCATCTACCATAGAGCCATCATTCATCTACCATAGAGTCGCCATTCATCTTCCATAGAGTCGCCATTCATCTACCATAGAGCCGCCATTCATCTACCATAGAGCCACCATTCATCTACCATAGAGCCACCATTCATCTACCATAAAGCCACCATTCATCTACCATAGAGCCACCATTCATCTACCATAGAGCCAACATTCATCTACCATAGAGCTGCCATTCATCTACCATTCATCCACCACTCATCTACCATAGAGCCACCATTCATCTACCATAAAGCCACCATTCATCTATCATAGGGCCACATTTCATCTACCATGAAACTACCATTCATCTACCATTCATCTACCACTCATCTACCATTCATCTACCATAGAGCCACCATTCATCTACCATAGAGCCACCATTCATCTACCATAGAGCCACCATACATATCTACCATAGAGCCACAATTCTCCTACCATAGAGCCACCATTCATCTACCATAGAGCCATCATTCATCTACCATAGAGTCGCCATTCATCTTCCATAGAGTCGCCATTCATCTACCATAGAGCCGCCATTCATCTACCATAGAGCCACCATTCATCTACCATAGAGCCACCATTCATCTACCATAGAGCCACCATTCATCTACCATAGGGCTACCATAGGGCTACCATTCATCTACCATTCATCCACTATTCATCTACCAAAGAGCCACCATTTATCTACCATAGAGCCACCATTCATCTACCATAGAGCCACCATTCATCCACCACTCATCTACCATTCATCTACCATCGAGCCACCATTCATCTACCCTAGAGCCACCATTCATCTAACATAGAGCCACCATTCATCTACCATAGAGCCACCATTCATCTACCATAAAGCCACCATTCATCTACCATAGAGCCACCATTCATCTACCATAGAGCCACCATTCATCTACCATAGGGCTACCATTCATCTACCATTCATCTACCATTCATCCACTATCCACCATTCATCTACCATTCATCTACCATTCATCCACTATCCACCATTCATCTACCATAGAGCCACCATTCATCCACCACTCATCTACCATTCATCTACCATAGTGCCACCATTCATCTACCATAGAGACACCATTCATCTACCACTCATCTACCATTCATCTATTATAGAGCCACCATTCATCTACCATAGAGCCACCATTCATCTACCATAGAGCCATCATTCATCTACCATTCATCCACCACTCATCTACTATTCATCTACCCTAGAGCCACCATTCATCTAACATAGAGCCACCATTCATCTACCATAAAGCCACCATTCATCTACCATAGAGCCACCATTCATCTACCATAGAGCCACCATTCATCTACCATAGGGCTACCATTCATCTACCATTCATCTACCATTCATCCACTATCCACCATTCATCTACCATTCATCCACTATCCACCATTCATCTACCATAGAGCCACCATTCATCCACCACTCATCTACCATTCATCTACCATAGAGCCACCATTCATCTACCATAGAGCCACCATTCATCTACCATAGAGCCACCATTCATCTAGCATAGAGCCACCATTCATCTACCATAGGGCTACCATTCATCTACCATTCATCCACCACTCATCTACCATTCATCTACCATAGAGCCACCATTCATCTACCATAGAGCCACCATTCATCTACCACTCATCTACCATTCATCTACCATAGAGCCACCATTCATCTACCATAGAGCCACCATTCATCTACCATAGAGCCATCATTCATCTACCATAGGGCTACCATTCATCTACCATTCATCCACCACTCATCTACTATTCATCTACCCTAGAGCCACCATTCATCTAACATAGAGCCACCATTCATCTACCATAGAGCCACCATTCATCTACCATAGAGCCACCATTCATCTACCATAGAGCCACCATTCATCTACCATAGAGCCACCATACATATCTACCATAGAGCCACAATTCTCCTACCATAGAGCCACCATTCATCTACCATAGAGCCACCATTCATCTACCATAGAGCCACCATTCATCTACCATAGGGCTACCATTCATCTACCATTCATCTACCATTCATCCACTATCCACCATTCATCTACCATTCATCCACTATCCACCATTCATCTACCATAGAGCCACCATTCATCCACCACTCATCTACCATTCATCTACCATAGAGCCACCATTCATCAACCATAGAGCCACCATTCATCTACCATAGAGCCACCATTCATCTACCATAGAGCCACCATTCATCTACCATAGGGCTACCATTCATCTACCATTCATCCACCACTCATCTACCATTCATCTACCATAGAGCCACCATTCATCTACCATAGAGCCACCATTCATCTACCACTCATCTACCATTCATCTACCATAGAGCCACCATTCATCTACCATAGAGCCACCATTCTCCTACCATAGAGCCACCATTCATCTACCATAGAGCCACCATTCATCTACCATAGAGCCACCATTCATCTACCATAGAGCCACCATTCATCTACCATAGAACCATCACTCATCTCCCATAGGGCTACCATTCCTCTCCCATACAGCCACCATAGGGCTACCATTCATCCACCATTCATCTACCATTCATCCACCACTCATCTACCATTCATCTACCATAGAGCCACCATTCATCTACCGTAGAGCCACCATTCATCTACCATAGAGCTACCTTTCATCTAACATAGACCCACCATTCATTTCTACCATAGAGCCACCATTCTCCTACCATAGAGCCACCATTCATCTACCATAGAGCCACCATTCATCTACCATAGAGCCACCATTCATCTACCATAGAGCCACCATTCATCTACCATAGAGCCAACATTCATCTACCATAGAGCTGCCATTCATCTACCATTCATCCACCACTCATCTACCATAGAGCCACCATTCATCTACCATAAAGCCACCATTCATCTATCATAGGGCCACATTTCATCTACCATGAAACTACCATTCATCTACCATTCATCCACCACTCATCTACCATTCATCTACCATAGAGCCACCATTCATCTACCATAGAGCCACCATACATATCTACCATAGAGCCACAATTCTCCTACCATAGAGCCACCATTCATCTACCATAGAGCCACCATTCATCTACCATAGAGCCACCATTCATCTACCATAGAGCCACCATTCATCTACCATAGAGCCACCATTCATCTACCATAGAGCCATCATTCATCTACCATAGAGTCGCCATTCATCTTCCATAGAGTCGCCATTCATCTACCATAGAGCCGCCATTCATCTACCATAGAGCCACCATTCATCTACCATAGAGCCACCATTCATCTACCATAGAGCCACCATTCATCTACCATAGGGCTACCATAGGGCTACCATTCATCTACCATTCATCAACTATTCATCTACCAAAGAGCCACCATTTATCTACCATAGAGCCACCATTCATCTACCATAGAGCCACCATTCATCCACCACTCATCTACCATTCATCTACCATTCATCCACTATCCACCATTCATCTACCATAGAGCCACCATTCATCCACCACTCATCTACCATTCATCTACCATAGTGCCACCATTCATCTAACATAGAGCCACCATTCATCTACCATAGAGCCACCATTCATCTACCATAAAGCCACCATTCATCTACCAAAGAGCCACCATTCATCTACCATAGAGCCACCATTCATCTACCATAGGGCTACCATTCATCTACCATTCATCTACCATTCATCCACTATCCACCATTCATCTACCATTCATCTACCATTCATCCACTATCCACCATTCAGCTACCATAGAGCCACCATTCATCCACCACTCATCTACCATTCATCTACCATAGTGCCACCATTCATCTACCATAGAGACACCATTCATCTACCACTCATCTACCATTCATCTATTATAGAGCCACCATTCATCTACCATAGGGCTACCATTCATCTACCATTCATCCACCATTCATCTACCATTCATCTACCATAGAGCCACCATAGTGCTACCATTCATCTACCTTAGAGCCACCATTCATCTACCATAGAGCCACCATTCATCTACCATAGAGCCATCATTCATCTACCATTCATCCACCACTCATCTACTATTCATCTACCCTAGAGCCACCATTCATCTAACATAGAGCCACCATTCATCTACCATAAAGCCACCATTCATCTACCATAGAGCCACCATTCATCTACCCTAGAGCCACCATTCATCTACCATAGGGCTACCATTCATCTACCATTCATCCACTATCCACCATTCATCTACCATTCATCCACTATCCACCATTCATCTACCATAGAGCCACCATTCATCCACCACTCATCTACCATTCATCTACCATAGAGCCACCATTCATCTACCATAGAGCCACCATTCATCTACCATAGAGCCACCATTCATCTACCATAGAGCCACCATTCATCTACCATAGGGCTACCATTCATCTACCATTCATCCACCACTCATCTACCATTCATCTACCATAGAGCCACCATTCATCTAACATAGAGCCACCATTCATCTACCATAAAGCCACCATTCATCTACCATAGAGCCACCATTCATCTACCCTAGAGCCACCATTCATCTACCATAGGGCTACCATTCATCTACCATTCATCTACCATTCATCCACTATCCACCATTCATCTACCATTCATCCACTATCCACCATTCATCTACCATAGAGCCACCATTCATCCACCACTCATCTACCATTCATCTACCATAGAGCCACCATTCATCTACCATAGAGCCACCATTCATCTACCATAGAGCCACCATTCATCTACCATAGAGCCACCATTCATCTACCATAGGGCTACCATTCATCTACCATTCATCCACCACTCATCTACAATTCATCTACCATAGAGCCACCATTCATCTACCATAGAGCCACCATTCATCTACCACTCATCTACCATTCATCTACCATAGAGCCACCATTCATCTACCATAGAGCCACCATTCATCTACCATAGAGCCATCATTCATCTACCATAGGGCTACCATTCATCTACCATTCATCCACTACTCATCTACTATTCATCTACCCTAGAGCCACGATTCATCTAACATAGAGCCACCATTCATCTACCATAGAGCCACCATTCATCTACCATAAAGCCACTATTCATCTACCATAGAGCCACCATTCATCTACCATAGAGCCACCATTCATCTACCATAGGGCTACCATTCATCTACCATTCATCTACCATTCATCCACTATCCACCATTCATCTACCATTCATCTACCATTCATCCACTATCCACCATTCATCTACCATAGAGCCACCATTCATCCACCACTCATCTACCATTCATCTACCATAGAGCCACCATTCATCTACCATAGTGCTACCATTCATCTACCTTAGAGCCACCATTCATCTACCATAGAGCCATCATTCATCTACCATAGGGCTACCATTCATCTACCATTCATCCACCACTCATCTACCATTCATCTACCATAGAGCCACCATTCATCTACCGTAGAGCCACCATTCATCTACCATAGAGCTACCTTTCATCTAACATAGACCCACCATTCATATCTACCATAGAGCCACCATTCTCCTACCATAGAGCCACCATTCATCTACCATAGAGCCACCATTCATCTACCATAGAGCCACCATTCATCTACCATAGAGCCACCATTCATCTACCATAGAGCCACAATTCATCTACCATAGAGCCACCATTCATCCACCACTCATCTACCATTCATCCACCATAGAGCCACCATTCATATACCATAGAGCCACCATTCATCTACCATAGAGCCACCATTCATCTATCATAGAGCCACCTTTCATCTACCAAAGCGCTACCATTCATCTACCATAGAGCCACCATTCATCTACCATAGAGCCAACATTCATCTACCATAGAGCCACCATTCATCTACCATAGAGCCACCATTCATCAACCATAGAGCCACAATTCATCTACCATAGGGCTATCATTCATCTACCATTCATCCACCACTCATCTACTATTCAACTACCTTAGAGCCACCATTCATCTACCATAGAGCCACCAATCATTTACCATAGAGCCACCATTCATCTACTATAGAGCCACCATTCATCTACCATAAGGATACCATTCATCTACCATACCGTGTGTCTCAAAAAAAACGTAACACTTTTGAAATTGTTGCCAAATTGAGCATATATAATTTTATGAAAAAATGTCTATATGTATGGAAAGCTAAAGGACCAACCTTTCATATGATATGAAAAAATTTAAAAAAAATCATGCTTCGATGGACAGTGTTCACTTAAGTTAGAGGTATGAAAATGGGCCTGCGCAGGATTTTTCCTTCCAATTTTGGACAGGTAAATTACTTGTAACTTACAAAATAAGGTCGATATGAGATATTCATGATCGATGGATCAAAAGGATATTTTGAATCAAAAGGATATTTTGAATACCTCGAATACCATTCCTTTTTCAGTGTTATTTATCAATCCCGAAACACCACCGCCCACCCCCCCCCCCCCCACACACACACACACACATACACACACGTGCACACACACACACACACACATTAGGGCAGACATGACAAAAAACAAGTTAAATCTTTTTTTAAAAGATTTTCATGTTTCTTTTATTTCTTTCTTATTTAAAACTGCTTTGTTCATCTTAAAATGAAAGATCTGACAAAAGTAATCAGTTCAGTAGTCCACATGGCTATCTTTTCTTCTTGATTGAATGGTATTCGAGGTATTCAAAATATCCTTTTGATTCAAAATATCCTTTTGATCCATCGATCATGAATATCTCATATCGACCTTATTTTGTAAGTTACAAGTAATTTACCTGTCCAAAATTGGAAGGAAAAATCCTGCGCAGGCCCATTTTCATACCTCTAACTTAAGTGAACACTGTCCATCGAAGCATGATTTTTTTTTTAATTTTTTCATATCATATGAAAGGTTGGTCCTTTAGCTTTCCATACATATAGACATTTTTTCATAAAATTATATATGCTCAATTTGGCAACCATTTCAAAAGTGTTACGTTTTTTTTGAGACACACGGTAGAGCCACCATTCATCTACCATAGAGCCACCATTCATCCACCACTCATCTACCATTCATCTACCATAGAGCCACCATTCATCTACCATAGAGCCACCATTCATCTACCATAGAGCCACCATTCATCTACCATAGAGCCGCCATTTATCTACCATAGAGCCACCATTCATCTACCATTGGGCTACCATTCATCTACCATTCATCCACCACTCATCTACCATTCATTTACCATAGAGCCACCATTCATCTACCATAGAGCCACCATTCATTTACCATAGAGCCACCATTCATCTACCATAGAGCCACCATTCATCTACCATAGAGCCACCATTCATCTACCATTGGGCTACCATTCATCTACCATTCATCCACCACTCATCTACCATTCATCCTACCATAGAGCCACCATTCATCTACCATAGAGCCACCATTCATCTACCATTGGGCTACCATTCATCTACCATTCATCCACCACTCATCTACCATTCATCTACCATAGAGCCACCATTCATCTAACATAGAGCCACCATGAAGCTACCATTCATCTACCATTCATCCACCACTCATCTACCATTCATCTACCATAGAGCCACCATTCATCTACCATAGAACCACCATTCATCTACCATAGAACCACCATTCATCCACCACTCATCTACCATTCATCTACCATAGAGCCACCATTCATCTACCATAGAGCCACCATTCATCTACCATAGAGCCACCATTCATCTACCATAGAGCCGCCATTTATCTACCATAGAGCCACCATTCATCCACTACTCATCTACCATTCATCTACTATAGAGCCACCATTCATTTACCATAGAGCCACCATTCATCTACCATAGAGCCACCATTCATTTACCATAGAGCCACCATTCATCTACCATAGAGCCACCATTCATCTACCATAGAGCCACCATTCATCTACCATTGGGCTACCATTCATCTACCATTCATCCACCACTCATCTACCATTCATCCTACCATAGAGCCACCATTCATCTACCATAGAGCCACCATTCATCTACCATTGGGCTAACATTCATCTACCATTCATCCACCACTCATCTACCATTCATCTACCATAGAGCCACCATTCATCTAACATAGAGCCACCATGAAGCTACCATTCATCTACCATTCATCCACCACTCATCTACCATTCATCTACCATAGAGCCACCATTCATCTACCATAGAGCCACCATTCATCTACCATAGAGCCACCATTCATCTACCATAGAGCCGCCATTTATCTACCATAGAGCCACCATTCATCTACCATTGGGCTACCATTCATCTACCATTCATCCACCACTCATCTACCATTCATTTACCATAGAGCCACCATTCATCTACCATAGAGCCACCATTCATTTACCATAGAGCCACCATTCATCTACCATAGAGCCACCATTCATCTACCATAGAGCCACCATTCATCTACCATTGGGCTACCATTCATCTACCATTCATCCACCACTCATCTACCATTCATCCTACCATAGAGCCACCATTCATCTACCATAGAGCCACCATTCATCTACCATTGGGCTACCATTCATCTACCATTCATCCACCACTCATCTACCATTCATCTACCATAGAGCCACCATTCATCTAACATAGAGCCACCATGAAGCTACCATTCATCTACCATTCATCCACCACTCATCTACCATTCATCTACCATAGAGCCACCATTCATCTACCATAGAACCACCATTCATCTACCATAGAACCACCATTCATCCACCACTCATCTACCATTCATCTACCATAGAGCCACCATTCATCTACCATAGAGCCACCATTCATCTACCATAGAGCCACCATTCATCTACCATAGAGCCGCCATTTATCTACCATAGAGCCACCATTCATCCACTACTCATCTACCATTCATCTACTATAGAGCCACCATTCATTTACCATAGAGCCACCATTCATCTACCATAGAGCCACCATTCATTTACCATAGAGCCACCATTCATCTACCATAGAGCCACCATTCATCTACCATAGAGCCACCATTCATCTACCATTGGGCTACCATTCATCTACCATTCATCCACCACTCATCTACCATTCATCCTACCATAGAGCCACCATTCATCTACCATAGAGCCACCATTCATCTACCATTGGGCTAACATTCATCTACCATTCATCCACCACTCATCTACCATTCATCTACCATAGAGCCACCATTCATCTAACATAGAGCCACCATGAAGCTACCATTCATCTACCATTCATCCACCACTCATCTACCATTCATCTACCATAGAGCCACCATTCATCTACCATAGAGCCACCATTCATCTACCATAGAGCCACCATTCATCTACCATAGAGCCAACATTCATCTACCATAGAGCTGCCATTCATCTACCATTCATCCACCACTCATCTACCATAGAGCCACCATTCATCTACCATAAAGCCACCATTCATCTATCATAGGGCCACATTTCATCTACCATGAAACTACCATTCATCTACCATTCATCCACCACTCATCTACCATTCATCTACCATAGAGCCACCATTCATCTACCATAGAGCCACCATTCATCTACCATAGAGCCACCATACATATCTACCATAGAGCCACAATTCTCCTACCATAGAGCCACCATTCATCTACCATAGAGCCACCATTCATCTACCATAGAGCCACCATTCATCTACCATAGAGCCACCATTCATCTACCATAGAGCCACCATTCATCTACCATAGAGCCATCATTCATCTACCATAGAGTCGCCATTCATCTTCCATAGAGTCGCCATTCATCTACCATAGAGCCGCCATTCATCTACCATAGAGCCACCATTCATCTACCATAGAGCCACCATTCATCTACCATATGGCTACCATAGGGCTACCATTCATCTACCATTCATCCACTATTCATCTACCAAAGAGCCACCATTTATCTACCATAGAGCCACCATTCATCTACCATAGAGCCACCATTCATCCACCACTCATCTACCATTCATCTACCATCGAGCCACCATTCATCTACCCTAGAGCCACCATTCATCTAACATAGAGCCACCATTCATCTACCATAGAGCCACCATTCATCTACCATAAAGCCACCATTCATCTACCATAGAGCCACCATTCATCTACCATAGAGCCACCATTCATCTACCATAGGGCTACCATTCATCTACCATTCATCTACCATTCATCCACTATCCACCATTCATCTACCATTCATCTACCATTCATCCACTATCCACCATTCATCTACCTTAGAGCCACCATTCATCCACCACTCATCTACCATTCATCTACCATAGTGCCACCATTCATCTACCATAGAGACACCATTCATCTACCACTCATCTACCATTCATCTATTATAGAGCCACCATTCATCTACCATAGAGCCACCATTCATCTACCATAGAGCCATCATTCATCTACCATTCATCCACCACTCATCTACTATTCATCTACCCTAGAGCCACCATTCATATAACATAGAGCCACCATTCATCTACCATAAAGCCACCATTCATCTACCATAGAGCCACCATTCATCTACCATAGAGCCACCATTCATCTACCATAGGGCTACCATTCATCTACCATTCATCTACCATTCATCCACTATCCACCATTCATCTACCATTCATCCACTATCCACCATTCATCTACCATAGAGCCACCATTCATCCACCACTCATCTACCATTCATCTACCATAGAGCCACCATTCATCTACCATAGAGCCACCATTCATCTACCATAGAGCCACCATTCATCTACCATAGAGCCACCATTCATCTACCATAGGGCTACCATTCATCTACCATTCATCCACCACTCATCTACCATTCATCTACCATAGAGCCACCATTCATCTACCACTCATCTACCATTCATCTACCATAGAGCCACCATTCATCTACCATAGAGCCACCATTCATCTACCATAGAGCCATCATTCATCTAACATAGGGCTACCATTCATCTACCATTCATCCACCACTCATCTACTATTCATCTACCCTAGAGCCACCATTCATCTAACATAGAGCCACCATTCATCTACCATAGAGCCACCATTCATCTACCATAATGCCACCATTCATCTACCATAGAGCCACCATTCATCTACCATAGAGCCACCATTCATCTACCATAGGGCTACCATTCATCTACCATTCATCTACCATTCATCCACTATCCACCATTCATCTACCATTCATCTACCATTCATCCACTATCCACCATTCATCTACCATAGAGCCACCATTCATCCACCACTCATCTACCATTCATCTACCATAGAGCCACCATTCATCTACCATAGTGCTACCATTCATCTACCTTAGAGCCACCATTCATCTACCATAGAGCCATCATTCATCTACCATAGGGCTACCATTCATCTACCATTCATCCACCACTCATCTACCATTCATCTACCATAGAGCCACCATTCATCTACCGTAGAGCCACCATTCATCTACCATAGAGCTACCTTTCATCTAACATAGACCCACCATTAATATCTACCATAGAGCCACCATTCTCCTACCATAGAGCCACCATTCATCTACCATAGAGCCACCATTCATCTACCATAGAGCCACCATTCATCTACCATAGAGCCACCATTCATCTACCATAGAACCATCACTCATCTCCGATAGGGCAACCATTCCTCTCCCATACAGCCACCATAGGGCTACCATTCATCCACCATTCATCTACCATTCATCTACCATAGAGCCACCATTCATCTACCGTAGAGCCACCATTCATCTACCATAGAGCTACCTTTCATCTAACATAGACCCACCATTCATTTCTACCATAGAGCCACCATTCTCCTACCATAGAGCCACCATTCATCTACCATAGAGCCACCATTCATCTACCATAGAGCCACCATTCATCTACCATAGAGCCACCATTCATCTACCATAGAGCCAACATTCATCTACCATAGAGCTGCCATTCATCTACCATTCATCCACCACTCATCTACCATAGAGCCACCATTCATCTACCATAAAGCCACCATTCATCTATCATAGGGCCACATTCCATCTACCATGAAACTACCATTCATCTACCATTCATCCGCCACTCATCTACCATTCATCTACCATAGAGCCACCATTCATCTACCATAGAGCCACCATTCATCTACCATAGAGCCACCATACATATCTACCATAGAGCCACAATTCTCCTACCATAGAGCCACCATTCATCTACCATAGAGCCACCATTCATCTACCATAGAGCCACCATTCATCTACCATAGAGCCACCATTCATCTACCATAGAGCCACCATTCATCTACCATAGAGCCATCATTCATCTACCATAGAGTCGCCATTCATCTTCCATAGAGTCGCCATTCATCTACCATAGAGCCGCCATTCATCTACCATAGAGCCACCATTCATCTACCATAGAGCCACCATTCATATACCATAGAGCCACCATTCATCTACCATAGGGCTACCATAGGGCTACCATTCATCTACCATTCATCCACTATTCATCTACCAAAGAGCCACCATTTATCTACCATAGAGCCACCATTCATCTACCATAGAGCCACCATTCATCCACCACTCATCTACCATTCATCTACCATCGAGCCACCATTCATCTACCCTAGAGCCACCATTCATCTAACATAGAGCCACCATTCATCTACCATAGAGCCACCATTCATCTACCATAAAGCCACCATTCATCTACCATAGAGCCACCATTCATCTACCATAGAGCCACCATTCATCTACCATAGGGCTACCATTCATCTACCATTCATCTACCATTCATCCACTATCCACCATTCATCTACCATTCATCTACCATTCATCCACTATCCACCATTCATCTACCATAGAGCCACCATTCATCCACCACTCATCTACCATTCATCTACCATAGTGCCACCATTTATCTACCATAGACACACCATTCATCTACCACTCATCTACCATTCATCTATTATAGAGCCACCATTCATCTACCATAGAGCCACCATTCATCTACCATAGAGCCATCATTCATCTACCATTCATCCACCACTCATCTACTATTCATCTACCCTAGAGCCACCATTCATCTAACATAGAGCCACCATTCATCTACCATAAAGCCACCATTCATCTACCATAGAGCCACCATTCATCTACCATAGAGCCACCATTCATCTACCATAGGGCTACCATTCATCTACCATTCATCTACCATTCATCCACTATCCACCATTCATCTACCATTCATCCACTATCCACCATTCATCTACCATAGAGCCACCATTCATCCACCACTCATCTACCATTCATCTACCATAGAGCCACCATTCATCTACCATAGAGCCACAATTCATCTACCATAGAGCCACCATTCATCTACCATAGAGCCACCATTCATCTACCATAGGGCTACCATTCATCTACCATTCATCCACCACTCATCTACCATTCATCTACCATAGAGCCACCATTCATCTACCATAGAGCCACCATTCATCTACCACTCATCTACCATTCATCTACCATAGAGCCACCATTCATCTACCATAGAGCCACCATTCATCTACCATAGAGCCATCATTCATCTACCATAGGGCTACCATTCATCTACCATTCATCCACCACTCATCTACTATTCATCTACCCTAGAGCCACCATTCATCTAACATAGAGCCACCATTCATCTACCATAGAGCCACCATTCATCTACCATAAAGCCACTATTCATCTACCATAGAGCCACCATTCATCTACCCTAGAGCCACCATTCATCTACCATAGGGCTACCATTCATCTACCATTCATCTACCATTCATCCACTATCCACTATTCATCTACCATTCATCTACCATTCATCCACTATCCACCATTCATCTACCATAGAGCCACCATTCATCCACCACTCATCTACCATTCATCTACCATAGAGCCACCATTCATCTACCATAGTGCTACCATTCATCTACCTTAGAGCCACCATTCATCTACCATAGAGCCATCATTCATCTACCATAGGGCTACCATTCATCTACCATTCATCCACCACTCATCTACCATTCATCTACCATAGAGCCACCATTCATCTACCGTAGAGCCACCATTCATCTACCATAGAGCTACCTTTCATCTAACATAGACCCACCATTCATATCTACCATAGAGCCACCATTCTCCTACCATAGAGCCACCATTCATCTACCATAGAGCCACCATTCATCTACAATAGAGCCACCATTCATCTACCATAGAGCCACCATTCATCTACCATAGAGCCACCATTCATCCACCACTCATCTACCATTCATCCACCATAGAGCCACCATTCATATACCATAGAGCCACCATTCATCTACCATAGAGCCACCATTCATCTATCATAGAGCCACCTTTCATCTACCAAAGCGCTACCATTCATCTACCATAGAGCCACCATTCATCTACCATAGAGCCAACATTCATCTACCATAGAGCCACCATTCATCTACCATAGAGCCACCATTCATCAACCATAGAGCCACCATTCATCTACCATAGGGCTATCATTCATCTACCATTCATCCACCACTCATCTAACATTCAACTACCTTAGAGCCACCATTCATCTACCATAGAGCCACCAATCATTTACCATAGAGCCACCATTCATCTACTATAGAGCCACCATTCATCTACCATAAGGCTACCATTCATCTACCATTCATCTACCATAGAGCCACCATTCATCTACCATAGAGCCACCATTCATCCACCACTCATCTACCATTAATCTACCATAGAGCCACCATTCATCTACCATAGAGCCACCATTCATCTACCATAGAGCCACCATTCATCTACCATAGAGCCGCCATTTATCTACCATAGAGCCACCATTCATCTACCATTGGGCTACCATTCATCTACCATTCATCCACCACTCATCTACCATTCATTTACCATAGAGCCACCATTCATCTACCATAGAGCCACCATTCATTTACCATAGAGCCACCATTCATCTACCATAGAGCCACCATTCATCTACCATAGAGCCACCATTCATCTACCATTGGGCTACCATTCATCTACCATTCATCCACCACTCATCTACCATTCATCCTACCATAGAGCCACCATTCATCTACCATAGAGCCACCATTCATCTACCATTCATCTACCATTCATCCACCACTCATCTACCATTCATCTACCATAGAGCCACCATTCATCTAACATAGAGCCACCATGAAGCTACCATTCATCTACCATTCATCCACCACTCATCTACCATTCATCTACCATAGAGCCAACATTCATCTACCATAGAACCACCATTCATCTACCATAGAACCACCATTCATCCACCACTCATCTACCATTCATCTACCATAGAGCCACCATTCATCTACCATAGAGCCACCATTCATCTACCATAGAGCCACCATTCATCTACCATAGAGCCGCCATTTATCTACCATAGAGCCACCATTCATCCACTACTCATCTACCATTCATCTACTATAGAGCCACCATTCATTTACCATAGAGCCACCATTCATCTACCATAGAGCCACCATTCATTTACCATAGAGCCACCATTCATCTACCATAGAGCCACCATTCATCTACCATAGAGCCACCATTCATCTACCATTGGGCTACCATTCATCTACCATTCATCCACCACTCATCTACCATTCATCCTACCATAGAGCCACCATTCATCTACCATAGAGCCACCATTCATCTACCATTGGGCTAACATTCATCTACCATTCATCCACCACTCATCTACCATTCATCTACCATAGAGCCACCATTCATCTACCATAGAGCCACCATTCATCTAACATAGAGCCACCATGAAGCTACCATTCATCCACCACTCATCTACCATTCATCTACCATAGAGCCACCATTCATCTACCATAGAGCCACCATTCATCTACCATAGAGCCACCATTCATCTACCATAGAGCCAACATTCATCTACCATAGAGCTGCCATTCATCTACCATTCATCCACCACTCATCTACCATAGAGCCACCATTCATCTACCATAAAGCCACCATTCATCTATCATAGGGCCACATTTCATCTACCATGAAACTACCATTCATCTACCATTCATCCACCACTCATCTACCATTCATCTACCATAGAGCCACCATTCATCTACCATAGAGCCACCATACATATCTACCATAGAGCCACAATTCTCCTACCATTGAGCCACCATTCATCTACCATAGAGCCACCATTCATCTACCATAGAGCCACCATTCATCTACCATAGAGCCACCATTCATCTACCATAGAGCCACCATTCATCTACCATAGAGCCATCATTCATCTACCATAGAGTCGCCATTCATCTTCCATAGAGTCGCCATTCATCTACCATAGAGCCGCCATTAATCTACCATAGAGCCACCATTCATCTACCATAGAGCCACCATTCATCTACCATAGAGCCACCATTCATCTACCATAGGGCTACCATAGGGCTACCATTCATCTACCATTCATCCACTATTCATCTACCAAAGAGCCACCATTTATCTACCATAGAGCCACCATTCATCTACCATAGAGCCACCATTCATCCACCACTCATCTACCATTCATCTACCATCGAGCCACCATTCATCTACCCTAGAGCCACCATTCATCTAACATAGAGCCACCATTCATCTACCATAGAGCCACCATTCATCTACCATAAAGCCACCATTCATCTACCATAGAGCCACCATTCATCTACCATAGAGCCACCATTCATCTACCATAGGGCTACCATTCATCTACCATTCATCTACCATTCATCCACTATCCACCATTCATCTACCATTCATCCACTATCCACCATTCATCTACCATAGAGCCACCATTCATCCACCACTCATCTACCATTCATCTACCATAGAGCCACCATTCATCTACCATAGAGCCACCATTCATCTACCATAGAGCCACCATTCATCTACCATAGAGCCACCATTCATCTACCATAGGGCTACCATTCATCTACCATTCATCCACCACTCATCTACCATTCATCTACCATAGAGCCACCATTCATCTACCATAGAGCCACCATTCATCTACCACTCATCTACCATTCATCTACCATAGAGCCACCATTCATCTACCATAGAGCCACCATTCATCTACCATAGAGCCATCATTCATCTAACATAGGGCTACCATTCATCTACCATTCATCCACCACTCATCTACTATTCATCTACCCTAGAGCCACCATTCATCTAACATAGAGCCACCATTCATCTACCATAAAGCCACCATTCATCTACCATAATGCCACCATTCATCTACCATAGAGCCACTATTCATCTACCATAGAGCCACCATTCATCTACCATAGGGCTACCATTCATCTAACATTCATCTACCATTCATCCACTATCCACCATTCATCTACCATTCATCTACCATTCATCCACTATCCACCATTCATCTACCATAGAGCCACCATTCATCCACCACTCATCTACCATTCATCTACCATAGAGCCACCATTCATCTACCATAGTGCTACCATTCATCTACCTTAGAGCCACCATTCATCTACCATAGAGCCATCATTCATCTACCATAGGGCTACCATTCATCTACCATTCATCCACCACTCATCTACCATTCATCTACCATAGAGCCACCATTCATCTACCGTAGAGCCACCATTCATCTACCATAGAGCTACCTTTCATCTAACATAGACCCACCATTAATATCTACCATAGAGCCACCATTCTCCTACCATAGAGCCACCATTCATCTACCATAGAGCCACCATTCATCTACCATAGAGCCACCATTCATCTACCATAGAGCCACCATTCATCTACCATAAAGCCACCATTCATCTACCATAGAGCCACCATTCATCTACCATAGAGCCACCATTCATCTACCATAGGGCTACCATTCATCTACCATTCATCTACCATTCATCCACTATCCACCATTCATCTACCATTCATCCACTATCCACCATTCATCTACCATAGAGCCACCATTCATCCACCACTCATCTACCATTCATCTACCATAGAGCCACCATTCATCTACCATAGAGCCACCATTCATCTACCATAGAGCCACCATTCATCTACCATAGAGCCACCATTCATCTACCATAGGGCTACCATTCATCTACCATTCATCCACCACTCATCTACCATTCATCTACCATAGAGCCACCATTCATCTACCATAGAGCCACCATTCATCTACCACTCATCTACCATTCATCTACCATAGAGCCACCATTCATCTACCATAGAGCCACCATTCATCTACCATAGAGCCATCATTCATCTAACATAGGGCTACCATTCATCTACCATTCATCCACCACTCATCTACTATTCATCTACCCTAGAGCCACCATTCATCTAACATAGAGCCACCATTCATCTACCATAAAGCCACCATTCATCTACCATAATGCCACCATTCATCTACCATAGAGCCACTATTCATCTACCATAGAGCCACCATTCATCTACCATAGGGCTACCATTCATCTACCATTCATCTACCATTCATCCACTATCCACCATTCATCTACCATTCATCTACCATTCATCCACTATCCACCATTCATCTACCATAGAGCCACCATTCATCCACCACTCATCTACCATTCATCTACCATAGAGCCACCATTCATCTACCATAGTGCTACCATTCATCTACCTTAGAGCCACCATTCATCTACCATAGAGCCATCATTCATCTACCATAGGGCTACCATTCATCTACCATTCATCCACCACTCATCTACCATTCATCTACCATAGAGCCACCATTCATCTACCGTAGAGCCACCATTCATCTACCATAGAGCTACCTTTCATCTAACATAGACCCACCATTAATATCTACCATAGAGCCACCATTCTCCTACCATAGAGCCACCATTCATCTACCATAGAGCCACCATTCATCTACCATAGAGCCACCATTCATCTACCATAGAGCCACCATTCATCTACCATAGAACCATCACTCATCTCCGATAGGGCTACCATTCCTCTCCCATACAGCCACCATAGGGCTACCATTCATCCACCATTCATCTACCATTCATCTACCATAGAGCCACCATTCATCTACCGTAGAGCCACCATTCATCTACCATAGAGCTACCTTTCATCTAACATAGACCCACCATTCATTTCTACCATAGAGCCACCATTCTCCTACCATAGAGCCACCATTCATCTACCATAGAGCCACCATTCATCTACCATAGAGCCACCATTCATCTACCATAGAGCCACCATTCATCTACCATAGAGCCAACATTCATCTACCATAGAGCTGCCATTCATCTACCATTCATCCACCACTCATCTACCATAGAGCCACCATTCATCTACCATAAAGCCACCATTCATCTATCATAGGGCCACATTTCATCTACCATGAAACTACCATTCATCTACCATTCATCCACCACTCATCTACCATTCATCTACCATAGAGCCACCATTCATCTACCATAGAGCCACCATTCATCTACCATAGAGCCACCATACATATCTACCATAGAGCCACAATTCTCCTACCATAGAGCCACCATTCATCTACCATAGAGCCACCATTCATCTACCATAGAGCCACCATTCATCTACCATAGAGCCACCATTCATCTACCATAGAGCCACCATTCATCTACCATAGAGCCATCATTCATCTACCATAGAGTCGCCATTCATCTTCCATAGAGTCGCCATTCATCTACCATAGAGCCGCCATTCATCTACCATAGAGCCACCATTCATCTACCATAGAGCCACCATTCATCTACCATAGAGCCACCATTCATCTACCATAGGGCTATTATAGGGCTACCATTCATCTACCATTCATCCACTATTCATCTACCAAAGAGCCACCATTTATCTACCATAGAGCCACCATTCATCTACCATAGAGCCACCATTCATCCACCACTCATCTACCATTCATCTACCATCGAGCCACCATTCATCTACCCTAGAGCCACCATTCATCTAACATAGAGCCACCATTCATCTACCATAGAGCCACCATTCATCTACCATAAAGCCACCATTCATCTACCATAGAGCCACCATTCATCTACCATAGAGCCACCATTCATCTACCATAGGGCTACCATTCATCTACCATTCATCTACCATTCATCCACTATCCACCATTCATCTACCATTCATCTACCATTCATCCACTATCCACCATTCATCTACCATAGAGCCACCATTCATCCACCACTCATCTACCATTCATCTACCATAGTGCCACCATTTATCTACCATAGACACACCATTCATCTACAACTCATCTACCATTCATCTATTATAGAGCCACCATTCATCTACCATAGAGCCACCATTCATCTACCATATAGCCATCATTCATCTACCATTCATCCACCACTCATCTACTATTCATCTACCCTAGAGCCACCATTCATCTAACATAGAGCCACCATTCATCTACCATAAAGCCACCATTCATCTACCATAGAGCCACCATTCATCTACCATAGAGCCACCATTCATCTACCATAGGGCTACCATTCATCTACCATTCATCTACCATTCATCCACTATCCACCATTCATCTACCATTCATCCACTATCCACCATTCATCTACCATAGAGCCACCATTCATCCACCACTCATCTACCATTCATCTACCATAGAGCCACCATTCATCTACCATAGAGCCACCATTCATCTACCATAGAGCCACCATTCATCTACCATAGAGCCACCATTCATCTACCATAGGGCTACCATTCATCTACCATTCATCCACCACTCATCTACCATTCATCTACCATAGAGCCACCATTCATCTACCATAGAGCCACCATTCATCTACCACTCATCTACCATTCATCTACCATAGAGCCACCATTCATCTACCATAGAGCCACCATTCATCTACCATAGAGCCATCATTCATCTACCATAGGGCTACCATTCATCTACCATTCATCCACCACTCATCTACTATTCATCTACCCTAGAGCCACCATTCATCTAACATAGAGCCACCATTCATCTACCATAGAGCCACCATTCATCTACCATAAAGCCACTATTCATCTACCATAGAGCCACCATTCATCTACCCTAGAGCCACCATTCATCTACCATAGGGCTACCATTCATCTACCATTCATCTACCATTCATCCACTATCCACCATTCATCTACCATTCATCTACCATTCATCCACTATCCACCATTCATCTACCATAGAGCCACCATTCATCCACCACTCATCTACCATTCATCTACCATAGAGCCACCATTCATCTACCATAGTGCTACCATTCATCTACCTTAGAGCCACCATTCATCTACCATAGAGCCATCATTCATCTACCATAGGGCTACCATTCATCTACCATTCATCCACCACTCATCTACCATTCATCTACCATAGAGCCACCATTCATCTACCGTAGAGCCACCATTCATCTACCATAGAGCTACCTTTCATCTAACATAGACCCACCATTCATATCTACCATAGAGCCACCATTCTCCTACCATAGAGCCACCATTCATCTACCATAGAGCCACCATTCATCTACAATAGAGCCACCATTCATCTACCATAGAGCCACCATTCATCTATCATAGAGCCACCTTTCATCTACCAAAGCGCTACCATTCATCTACCATAGAGCCACCATTCATCTACCATAGAGCCAACATTCATCTACCATAGAGCCACCATTCATCTACCATAGAGCCACCATTCATCAACCATAGAGCCACCATTCATCTACCATAGGGCTATCATTCATCTACCATTCATCCACCACTCATCTAACATTCAACTACCTTAGAGCCACCATTCATCTACCATAGAGCCACCAATCATTTACCATAGAGCCACCATTCATCTACTATAGAGCCACCATTCATCTACCATAAGGCTACCATTCATCTACCATTCATCTACCATAGAGCCACCATTCATCTACCATAGAGCCACCATTCATCCACCACTCATCTACCATTCATCTACCATAGAGCCACCATTCATCTACCATAGAGCCACCATTCATCTACCATAGAGCCACCATTCATCTACCATAGAGCCGCCATTTATCTACCATAGAGCCACCATTCATCTACCATTGGGCTACCATTCATCTACCATTCATCCACCACTCATCTACCATTCATTTACCATAGAGCCACCATTCATCTACCATAGAGCCACCATTCATTTACCATAGAGCCACCATTCATCTACCATAGAGCCACCATTCATCTACCATAGAGCCACCATTCATCTACCATTGGGCTACCATTCATCTACCATTCATCCACCACTCATCTACCATTCATCCTACCATAGAGCCACCATTCATCTACCATAGAGCCACCATTCATCTACCATTCATCTACCATTCATCCACCACTCATCTACCATTCATCTACCATAGAGCCACCATTCATCTAACATAGAGCCACCATGAAGCTACCATTCATCTACCATTCATCCACCACTCATCTACCATTCATCTACCATAGAGCCAACATTCATCTACCATAGAACCACCATTCATCTACCATAGAACCACCATTCATCCACCACTCATCTACCATTCATCTACCATAGAGCCACCATTCATCTACCATAGAGCCACCATTCATCTACCATAGAGCCACCATTCATCTACCATAGAGCCGCCATTTATCTACCATAGAGCCACCATTCATCCACTACTCATCTACCATTCATCTACTATAGAGCCACCATTCATTTACCATAGAGCCACCATTCATCTACCATAGAGCCACCATTCATTTACCATAGAGCCACCATTCATCTACCATAGAGCCACCATTCATCTACCATAGAGCCACCATTCATCTACCATTGGGCTACCATTCATCTACCATTCATCCACCACTCATCTACCATTCATCCTACCATAGAGCCACCATTCATCTACCATAGAGCCACCATTCATCTACCATTGGGCTAACATTCATCTACCATTCATCCACCACTCATCTACCATTCATCTACCATAGAGCCACCATTCATCTACCATAGAGCCACCATTCATCTAACATAGAGCCACCATGAAGCTACCATTCATCTACCATTCATCCACCACTCATCTACCATTCATCTACCATAGAGCCACCATTCATCTACCATAGAGCCACCATTCATCTACCATAGAGCCACCATTCATCTACCATAGAGCCAACATTCATCTACCATAGAGCTGCCATTCATCTACCATTCATCCACCACTCATCTACCATAGAGCCACCATTCATCTACCATAAAGCCACCATTCATCTATCATAGGGCCACATTTCATCTACCATGAAACTACCATTCATCTAACATAGACCCACCATTCATATCTACCATAGAGCCACCATTCTCCTACCATAGAGCCACCATTCATCTACCATAGAGCCACCATTCATCTACAATAGAGCCACCATTCATCTACCATAGAGCCACCATTCATCTATCATAGAGCCACCTTTCATCTACCAAAGCGCTACCATTCATCTACCATAGAGCCACCATTCATCTACCATAGAGCCAACATTCATCTACCATAGAGCCACCATTCATCTACCATAGAGCCACCATTCATCAACCATAGAGCCACCATTCATCTACCATAGGGCTATCATTCATCTACCATTCATCCACCACTCATCTAACATTCAACTACCTTAGAGCCACCATTCATCTACCATAGAGCCACCAATCATTTACCATAGAGCCACCATTCATCTACTATAGAGCCACCATTCATCTACCATAAGGCTACCATTCATCTACCATTCATCTACCATAGAGCCACCATTCATCTACCATAGAGCCACCATTCATCCACCACTCATCTACCATTCATCTACCATAGAGCCACCATTCATCTACCATAGAGCCACCATTCATCTACCATAGAGCCACCATTCATCTACCATAGAGCCGCCATTTATCTACCATAGAGCCACCATTCATCTACCATTGGGCTACCATTCATCTACCATTCATCCACCACTCATCTACCATTCATTTACCATAGAGCCACCATTCATCTACCATAGAGCCACCATTCATTTACCATAGAGCCACCATTCATCTACCATAGAGCCACCATTCATCTACCATAGAGCCACCATTCATCTACCATTGGGCTACCATTCATCTACCATTCATCCACCACTCATCTACCATTCATCCTACCATAGAGCCACCATTCATCTACCATAGAGCCACCATTCATCTACCATTCATCTACCATTCATCCACCACTCATCTACCATTCATCTACCATAGAGCCACCATTCATCTAACATAGAGCCACCATGAAGCTACCATTCATCTACCATTCATCCACCACTCATCTACCATTCATCTACCATAGAGCCAACATTCATCTACCATAGAACCACCATTCATCTACCATAGAACCACCATTCATCCACCACTCATCTACCATTCATCTACCATAGAGCCACCATTCATCTACCATAGAGCCACCATTCATCTACCATAGAGCCACCATTCATCTACCATAGAGCCGCCATTTATCTACCATAGAGCCACCATTCATCCACTACTCATCTACCATTCATCTACTATAGAGCCACCATTCATTTACCATAGAGCCACCATTCATCTACCATAGAGCCACCATTCATTTACCATAGAGCCACCATTCATCTACCATAGAGCCACCATTCATCTACCATAGAGCCACCATTCATCTACCATTGGGCTACCATTCATCTACCATTCATCCACCACTCATCTACCATTCATCCTACCATAGAGCCACCATTCATCTACCATAGAGCCACCATTCATCTACCATTGGGCTAACATTCATCTACCATTCATCCACCACTCATCTACCATTCATCTACCATAGAGCCACCATTCATCTACCATAGAGCCACCATTCATCTAACATAGAGCCACCATGAAGCTACCATTCATCTACCATTCATCCACCACTCATCTACCATTCATCTACCATAGAGCCACCATTCATCTACCATAGAGCCACCATTCATCTACCATAGAGCCACCATTCATCTACCATAGAGCCAACATTCATCTACCATAGAGCTGCCATTCATCTACCATTCATCCACCACTCATCTACCATAGAGCCACCATTCATCTACCATAAAGCCACCATTCATCTATCATAGGGCCACATTTCATCTACCATGAAACTACCATTCATCTACCATTCATCCACCACTCATCTACCATTCATCTACCATAGAGCCACCATTCATCTACCATAGAGCCACCATACATATCTACCATAGAGCCACAATTCTCCTACCATTGAGCCACCATTCATCTACCATAGAGCCACCATTCATCTACCATAGAGCCACCATTCATCTACCATAGAGCCACCATTCATCTACCATAGAGCCACCATTCATCTACCATAGAGCCATCATTCATCTACCATAGAGTCGCCATTCATCTTCCATAGAGTCGCCATTCATCTACCATAGAGCCGCCATTAATCTACCATAGAGCCACCATTCATCTACCATAGAGCCACCATTCATCTACCATAGAGCCACCATTCATCTACCATAGGGCTACCATAGGGCTACCATTCATCTACCATTCATCCACTATTCATCTACCAAAGAGCCACCATTTATCTACCATAGAGCCACCATTCATCTACCATAGAGCCACCATTCATCCACCACTCATCTACCATTCATCTACCATCGAGCCACCATTCATCTACCCTAGAGCCACCATTCATCTAACATAGAGCCACCATTCATCTACCATAGAGCCACCATTCATCTACCATAAAGCCACCATTCATCTACCATAGAGCCACCATTCATCTACCATAGAGCCACCATTCATCTACCATAGGGCTACCATTCATCTACCATTCATCTACCATTCATCCACTATCCACCATTCATCTACCATTCATCCACTATCCACCATTCATCTACCATAGAGCCACCATTCATCCACCACTCATCTACCATTCATCTACCATAGAGCCACCATTCATCTACCATAGAGCCACCATTCATCTACCATAGAGCCACCATTCATCTACCATAGAGCCACCATTCATCTACCATAGGGCTACCATTCATCTACCATTCATCCACCACTCATCTACCATTCATCTACCATAGAGCCACCATTCATCTACCATAGAGCCACCATTCATCTACCACTCATCTACCATTCATCTACCATAGAGCCACCATTCATCTACCATAGAGCCACCATTCATCTACCATAGAGCCATCATTCATCTAACATAGGGCTACCATTCATCTACCATTCATCCACCACTCATCTACTATTCATCTACCCTAGAGCCACCATTCATCTAACATAGAGCCACCATTCATCTACCATAAAGCCACCATTCATCTACCATAATGCCACCATTCATCTACCATAGAGCCACTATTCATCTACCATAGAGCCACCATTCATCTACCATAGGGCTACCATTCATCTACCATTCATCTACCATTCATCCACTATCCACCATTCATCTACCATTCATCTACCATTCATCCACTATCCACCATTCATCTACCATAGAGCCACCATTCATCCACCACTCATCTACCATTCATCTACCATAGAGCCACCATTCATCTACCATAGTGCTACCATTCATCTACCTTAGAGCCACCATTCATCTACCATAGAGCCATCATTCATCTACCATAGGGCTACCATTCATCTACCATTCATCCACCACTCATCTACCATTCATCTACCATAGAGCCACCATTCATCTACCGTAGAGCCACCATTCATCTACCATAGAGCTACCTTTCATCTAACATAGACCCACCATTAATATCTACCATAGAGCCACCATTCTCCTACCATAGAGCCACCATTCATCTACCATAGAGCCACCATTCATCTACCATAGAGCCACCATTCATCTACCATAGAGCCACCATTCATCTACCATAGAACCATCACTCATCTCCGATAGGGCTACCATTCCTCTCCCATACAGCCACCATAGGGCTACCATTCATCCACCATTCATCTACCATTCATCTACCATAGAGCCACCATTCATCTACCGTAGAGCCACCATTCATCTACCATAGAGCTACCTTTCATCTAACATAGACCCACCATTCATTTCTACCATAGAGCCACCATTCTCCTACCATAGAGCCACCATTCATCTACCATAGAGCCACCATTCATCTACCATAGAGCCACCATTCATCTACCATAGAGCCACCATTCATCTACCATAGAGCCAACATTCATCTACCATAGAGCTGCCATTCATCTACCATTCATCCACCACTCATCTACCATAGAGCCACCATTCATCTACCATAAAGCCACCATTCATCTATCATAGGGCCACATTTCATCTACCATGAAACTACCATTCATCTACCATTCATCCACCACTCATCTACCATTCATCTACCATAGAGCCACCATTCATCTACCATAGAGCCACCATTCATCTACCATAGAGCCACCATACATATCTACCATAGAGCCACAATTCTCCTACCATAGAGCCACCATTCATCTACCATAGAGCCACCATTCATCTACCATAGAGCCACCATTCATCTACCATAGAGCCACCATTCATCTACCATAGAGCCACCATTCATCTACCATAGAGCCATCATTCATCTACCATAGAGTCGCCATTCATCTTCCATAGAGTCGCCATTCATCTACCATAGAGCCGCCATTCATCTACCATAGAGCCACCATTCATCTACCATAGAGCCACCATTCATCTACCATAGAGCCACCATTCATATACCATAGGGCTATTATAGGGCTACCATTCATCTACCATTCATCCACTATTCATCTACCAAAGAGCCACCATTTATCTACCATAGAGCCACCATTCATCTACCATAGAGCCACCATTCATCCACCACTCATCTACCATTCATCTACCATCGAGCCACCATTCATCTACCCTAGAGCCACCATTCATCTAACATAGAGCCACCATTCATCTACCATAGAGCCACCATTCATCTACCATAGAGTCGCCATTCATCTACCATAGAGCCGCCATTCATCTACCATAGAGCCACCATTCATCTACCATAGAGCCACCATTCATCTACCATAGAGCCACCATTCATCTACCATAGGGCTATTATAGGGCTACCATTCATCTACCATTCATCCACTATTCATCTACCAAAGAGCCACCATTTATCTACCATAGAGCCACCATTCATCTACCATAGAGCCACCATTCATCCACCACTCATCTACCATTCATCTACCATCGAGCCACCATTCATCTACCCTAGAGCCACCATTCATCTAACATAGAGCCACCATTCATCTACCATAGAGCCACCATTCATCTACCATAAAGCCACCATTCATCTACCATAGAGCCACCATTCATCTACCATAGAGCCACCATTCATCTACCATAGGGCTACCATTCATCTACCATTCATCTACCATTCATCCACTATCCACCATTCATCTACCATTCATCTACCATTCATCCACTATCCACCATTCATCTACCATAGAGCCACCATTCATCCACCACTCATCTACCATTCATCTACCATAGTGCCACCATTTATCTACCATAGACACACCATTCATCTACAACTCATCTACCATTCATCTATTATAGAGCCACCATTCATCTACCATAGAGCCACCATTCATCTACCATATAGCCATCATTCATCTACCATTCATCCACCACTCATCTACTATTCATCTACCCTAGAGCCACCATTCATCTAACATAGAGCCACCATTCATCTACCATAAAGCCACCATTCATCTACCATAGAGCCACCATTCATCTACCATAGAGCCACCATTCATCTACCATAGGGCTACCATTCATCTACCATTCATCTACCATTCATCCACTATCCACCATTCATCTACCATTCATCCACTATCCACCATTCATCTACCATAGAGCCACCATTCATCCACCACTCATCTACCATTCATCTACCATAGAGCCGCCATTCATCTACCATAGAGCCACCATTCATCTACCATAGATCCACCATTCATCTACCATAGAGCCACCATTCATCTACCATAGGGCTACCATTCATCTACCATTCATCCACCACTCATCTACCATTCATCTACCATAGAGCCACCATTCATCTACCATAGAGCCACCATTCATCTACCACTCATCTACCATTCATCTACCATAGAGCCACCATTCATCTACCATAGGGCTACCATTCATCTACCATTCATCCACCACTCATCTACTATTCATCTACCCTAGAGCCACCATTCATCTAACATAGAGCCACCATTCATCTACCATAGAGCCACCATTCATCTACCATAAAGCCACTATTCATCTACCATAGAGCCACCATTCATCTACCCTAGAGCCACCATTCATCTACCATAGGGCTACCATTCATCTACCATTCATCTACCATTCATCCACTATCCACCATTCATCTACCATTCATCTACCATTCATCCACTATCCACCATTCATCTACCATAGAGCCACCATTCATCCACCACTCATCTACCATTCATCTACCATAGAGCCACCATTCATCTACCATAGTGCTACCATTCATCTACCTTAGAGCCACCATTCATCTACCATAGAGCCATCATTCATCTACCATAGGGCTACCATTCATCTACCATTCATCCACCACTCATCTACCATTCATCTACCATAGAGCCACCATTCATCTACCGTAGAGCCACCATTCATCTACCATAGAGCTACTTTTCATCTAACATAGACCCACCATTCATATCTACCATAGAGCCACCATTCTCCTACCATAGAGCCACCATTCATCTACCATAGAGCCACCATTCATCTACAATAGAGCCACCATTCATCTACCATAGAGCCACCATTCATCTACCATAGAGCCACAATTCATCTACCATAGAGCCACCATTCATCCACCACTCATCTACCATTCATCCACCATAGAGCCACCATTCATATACCATAGAGCCACCATTCATCTACCATAGAGCCACCATTCATCTATCATAGAGCCACCTTTCATCTACCAAAGCGCTACCATTCATCTACCATAGAACCACCATTCATCTACCATAGAGCCAACATTCATCTACCATAGAGCCACCATTCATCTACCATAGAGCCACCATTCATCAACCATAGAGCCACCATTCATCAACCATAGGGCTATCATTCATCTACCATTCATCCACCACTCATCTACCATTCAACTACCTTAGAGCCACCATTCATCTACCATAGAGCCACCAATCATTTACCATAGAGCCACCATTCATCTACTATAGAGCCACCATTCATCTACCATAAGGCTACCATTCATCTACCATTCATCTACCATAGAGCCACCATTCATCTACCATAGAGCCACCATTCATCCACCACTCATCTACCATTCATCTACCATAGAGCCACCATTCATCTACCATAGAGCCACCATTCATCTACCATAGAGCCACCATTCATCTACCATAGAGCCGCCATTTATCTACCATAGAGCCACCATTCATCTACCATTGGGCTACCATTCATCTACCATTCATCCACCACTCATCTACCATTCATTTACCATAGAGCCACCATTCATCTACCATAGAGCCACCATTCATTTACCATAGAGCCACCATTCATCTACCATAGAGCCACCATTCATCTACCATAGAGCCACCATTCATCTACCATTGGGCTACCATTCATCTACCATTCATCCACCACTCATCTACCATTCATCCTACCATAGAGCCACCATTCATCTACCATAGAGCCACCACTCATCTACCATTCATCTACCATAGAGCCACCATAGAGCCAACATTCATCTACCATAGAGCTGCCATTCATCTACCATTCATCCACCACTCATCTACCATAGAGCCACCATTCATCTACCATAAAGCCACCATTCATCTATCATAGGGCCACATTTCATCTACCATGAAACTACAATTCATCTACCATTCATCCACCACTCATCTACCATTCATCTACCATAGAGCCACCATTCATCTACCATAGAGCCACCATTCATCTACCATAGAGCCAACATTCATCTACCATAGAGCTGCCATTCATCTACCATTCATCCACCACTCATCTACCATAGAGCCACCATTCATCTACCATAAAGCCACCATTCATCTATCATAGGGCCACATTTCATCTACCATGAAACTACCATTCATCTACCATTCATCCACCACTCATCTACCATTCATCTACCATAGAGCCACCATTCATCTACCATAGAGCCACCATTCATCTACCATAGAGCCACCATACATATCTACCATAGAGCCACAATTCTCCTACCATAGAGCCACCATTCATCTACCATAGAGCCACCATTCATCTACCATAGAGCCACCATTCATCTACCATAGAGCCACCATTCATCTACCATAGAGCCACCATTCATCTACCATAGAGCCATCATTCATCTACCACAGAGTCGCCATTCATCTTCCATAGAGTCGCCATTCATCTACCATAGAGCCGCCATTCATCTACCATAGAGCCACCATTCATCTACCATAGAGCCACCATTCATCTACCATAGAGCCACCATTCATCTACCATAGGGCTACCATAGGGCTACCATTCATCTACCATTCATCCACTATTCATCTACCACAGAGCCACCATTTATCTACCATAGAGCCACCATTCATCTACCATAGAGCCACCATTCATCCACCACTCATCTACCATTCATCTACCATAGAGCCACCAATCATCTACCATAGTGCTACCATTCATCTACCTTAGAGCCACCATTCATCTACCATAGAGCCATCATTCATCTACCATAGGGCTACCATTCATCTACCATTCATCCACAACTCATCTACCATTCATCTACCATAGAGCCACCATTCATCTACCGTAGAGCCACCATTCATCTACCATAGAGCTACCTTTCATCTAACATAGACCCACCATTCATATCTACCATAGAGCCACCATTCTCCTACCATAGAGCCACCATTCATCTACCATAGAGCCACCATTCATCTACCATAGAGCCACCATTCATCTACCATAGAGCCACCATTCATCTACCATAGAGCCACAATTCATCTACCATAGAGCCACCATTCATCCACCACTCATCTACCATTCATCCACCATAGAGCCACCATTCATATACCATAGAGCCACCATTCATCTACCATAGAGCCACCATTCATCTATCATAGAGCCACCTTTCATCTACCAAAGCGCTACCATTCATCTACCATAGAGCCACCATTCATCTACCATAGAGCCAACATTCATCTACCATAGAGCCACCATTCATCTACCATAGAGCCACCATTCATCAACCATAGAGCCACCATTCATCTACCATAGGGCTATCATTCATCTACCATTCATCCACCACTCATCTACCATTCAACTACCTTAGAGCCACCATTCATCTACCATAGAGCCACCAATCATTTACCATAGAGCCACCATTCATCTACCATAGAGCCGCCATTTATCTACCATAGAGCCACCATTCATCCACTACTCATCTACCATTCATCTACTATAGAACCACCATTCATTTACCATAGAGCCACCATTCATCTACCATAGAGCCACCATTCATTTACCATAGAGCCACCATTCATCTACCATAGAGCCACCATTCATCTACCATAGAGCCACCATTCATCTACCATTGGGCTACCATTCATCTACCATTCATCCACCACTCATCTACCATTCATCTACCATAGAGCCACCATTCATCTACCATAGAGCCACCATTCATCTAACATAGAGCCACCATGAAGCTACCATTCATCTACCATTCATCCACCACTCATCTACCATTCATCTACCATAGAGCCACCATTCATCTACCATAGAGCCACCATTCATCTACCATAGAGCCACCATTCATCTACCATAGAGCCAACATTCATCTACCATAGAGCTGCCATTCATCTACCATTCATCCACCACTCATCTACCATAGAGCCACCATTCATCTACCATAAAGCCACCATTCATCTATCATAGGGCCACATTTCATCTACCATGAAACTACCATTCATCTACCATTCATCCACCACTCATCTACCATTCATCTACCATAGAGCCACCATTCATCTACCATAGAGCCACCATTCATCTACCATAGAGCCACCATTCATCTACCATAGGGCTACCATTCATCTACCATTCATCTACCATTCATCCACTATCCACCATTCATCTACCATAGAGCCACCATTCATCCACCATTCATCTACCATTCATCTACCATAGAGCCACCATTCATCTACCATAGAGCCACCATTCATCTACCATAGAGCCACCATTCATCTACCATAGAGCCACCATTCATCTACCATAGGGCTACCATTCATCTACCATTCATCCACCATTCATCTACCATTCATCTACCATAGAGCCACCATTCATCTACCATAGAGCCACCATTCATCTACCACTCATCTACCATTCATCTACCATAGAGCCACCATTCATCTACCATAGAGCCACCATTCATCTACCATAGAGGCATCATTCATCTACCATAGGGCTACCATTCATCTACCATTCATCCACCACTCATCTACTATTCATCTACCCTAGAGCCACCATTCATCTAACATAGAGCCACCATTCATCTACCATAGAGCCACCATTCATCTACCATAAAGCCAATATTCATCTACCATAGAGCCACCATTCATCTACCATAGAGCCACCATTCATCTACCATAGGGCTACCATTCATCTACCATTCATCTACCATTCATCCACTATCCACCATTCATCTACCATTCATCTACCATTCATCCACTATCCACCATTCATCTACCATAGAGCCACCATTCATCCACCATAGAGCCACCATTCATCTACCATAGAGCCACCATTCATCTACCATAGAGCCACCATTCATCTACCATAGAGCCACCATTCATCTACCATAGAGCCACTATTCATCTACCATAGGGCTACCATTCATCTACCATTCATCCACCACTCATCTACCATTCATATACCATAGAGCCACCATTCATCTACCATAGAGCCACCATTCATCTACCATAGAGCCACCATTCATCTACCATAGTGCTACCATTCATCTACCTTAGAGCCACCATTCATCTACCATAGAGCCAACATTCATCTACCATAGGGCTATCATTCATCTACCATTCATCCACCACTCATCTACCATTCATCTACCATAGAGCCACCATTCATCTACCGTAGAGCCACCATTCATCTACCATAGAGCTACCTTTCATCTAACATAGACCCACCATTCATATCTACCATAGAGCCACCATTCTCCTACCATAGAGCCACCATTCATCTACCATAGAGCCACTATTCATCTACCATAGAGCCACCATTCATCTACCATAGAGCCACCATTCATCTACCATAGAGCCACAATTCATCTACCATAGAGCCACCATTCATCCACCACTCATCTACCATTCATCCACCATAGAGCCACCATTCATATACCATAGAGCCACCATTCATCTACCATAGAGCCACCATTCATCTATCATAGAGCCACCTTTCATCTACCAAAGCGCTACCATTCATCTACCATAGAGCCACCATTCATCTACCATAGAGCCAACATTCATCTACCATAGAGCCACCATTCATCTACCATAGAGCCACCATTCATCAGCCATAGAGCCACCATTCATCTACCATAGGGCTATCATTCATCTACCATTCATCCACCACTCATCTACCATTCAACTACCTTAGAGCCACCATTCATCTACCATAGAGCCACCAATCATTTACCATAGAGCCACCATTCATCTACTATAGAGCCACCATTCATCTACCATAAGGCTACCATTCATCTACCATTCATCAACCACTCATCTACCATTCATCTACCATAGAGCCACCATTCATCTACCATAGAGCCACCATTCATCTACCATAGAGCCACCATTCATCTACCATAGAGCCGCCATTCATCTACCATAGAACCACCATTCATCCACCACTCATCTACCATTCATCTACCATAGAGCCACCATTCATCTACCATAGAGCCACCATTCATCTACCATAGAGCCACCATTCATCAACCATAGAGCCACCATTCATCTACCATAGGGCTACCATTCATCTACCATTCATCCACCACTCATCTACCATTCATCTACCTTAGAGCCACCATTCATCTACCATAGAGCCACCATTCATCTACCATAGAGCCACCATTCATCTACCATTGGGCTACCATTCATCTACCATTCATCCACCACTCATCTACCATTCATCTACCATAGAGCCATCATTCATCTACCATAGAGCCACCATTCATCTAACATAGAGCCACCATGAAGCTACCATTCATCTACCATTCATCCACCACTCATTTACCATTCATCTACCATAGAGCCACCATTCATCTACCATAGAGCCACCATTCATCTACCATAGAGCCAACATTCATCTACCATAGAGCTGCCATTCATCTACCATTCATCCACCACTCATCTACCATAGAGCCACCATTCATCTACCATAAAGCCACCATTCATCTATCATAGGGCCACATTTCATCTACCATGAAACTACCATTCATCTACCATTCATCCACCACTCATCTACCATTCATCTACCATAGAGCCACCATTCATCTACCATAGAGCCACCATTCATCTACCATAGAGCCACCATACATATCTACCATAGAGCCACAATTCTCCTACCATAGAGCCACCATTCATCTACCATAGAGCCACCATTCATCTACCATAGAGCCACCATTCATCTACCATAGAGCCACCATTCATCTACCATAGAGCCACCATTCATCTACCATAGAGCCATCATTCATCTACCATAGAGCCACCATTCATCTACCATAGAGCCACCATTCATCTACCATAGAGCCACCATTCATCTACCGTAGAGCCACCATTCATCTACCATAGAGCTACCTTTCATCTAACATAGACCCACCATTCATATCTACCATAGAGCCACCATTCTCCTACCATAGAGCCACCATTCATCTACCATAGAGCCACCATTCATCTACCATAGAGCCACCATTCATCTACCATAGAGCCACCATTCATCTACCATAGAGCCACAATTCATCTACCATAGAGCCACCATTCATCCACCACTCATCTACCATTCATCCACCATAGAGCCACCATTCATATACCATAGAGCCACCATTCATCTACCATAGAGCCACCATTCATCTATCATAGAGCCACCTTTCATCTACCAAAGCGCTACCATTCATCTACCATAGAGCCACCATTCATCTACCATAGAGCCAACATTCATCTACCATAGAGCCACCATTCATCTACCATAGAGCCACCATTCATCAACCATAGAGCCACCATTCATCTACCATAGGGCTATCATTCATCTACCATTCATCCACCACTCATCTACCATTCAACTACCTTAGAGCCACCATTCATCTACCATAGAGCCACCAATCATTTACCATAGAGCCACCATTCATCTACCATAGAGCCGCCATTTATCTACCATAGAGCCACCATTCATCCACTACTCATCTACCATTCATCTACTATAGAGCCACCATTCATTTACCATAGAGCCACCATTCATCTATCATAGAGCCACCATTCATTTACCATAGAGCCACCATTCATCTACCATAGAGCCACCATTCATCTACCATAGAGCCACCATTCATCTACCATTGGGCTACCATTCATCTACCATTCATCCACCACTCATCTACCATTCATCTACCATAGAGCCACCATTCATCTACCATAGAGCCACCATTCATCTAACATAGAGCCACCATGAAGCTACCATTCATCTACCATTCATCCACCACTCATCTACCATTCATCTACCATAGAGCCACCATTCATCTACCATAGAGCCACCATTCATCTACCATAGAGCCACCATTCATCTACCATAGAGCCAACATTCATCTACCATAGAGTTGCCATTCATCTACCATTCATCCACCACACATCTACCATAGAGCCACCATTCATCTACCATAAAGCCACCATTCATCTATCATAGGGCCACATTTCATCTACCATGAAACTACCATTCATCTACCATTCATCCACCACTCATCTACCATTCATCTACCATAGAGCCACCATTCATCTACCATAGAGCCACCATTCATCTACCATAGAGCCACCATTCATCTACCATAGGGCTACCATTCATCTACCATTCATCTACCATTCATCCACTATCCACCATTCATCTACCATAGAGCCACCATTCATCCACCATTCATCTACCATTCATCTACCATAGAGCCACCATTCATCTACCATAGAGCCACCATTCATCTACCATAGAGCCACCATTCATCTACCATAGAGCCACCATTCATCTACCATAGGGCTACCATTCATCTACCATTCATCCACCACTCATCTACCATTCATCTACCATAGAGCCACCATTCATCTACCATAGAGCCACCATTCATCTACCACTCATCTACCATTCATCTACCATAGAGCCACCATTCATCTACCATAGAGCCACCATTCATCTACCATAGAGGCATCATTCATCTACCATAGGGCTACCATTCATCTACCATTCATCCACCACTCATCTACTATTCATCTACCCTAGAGCCACCATTCATCTAACATAGAGCCACCATTCATCTACCATAGAGCCACCATTCATCTACCATAAAGCCACTATTCATCTACCATAGAGCCACCATTCATCTACCATAGAGCCACCATTCATCTACCATAGGGCTACCATTCATCTACCATTCATCTACCATTCATCCACTATCCACCATTCATCTACCATTCATCTACCATTCATCCACTATCCACCATTCATCTACCATAGAGCCACCATTCATCCACCACTCATCTACCATTCATCTACCATAGAGCCACCATTCATCTACCATAGAGCCACCATTCATCTACCATAGAGCCACCATTCATCTACCATAGAGCCACTATTCATCTACCATAGGGCTACCATTCATCTACCATTCATCCACCACTCATCTACCATTCATATACCATAGAGCCACCATTCATCTACCATAGAGCCACCATTCATCTACCACTCATCTACCATTCATCTACCATAGAGCCACCATTCATCTACCTTAGAGCCACCATTCATCTACCATAGAGGCATCATTCATCTACCATAGGGCTACCATTCATCTACCATTCATCCACCACTCATCTACTATTCATCTACCCTAGAGCCACCATTCATCTAACATAGAGCCACCATTCATCTACCATAGAGCTACCATTCATCTACCATAAAGCCACTATTCATCTACCATAGAGCCACCATTCATCTACCATAGAGCCACCATTCATCTACCATAGGGCTACCATTCATCTACCATTCATCTACCATTCATCCACTATCCACCATTCATCTACCATTCATCCACTATCCACCATTCATCTACCATAGAGCCACCATTCATCCACCACTCATCTACCATTCATCTACCATAGAGCCACCATTCATCTACCATAGAGCCACCATTCATCTACCATAGAGCCACCATTCATCTACCATAGAGCCACTATTCATCTACCATAGGGCTACCATTCATCTACCATTCATCCACCACTCATCTACCATTCATATACCATAGAGCCACCATTCATCTACCATAGAGCCACCATTCATCTACCATAGAGCCACCATTCATCTACCATAGTGCTACCATTCATCTACCTTAGAGCCACCATTCATCTACCATAGAGCCAACATTCATCTACCATAGGGCTATCATTCATCTACCATTCATCCACCACTCATCTACCATTCATCTACCATAGAGCCACCATTCATCTACCGTAGAGCCACCATTCATCTACCATAGAGCTACCTTTCATCTAACATAGACCCACCATTCATATCTACCATAGAGCCACCATTCTCCTACCATAGAGCCACCATTCATCTACCATAGAGCCACTATTCATCTACCATAGAGCCACCATTCATCTACCATAGAGCCACCATTCATCTACCATAGAGCCACAATTCATCTACCATAGAGCCACCATTCATCCACCACTCATCTACCATTCATCCACCATAGAGCCACCATTCATATACCATAGAGCCACCATTCATCTACCATAGAGCCACCATTCATCTATCATAGAGCCACCTTTCATCTACCAAAGCGCTACCATTCATCTACCATAGAGCCACCATTCATCTACCATAGAGCCAACATTCATCTACCATAGAGCCACCATTCATCTACCATAGAGCCACCATTCATCAACCATAGAGCCACCATTCATCTACCATAGGGCTATCATTCATCTACCATTCATCCACCACTCATCTACCATTCAACTACCTTAGAGCCACCATTCATCTACCATAGAGCCACCAATCATTTACCATAGAGCCACCATTCATCTACTATAGAGCCACCATTCATCTACCATAAGGCTACCATTCATCTACCATTCATCAACCACTCATCTACCATTCATCTACCATAGAGCCACCATTCATCTACCATAGAGCCACCATTCATCTACCATAGAGCCACCATTCATCTACCATAGAGCCGCCATTCATCTACCATAGAACCACCATTCATCCACCACTCATCTACCATTCATCCACCATAGATCCACCATTCATATACCATAGAGCCACCATTCATCTACCATAGAGCCACCATTCATCTATCATAGAGCCACCTTTCATCTACCAAAGCGCTACCATTCATCTACCATAGAGCCACCATTCATCTACCATAGAGCCAACATTCATCTACCATAGAGCCACCATTCATCTACCATAGAGCCACCATTCATCAACCATAGAGCCACCATTCATCTACCATAGGGCTATCATTCATCTACCATTCATCCACCACTCATCTACCATTCAACTACCTTAGAGCCACCATTCATCTACCATAGAGCCACCAATCATTTACCATAGAGCCACCATTCATCTACCATAGAGCCGCCATTTATCTACCATAGAGCCACCATTCATCCACTACTCATCTACCATTCATCTACTATAGAACCACCATTCATTTACCATAGAGCCACCATTCATCTACCATAGAGCCACCATTCATTTACCATAGAGCCACCATTCATCTACCATAGAGCCACCATTCATCTACCATAGAGCCACCATTCATCTACCATTGGGCTACCATTCATCTACCATTCATCCACCACTCATCTACCATTCATCTACCATAGAGCCACCATTCATCTACCATAGAGCCACCATTCATCTAACATAGAGCCACCATGAAGCTACCATTCATCTACCATTCATCCACCACTCATCTACCATTCATCTACCATAGAGCCACCATTCATCTACCATAGAGCCACCATTCATCTACCATAGAGCCACCATTCATCTACCATAGAGCCAACATTCATCTACCATAGAGCTGCCATTCATCTACCATTCATCCACCACTCATCTACCATAGAGCCACCATTCATCTACCATAAAGCCACCATTCATCTATCATAGGGCCACATTTCATCTACCATGAAACTACCATTCATCTACCATTCATCCACCACTCATCTACCATTCATCTACCATAGAGCCACCATTCATCTACCATAGAGCCACCATTCATCTACCATAGAGCCACCATTCATCTACCATAGGGCTACCATTCATCTACCATTCATCTACCATTCATCCACTATCCACCATTCATCTACCATAGAGCCACCATTCATCCACCATTCATCTACCATTCATCTACCATAGAGCCACCATTCATCTACCATAGAGCCACCATTCATCTACCATAGAGCCACCATTCATCTACCATAGAGCCACCATTCATCTACCATAGGGCTACCATTCATCTACCATTCATCCACCACTCATCTACCATTCATCTACCATAGAGCCACCATTCATCTACCATAGAGCCACCATTCATCTACCACTCATCTACCATTCATCTACCATAGAGCCACCATTCATCTACCATAGAGCCACCATTCATCTACCATAGAGGCATCATTCATCTACCATAGGGCTACCATTCATCTACCATTCATCCACCACTCATCTACTATTCATCTACCCTAGAGCCACCATTCATCTAACATAGAGCCACCATTCATCTACCATAGAGCCACCATTCATCTACCATAAAGCCAATATTCATCTACCATAGAGCCACCATTCATCTACCATAGAGCCACCATTCATCTACCATAGGGCTACCATTCATCTACCATTCATCTACCATTCATCCACTATCCACCATTCATCTACCATTCATCTACCATTCATCCACTATCCACCATTCATCTACCATAGAGCCACCATTCATCCACCATAGAGCCACCATTCATCTACCATAGAGCCACCATTCATCTACCATAGAGCCACCATTCATCTACCATAGAGCCACCATTCATCTACCATAGAGCCACTATTCATCTACCATAGGGCTACCATTCATCTACCATTCATCCACCACTCATCTACCATTCATATACCATAGAGCCACCATTCATCTACCATAGAGCCACCATTCATCTACCATAGAGCCACCATTCATCTACCATAGTGCTACCATTCATCTACCTTAGAGCCACCATTCATCTACCATAGAGCCAACATTCATCTACCATAGGGCTATCATTCATCTACCATTCATCCACCACTCATCTACCATTCATCTACCATAGAGCCACCATTCATCTACCGTAGAGCCACCATTCATCTACCATAGAGCTACCTTTCATCTAACATAGACCCACCATTCATATCTACCATAGAGCCACCATTCTCCTACCATAGAGCCACCATTCATCTACCATAGAGCCACTATTCATCTACCATAGAGCCACCATTCATCTACCATAGAGCCACCATTCATCTACCATAGAGCCACAATTCATCTACCATAGAGCCACCATTCATCCACCACTCATCTACCATTCATCCACCATAGAGCCACCATTCATATACCATAGAGCCACCATTCATCTACCATAGAGCCACCATTCATCTATCATAGAGCCACCTTTCATCTACCAAAGCGCTACCATTCATCTACCATAGAGCCACCATTCATCTACCATAGAGCCAACATTCATCTACCATAGAGCCACCATTCATCTACCATAGAGCCACCATTCATCAGCCATAGAGCCACCATTCATCTACCATAGGGCTATCATTCATCTACCATTCATCCACCACTCATCTACCATTCAACTACCTTAGAGCCACCATTCATCTACCATAGAGCCACCAATCATTTACCATAGAGCCACCATTCATCTACTATAGAGCCACCATTCATCTACCATAAGGCTACCATTCATCTACCATTCATCAACCACTCATCTACCATTCATCTACCATAGAGCCACCATTCATCTACCATAGAGCCACCATTCATCTACCATAGAGCCACCATTCATCTACCATAGAGCCGCCATTCATCTACCATAGAACCACCATTCATCCACCACTCATCTACCATTCATCTACCATAGAGCCACCATTCATCTACCATAGAGCCACCATTCATCTACCATAGAGCCACCATTCATCAACCATAGAGCCACCATTCATCTACCATAGGGCTACCATTCATCTACCATTCATCCACCACTCATCTACCATTCATCTACCTTAGAGCCACCATTCATCTACCATAGAGCCACCATTCATCTACCATAGAGCCACCATTCATCTACCATTGGGCTACCATTCATCTACCATTCATCCACCACTCATCTACCATTCATCTACCATAGAGCCATCATTCATCTACCATAGAGCCACCATTCATCTAACATAGAGCCACCATGAAGCTACCATTCATCTACCATTCATCCACCACTCATTTACCATTCATCTACCATAGAGCCACCATTCATCTACCATAGAGCCACCATTCATCTACCATAGAGCCAACATTCATCTACCATAGAGCTGCCATTCATCTACCATTCATCCACCACTCATCTACCATAGAGCCACCATTCATCTACCATAAAGCCACCATTCATCTATCATAGGGCCACATTTCATCTACCATGAAACTACCATTCATCTACCATTCATCCACCACTCATCTACCATTCATCTACCATAGAGCCACCATTCATCTACCATAGAGCCACCATTCATCTACCATAGAGCCACCATACATATCTACCATAGAGCCACAATTCTCCTACCATAGAGCCACCATTCATCTACCATAGAGCCACCATTCATCTACCATAGAGCCACCATTCATCTACCATAGAGCCACCATTCATCTACCATAGAGCCACCATTCATCTACCATAGAGCCATCATTCATCTACCATAGAGCCACCATTCATCTACCATAGAGCCACCATTCATCTACCATAGAGCCACCATTCATCTACCGTAGAGCCACCATTCATCTACCATAGAGCTACCTTTCATCTAACATAGACCCACCATTCATATCTACCATAGAGCCACCATTCTCCTACCATAGAGCCACCATTCATCTACCATAGAGCCACCATTCATCTACCATAGAGCCACCATTCATCTACCATAGAGCCACCATTCATCTACCATAGAGCCACAATTCATCTACCATAGAGCCACCATTCATCCACCACTCATCTACCATTCATCCACCATAGAGCCACCATTCATATACCATAGAGCCACCATTCATCTACCATAGAGCCACCATTCATCTATCATAGAGCCACCTTTCATCTACCAAAGCGCTACCATTCATCTACCATAGAGCCACCATTCATCTACCATAGAGCCAACATTCATCTACCATAGAGCCACCATTCATCTACCATAGAGCCACCATTCATCAACCATAGAGCCACCATTCATCTACCATAGGGCTATCATTCATCTACCATTCATCCACCACTCATCTACCATTCAACTACCTTAGAGCCACCATTCATCTACCATAGAGCCACCAATCATTTACCATAGAGCCACCATTCATCTACCATAGAGCCGCCATTTATCTACCATAGAGCCACCATTCATCCACTACTCATCTACCATTCATCTACTATAGAGCCACCATTCATTTACCATAGAGCCACCATTCATCTATCATAGAGCCACCATTCATTTACCATAGAGCCACCATTCATCTACCATAGAGCCACCATTCATCTACCATAGAGCCACCATTCATCTACCATTGGGCTACCATTCATCTACCATTCATCCACCACTCATCTACCATTCATCTACCATAGAGCCACCATTCATCTACCATAGAGCCACCATTCATCTAACATAGAGCCACCATGAAGCTACCATTCATCTACCATTCATCCACCACTCATCTACCATTCATCTACCATAGAGCCACCATTCATCTACCATAGAGCCACCATTCATCTACCATAGAGCCACCATTCATCTACCATAGAGCCAACATTCATCTACCATAGAGTTGCCATTCATCTACCATTCATCCACCACTCATCTACCATAGAGCCACCATTCATCTACCATAAAGCCACCATTCATCTATCATAGGGCCACATTTCATCTACCATGAAACTACCATTCATCTACCATTCATCCACCACTCATCTACCATTCATCTACCATAGAGCCACCATTCATCTACCATAGAGCCACCATTCATCTACCATAGAGCCACCATTCATCTACCATAGGGCTACCATTCATCTACCATTCATCTACCATTCATCCACTATCCACCATTCATCTACCATAGAGCCACCATTCATCCACCATTCATCTACCATTCATCTACCATAGAGCCACCATTCATCTACCATAGAGCCACCATTCATCTACCATAGAGCCACCATTCATCTACCATAGAGCCACCATTCATCTACCATAGGGCTACCATTCATCTACCATTCATCCACCACTCATCTACCATTCATCTACCATAGAGCCACCATTCATCTACCATAGAGCCACCATTCATCTACCACTCATCTACCATTCATCTACCATAGAGCCACCATTCATCTACCATAGAGCCACCATTCATCTACCATAGAGGCATCATTCATCTACCATAGGGCTACCATTCATCTACCATTCATCCACCACTCATCTACTATTCATCTACCCTAGAGCCACCATTCATCTAACATAGAGCCACCATTCATCTACCATAGAGCCACCATTCATCTACCATAAAGCCACTATTCATCTACCATAGAGCCACCATTCATCTACCATAGAGCCACCATTCATCTACCATAGGGCTACCATTCATCTACCATTCATCTACCATTCATCCACTATCCACCATTCATCTACCATTCATCTACCATTCATCCACTATCCACCATTCATCTACCATAGAGCCACCATTCATCCACCACTCATCTACCATTCATCTACCATAGAGCCACCATTCATCTACCATAGAGCCACCATTCATCTACCATAGAGCCACCATTCATCTACCATAGAGCCACTATTCATCTACCATAGGGCTACCATTCATCTACCATTCATCCACCACTCATCTACCATTCATATACCATGGAGCCACCATTCATCTACCATAGAGCCACCATTCATCTACCACTCATCTACCATTCATCTATCATAGAGCCACCTTTCATCTACCAAAGCGCTACCATTCATCTACCATAGAGCCACCATTCATCTACCATAGAGCCAACATTCATCTACCATAGAGCCACCATTCATCTACCATAGAGCCACCATTCATCAACCATAGAGCCACCATTCATCTACCATAGGGCTATCATTCATCTACCATTCATCCACCACTCATCTACCATTCAACTACCTTAGAGCCACCATTCATCTACCATAGAGCCACCAATCATTTACCATAGAGCCACCATTCATCTACCATAGAGCCGCCATTTATCTACCATAGAGCCACCATTCATCCACTACTCATCTACCATTCATCTACTATAGAACCACCATTCATTTACCATAGAGCCACCATTCATCTACCATAGAGCCACCATTCATTTACCATAGAGCCACCATTCATCTACCATAGAGCCACCATTCATCTACCATAGAGCCACCATTCATCTACCATTGGGCTACCATTCATCTACCATTCATCCACCACTCATCTACCATTCATCTACCATAGAGCCACCATTCATCTACCATAGAGCCACCATTCATCTAACATAGAGCCACCATGAAGCTACCATTCATCTACCATTCATCCACCACTCATCTACCATTCATCTACCATAGAGCCACCATTCATCTACCATAGAGCCACCATTCATCTACCATAGAGCCACCATTCATCTACCATAGAGCCAACATTCATCTACCATAGAGCTGCCATTCATCTACCATTCATCCACCACTCATCTACCATAGAGCCACCATTCATCTACCATAAAGCCACCATTCATCTATCATAGGGCCACATTTCATCTACCATGAAACTACCATTCATCTACCATTCATCCACCACTCATCTACCATTCATCTACCATAGAGCCACCATTCATCTACCATAGAGCCACCATTCATCTACCATAGAGCCACCATTCATCTACCATAGGGCTACCATTCATCTACCATTCATCTACCATTCATCCACTATCCACCATTCATCTACCATAGAGCCACCATTCATCCACCATTCATCTACCATTCATCTACCATAGAGCCACCATTCATCTACCATAGAGCCACCATTCATCTACCATAGAGCCACCATTCATCTACCATAGAGCCACCATTCATCTACCATAGGGCTACCATTCATCTACCATTCATCCACCACTCATCTACCATTCATCTACCATAGAGCCACCATTCATCTACCATAGAGCCACCATTCATCTACCACTCATCTACCATTCATCTACCATAGAGCCACCATTCATCTACCATAGAGCCACCATTCATCTACCATAGAGGCATCATTCATCTACCATAGGGCTACCATTCATCTACCATTCATCCACCACTCATCTACTATTCATCTACCCTAGAGCCACCATTCATCTAACATAGAGCCACCATTCATCTACCATAGAGCCACCATTCATCTACCATAAAGCCAATATTCATCTACCATAGAGCCACCATTCATCTACCATAGAGCCACCATTCATCTACCATAGGGCTACCATTCATCTACCATTCATCTACCATTCATCCACTATCCACCATTCATCTACCATTCATCTACCATTCATCCACTATCCACCATTCATCTACCATAGAGCCACCATTCATCCACCATAGAGCCACCATTCATCTACCATAGAGCCACCATTCATCTACCATAGAGCCACCATTCATCTACCATAGAGCCACCATTCATCTACCATAGAGCCACTATTCATCTACCATAGGGCTACCATTCATCTACCATTCATCCACCACTCATCTACCATTCATATACCATAGAGCCACCATTCATCTACCATAGAGCCACCATTCATCTACCATAGAGCCACCATTCATCTACCATAGTGCTACCATTCATCTACCTTAGAGCCACCATTCATCTACCATAGAGCCAACATTCATCTACCATAGGGCTATCATTCATCTACCATTCATCCACCACTCATCTACCATTCATCTACCATAGAGCCACCATTCATCTACCGTAGAGCCACCATTCATCTACCATAGAGCTACCTTTCATCTAACATAGACCCACCATTCATATCTACCATAGAGCCACCATTCTCCTACCATAGAGCCACCATTCATCTACCATAGAGCCACTATTCATCTACCATAGAGCCACCATTCATCTACCATAGAGCCACCATTCATCTACCATAGAGCCACAATTCATCTACCATAGAGCCACCATTCATCCACCACTCATCTACCATTCATCCACCATAGAGCCACCATTCATATACCATAGAGCCACCATTCATCTACCATAGAGCCACCATTCATCTATCATAGAGCCACCTTTCATCTACCAAAGCGCTACCATTCATCTACCATAGAGCCACCATTCATCTACCATAGAGCCAACATTCATCTACCATAGAGCCACCATTCATCTACCATAGAGCCACCATTCATCAGCCATAGAGCCACCATTCATCTACCATAGGGCTATCATTCATCTACCATTCATCCACCACTCATCTACCATTCAACTACCTTAGAGCCACCATTCATCTACCATAGAGCCACCAATCATTTACCATAGAGCCACCATTCATCTACTATAGAGCCACCATTCATCTACCATAAGGCTACCATTCATCTACCATTCATCAACCACTCATCTACCATTCATCTACCATAGAGCCACCATTCATCTACCATAGAGCCACCATTCATCTACCATAGAGCCACCATTCATCTACCATAGAGCCGCCATTCATCTACCATAGAACCACCATTCATCCACCACTCATCTACCATTCATCTACCATAGAGCCACCATTCATCTACCATAGAGCCACCATTCATCTACCATAGAGCCACCATTCATCAACCATAGAGCCACCATTCATCTACCATAGGGCTACCATTCATCTACCATTCATCCACCACTCATCTACCATTCATCTACCTTAGAGCCACCATTCATCTACCATAGAGCCACCATTCATCTACCATAGAGCCACCATTCATCTACCATTGGGCTACCATTCATCTACCATTCATCCACCACTCATCTACCATTCATCTACCATAGAGCCATCATTCATCTACCATAGAGCCACCATTCATCTAACATAGAGCCACCATGAAGCTACCATTCATCTACCATTCATCCACCACTCATTTACCATTCATCTACCATAGAGCCACCATTCATCTACCATAGAGCCACCATTCATCTACCATAGAGCCAACATTCATCTACCATAGAGCTGCCATTCATCTACCATTCATCCACCACTCATCTACCATAGAGCCACCATTCATCTACCATAAAGCCACCATTCATCTATCATAGGGCCACATTTCATCTACCATGAAACTACCATTCATCTACCATTCATCCACCACTCATCTACCATTCATCTACCATAGAGCCACCATTCATCTACCATAGAGCCACCATTCATCTACCATAGAGCCACCATACATATCTACCATAGAGCCACAATTCTCCTACCATAGAGCCACCATTCATCTACCATAGAGCCACCATTCATCTACCATAGAGCCACCATTCATCTACCATAGAGCCACCATTCATCTACCATAGAGCCACCATTCATCTACCATAGAGCCATCATTCATCTACCATAGAGCCACCATTCATCTACCATAGAGCCACCATTCATCTACCATAGAGCCACCATTCATCTACCGTAGAGCCACCATTCATCTACCATAGAGCTACCTTTCATCTAACATAGACCCACCATTCATATCTACCATAGAGCCACCATTCTCCTACCATAGAGCCACCATTCATCTACCATAGAGCCACCATTCATCTACCATAGAGCCACCATTCATCTACCATAGAGCCACCATTCATCTACCATAGAGCCACAATTCATCTACCATAGAGCCACCATTCATCCACCACTCATCTACCATTCATCCACCATAGAGCCACCATTCATATACCATAGAGCCACCATTCATCTACCATAGAGCCACCATTCATCTATCATAGAGCCACCTTTCATCTACCAAAGCGCTACCATTCATCTACCATAGAGCCACCATTCATCTACCATAGAGCCAACATTCATCTACCATAGAGCCACCATTCATCTACCATAGAGCCACCATTCATCAACCATAGAGCCACCATTCATCTACCATAGGGCTATCATTCATCTACCATTCATCCACCACTCATCTACCATTCAACTACCTTAGAGCCACCATTCATCTACCATAGAGCCACCAATCATTTACCATAGAGCCACCATTCATCTACCATAGAGCCGCCATTTATCTACCATAGAGCCACCATTCATCCACTACTCATCTACCATTCATCTACTATAGAGCCACCATTCATTTACCATAGAGCCACCATTCATCTATCATAGAGCCACCATTCATTTACCATAGAGCCACCATTCATCTACCATAGAGCCACCATTCATCTACCATAGAGCCACCATTCATCTACCATTGGGCTACCATTCATCTACCATTCATCCACCACTCATCTACCATTCATCTACCATAGAGCCACCATTCATCTACCATAGAGCCACCATTCATCTAACATAGAGCCACCATGAAGCTACTATTCATCTACCATTCATCCACCACTCATCTACCATTCATCTACCATAGAGCCACCATTCATCTACCATAGAGCCACCATTCATCTACCATAGAGCCACCATTCATCTACCATAGAGCCAACATTCATCTACCATAGAGTTGCCATTCATCTACCATTCATCCACCACTCATCTACCATAGAGCCACCATTCATCTACCATAAAGCCACCATTCATCTATCATAGGGCCACATTTCATCTACCATGAAACTACCATTCATCTACCATTCATCCACCACTCATCTACCATTCATCTACCATAGAGCCACCATTCATCTACCATAGAGCCACCATTCATCTACCATAGAGCCACCATTCATCTACCATAGGGCTACCATTCATCTACCATTCATCTACCATTCATCCACTATCCACCATTCATCTACCATAGAGCCACCATTCATCCACCATTCATCTACCATTCATCTACCATAGAGCCACCATTCATCTACCATAGAGCCACCATTCATCTACCATAGAGCCACCATTCATCTACCATAGAGCCACCATTCATCTACCATAGGGCTACCATTCATCTACCATTCATCCACCACTCATCTACCATTCATCTACCATAGAGCCACCATTCATCTACCATAGAGCCACCATTCATCTACCACTCATCTACCATTCATCTACCATAGAGCCACCATTCATCCACCATAGAGCCACCATTCATCTACCATAGAGGCATCATTCATCTACCATAGGGCTACCATTCATCTACCATTCATCCACCACTCATCTACTATTCATCTACCCTAGAGCCACCATTCATCTAACATAGAGCCACCATTCATCTACCATAGAGCCACCATTCATCTACCATAAAGCCACTATTCATCTACCATAGAGCCACCATTCATCTACCATAGAGCCACCATTCATCTACCATAGGGCTACCATTCATCTACCATTCATCTACCATTCATCCACTATCCACCATTCATCTACCATTCATCTACCATTCATCCACTATCCACCATTCATCTACCATAGAGCCACCATTCATCCACCACTCATCTACCATTCATCTACCATAGAGCCACCATTCATCTACCATAGAGCCACCATTCATCTACCATAGAGCCACCATTCATCTACCATAGAGCCACTATTCATCTACCATAGGGCTACCATTCATCTACCATTCATCCACCACTCATCTACCATTCATATACCATGGAGCCACCATTCATCTACCATAGAGCCACCATTCATCTACCACTCATCTACCATTCATCTACCATAGAGCCACCATTCATCTACCTTAGAGCCACCATTCATCTACCATAGAGGCATCATTCATCTACCATAGGGCTACCATTCATCTACCATTCATCCACCACTCATCTACTATTCATCTACCCTAGAGCCACCATTCATCTAACATAGAGCCACCATTCATCTACCATAGAGCTACCATTCATCTACCATAAAGCCACTATTCATCTACCATAGAGCCACCATTCATCTACCATAGAGCCACCATTCATCTACCATAGGGCTACCATTCATCTACCATTCATCTACCATTCATCCACTATCCACCATTCATCTACCATTCATCCACTATCCACCATTCATCTACCATAGAGCCACCATTCATCCACCACTCATCTACCATTCATCTACCATAGAGCCACCATTCATCTACCATAGAGCCACCATTCATCTACCATAGAGCCACCATTCATCTACCATAGAGCCACTATTCATCTACCATAGGGCTACCATTCATCTACCATTCATCCACCACTCATCTACCATTCATATACCATAGAGCCACCATTCATCTACCATAGAGCCACCATTCATCTACCATAGAGCCACCATTCATCTACCATAGTGCTACCATTCATCTACCTTAGAGCCACCATTCATCTACCATAGAGCCAACATTCATCTACCATAGGGCTATCATTCATCTACCATTCATCCACCACTCATCTACCATTCATCTACCATAGAGCCACCATTCATCTACCGTAGAGCCACCATTCATCTACCATAGAGCTACCTTTCATCTAACATAGACCCACCATTCATATCTACCATAGAGCCACCATTCTCCTACCATAGAGCCACCATTCATCTACCATAGAGCCACTATTCATCTACCATAGAGCCACCATTCATCTACCATAGAGCCACCATTCATCTACCATAGAGCCACAATTCATCTACCATAGAGCCACCATTCATCCACCACTCATCTACCATTCATCCACCATAGAGCCACCATTCATATACCATAGAGCCACCATTCATCTACCATAGAGCCACCATTCATCTATCATAGAGCCACCTTTCATCTACCAAAGCGCTACCATTCATCTACCATAGAGCCACCATTCATCTACCATAGAGCCAACATTCATCTACCATAGAGCCACCATTCATCTACCATAGAGCCACCATTCATCAACCATAGAGCCACCATTCATCTACCATAGGGCTATCATTCATCTACCATTCATCCACCACTCATCTACCATTCAACTACCTTAGAGCCACCATTCATCTACCATAGAGCCACCAATCATTTACCATAGAGCCACCATTCATCTACTATAGAGCCACCATTCATCTACCATAAGGCTACCATTCATCTACCATTCATCAACCACTCATCTACCATTCATCTACCATAGAGCCACCATTCATCTACCATAGAGCCACCATTCATCTACCATAGAGCCACCATTCATCTACCATAGAGCCGCCATTCATCTACCATAGAACCACCATTCATCCACCACTCATCTACCATTCATCTACCATAGAGCCACCATTCATCTACCATAGAGCCACCATTCATCTACCATAGAGCCACCATTCATCAACCATAGAGCCACCATTCATCTACCATAGGGCTACCATTCATCTACCATGCATCCACCACTCATCTACCATTCATCTACCTTAGAGCCACCATTCATCTACCATAGAGCCACCATTCATCTACCATAGAGCCACCATTCATCTACCATTGGGCTTCCATTCATCTACCATTCATCCACCACTCATCTACCATTCATCTACCATAGAGCCATCATTCATCTACCATAGAGCCACCATTCATCTAACATAGAGCCACCATGAAGCTACCATTCATCTACCATTCATCCACCACTCATTTACCATTCATCTACCATAGAGCCACCATTCATCTACCATAGAGCCACCATTCATCTACCATAGAGCCAACATTCATCTACCATAGAGCTGCCATTCATCTACCATTCATCCACCACTCATTTACCATAGAGCCACCATTCATCTACCATAAAGCCACCATTCATATATCATAGGGCCACATTTCATCTACCATGAAACTACCATTCATCTACCATTCATCCACCACTCATCTACCATTCATCTACCATAGAGCCACCATTCATCTACCATAGAGCCACCATTCATCTACCATAGAGCCACCATACATATCTACCATAGAGCCACAATTCTCCTACCATAGAGCCACCATTCATCTACCATAGAGCCACCATTCATCTACCATAGAGCCACCATTCATCTACCATAGAGCCACCATTCATCTACCATAGAGCCACCATTCATCTACCATAGAGCCATCATTCATCTACCATAGAGCCACCATTCATCTACCATAGAGCCACCATTCATCTACCATAGAGCCACCATTCATCTACCGTAGAGCCACCATTCATCTACCATAGAGCTACCTTTCATCTAACATAGACCCACCATTCATATCTACCATAGAGCCACCATTCTCCTACCATAGAGCCACCATTCATCTACCATAGAGCCACCATTCATCTACCATAGAGCCACCATTCATCTACCATAGAGCCACCATTCATCTACCATAGAGCCACAATTCATCTACCATAGAGCCACCATTCATCCACCACTCATCTACCATTCATCCACCATAGAGCCACCATTCATATACCATAGAGCCACCATTCATCTACCATAGAGCCACCATTCATCTATCATAGAGCCACCTTTCATCTACCAAAGCGCTACCATTCATCTACCATAGAGCCACCATTCATCTACCATAGAGCCAACATTCATCTACCATAGAGCCACCATTCATCTACCATAGAGCCACCATTCATCAACCATAGAGCCACCATTCATCTACCATAGGGCTATCATTCATCTACCATTCATCCACCACTCATCTACCATTCAACTACCTTAGAGCCACCATTCATCTACCATAGAGCCACCAATCATTTACCATAGAGCCACCATTCATCTACCATAGAGCCGCCATTTATCTACCATAGAGCCACCATTCATCCACTACTCATCTACCATTCATCTACTATAGAGCCACCATTCATTTACCATAGAGCCACCATTCATCTACCATAGAGCCACCATTCATTTACCATAGAGCCACCATTCATCTACCATAGAGCCACCATTCATCTACCATAGAGCCACCATTCATCTACCATTGGGCTACTATTCATCTACCATTCATCTACCATAGAGCCACCATTCATCTACCATAGAGCCACCATTCATCTAACATAGAGCCACCATGAAGCTACCATTCATCTACCATTCATCCACCACTCATCTACCATTCATCTACCATAGAGCCACCATTCATCTACCATAGAGCCACCATTCATCTACCATAGAGCCACCATTCATCTACCATAGAGCCACCATTCATATACCATAGAGCCACCATTCATCTACCATAGAGCCACCACTCATCTATCATAGAGCCACCTTTCATCTACCATTGGGCTACTATTCATCTACCATTCATCTACCGTAGAGCCACCATTCATCTACCATAGAGCTACCTTTCATCTAACATAGACCCACCATTCATATCTACCATAGAGCCACCATTCTCCTACCATAGAGCCACCATTCATCTACCATAGAGCCACCATTCATCTACCATAGAGCCACCATTCATCTACCATAGAGCCACCATTCATCTACCATAGAGCCACAATTCATCTACCATAGAGCCACCATTCATCCACCACTCATCTACCATTCATCCACCATAGAGCCACCATTCATATACCATAGAGCCACCATTCATCTACCATAGAGCCACCATTCATCTATCATAGAGCCACCTTTCATCTACCAAAGCGCTACCATTCATCTACCATAGAGCCACCATTCATCTACCATAGAGCCAACATTCATCTACCATAGAGCCACCATTCATCTACCATAGAGCCACCATTCATCAACCATAGAGCCACCATTCATCTACCATAGGGCTATCATTCATCTACCATTCATCCACCACTCATCTACCATTCAACTACCTTAGAGCCACCATTCATCTACCATAGAGCCACCAATCATTTACCATAGAGCCACCATTCATCTACCATAGAGCCGCCATTTATCTACCATAGAGCCACCATTCATCCACTACTCATCTACCATTCATCTACTATAGAGCCACCATTCATTTACCATAGAGCCACCATTCATCTACCATAGAGCCACCATTCATTTACCATAGAGCCACCATTCATCTACCATAGAGCCACCATTCATCTACCATAGAGCCACCATTCATCTACCATAGAGCCACCATTCATCTACCATAGAGCCACCATTCATATACCATAGAGCCACCATTCATCTACCATAGAGCCACCACTCATCTATCATAGAGCCACCTTTCATCTACCATTGGGCTACTATTCATCTACCATTCATCTACCGTAGAGCCACCATTCATCTACCATAGAGCTACCTTTCATCTAACATAGACCCACCATTCATATCTACCATAGAGCCACCATTCTCCTACCATAGAGCCACCATTCATCTACCATAGAGCCACCATTCATCTACCATAGAGCCACCATTCATCTACCATAGAGCCACCATTCATCTACCATAGAGCCACAATTCATCTACCATAGAGCCACCATTCATCCACCACTCATCTACCATTCATCCACCATAGAGCCACCATTCATATACCATAGAGCCACCATTCATCTACCATAGAGCCACCATTCATCTATCATAGAGCCACCTTTCATCTACCAAAGCGCTACCATTCATCTACCATAGAGCCACCATTCATCTACCATAGAGCCAACATTCATCTACCATAGAGCCACCATTCATCTACCATAGAGCCACCATTCATCAACCATAGAGCCACCATTCATCTACCATAGGGCTATCATTCATCTACCATTCATCCACCACTCATCTACCATTCAACTACCTTAGAGCCACCATTCATCTACCATAGAGCCACCAATCATTTACCATAGAGCCACCATTCATCTACCATGGAGCCGCCATTTATCTACCATAGAGCCACCATTCATCCACTACTCATCTACCATTCATCTACTATAGAGCCACCATTCATTTACCATAGAGCCACCATTCATCTACCATAGAGCCACCATTCATTTACCATAGAGCCACCATTCATCTACCATAGAGCCACCATTCATCTACCATAGAGCCACCATTCATCTACCATTGGGCTACTATTCATCTACCATTCATCTACCATAGAGCCACCATTCATCTACCATAGAGCCACCATTCATCTAACATAGAGCCACCATGAAGCTACCATTCATCTACCATTCATCCACCACTCATCTACCATTCATCTACCATAGAGCCACCATTCATCTACCATAGAGCCACCATTCATCTACCATAGAGCCACCATTCATCTACCATAGAGCCACCATTCATATACCATAGAGCCACCATTCATCTACCATAGAGCCACCACTCATCTATCATAGAGCCACCTTTCATCTACCAAAGCGCTACCATTCATCTACCATAGAGCCACCATTCATCTACCATAGAGCCAACATTCATCTACCATAGAGCCACCATTCATCTACCATAGAGCCACCATTCATCAACCATAGAGCCACCATTCATCTACCATAGGGCTATCATTCATCTACCATTCATCCACCACTCATCTACCATTCAACTACCTTAGAGCCACCATTCATCTACCATAGAGCCACCAATCATTTACCATAGAGCCACCATTCATCTACTATAGAGCCACCATTCATCTACCATAAGGCTACCATTCATCTACCATTCATCAACCACTCATCTACCATTCATCTACCATAGAGCCACCATTCATCTACCATAGAGCCAACATTCATCTACCATTCATCCACCACTCATCTACCATTCATCTACCTTAGAGCCACCATTCATCTACCATAGAGCCACCATTCATCTACCATAGAGCCACCATTCATCTACCATTGGGCTACCATTCATCTACCATTCATCCACCACTCATCCACCATTCATCTACCATAGAGCCATCATTCATCTACCATAGAGCCACCATTCATCTAACATAGAGCCACCATTCATCTACCATAGAGCCACAATTCATCTACCATAGAGCCACCATTCATCCACCACTCATCTACCATTCATCCACCATAGAGCCACCATTCATATACCATAGAGCCACCATTCATCTACCATAGAGCCACCATTCATCTATCATAGAGCCACCTTTCATCTACCAAAGCGCTACCATTCATCTACCATAGAGCCACCATTCATCTACCATAGAGCCAACATTCATCTACCATAGAGCCACCATTCATCTACCATAGAGCCACCATTCATCAACCATAGAGCCACCATTCATCTACCATAGGGCTATCATTCATCTACCATTCATCCACCACTCATCTACCATTCAACTACCTTAGAGCCACCATTCATCTACCATAGAGCCACCAATCATTTACCATAGAGCCACCATTCATCTACCATAGAGCCGCCATTTATCTACCATAGAGCCACCATTCATCCACTACTCATCTACCATTCATCTACTATAGAGCCACCATTCATTTACCATAGAGCCACCATTCATCTACCATAGAGCCACCATTCATTTACCATAGAGCCACCATTCATCTACCATAGAGCCACCATTCATCTACCATAGAGCCACCATTCATCTACCATTGGGCTACCATTCATCTACCATTCATCCACCACTCATCTACCATTCATCTACCATAGAGCCACCATTCATCTACCATAGAGCCACCATTCATCTAACATAGAGCCACCATGAAGCTACCATTCATCTACCATTCATCCACCACTCATCTACCATTCATCTACCATAGAGCCACCATTCATCTACCATAGAGCCACCATTCATCTACCATAGAGCCACCATTCATCTACCATAGAGCCAACATTCATCTACCATAGAGTTGCCATTCATCTACCATTCATCCACCACTCATCTACCATAGAGCCACCATTCATCTACCATAAAGCCACCATTCATCTATCATAGGGCCACATTTCATCTACCATGAAACTACCATTCATCTACCATTCATCCACCACTCATCTACCATTCATCTACCATAGAGCCACCATTCATCTACCATAGAGCCACCATTCATCTACCATAGAGCCACCATTCATCTACCATAGGGCTACCATTCATCTACCATTCATCTACCATTCATCCACTATCCACCATTCATCTACCATAGAGCCACCATTCATCCACCATTCATCTACCATTCATCTACCATAGAGCCACCATTCATCTACCATAGAGCCACCATTCATCTACCATAGAGCCACCATTCATCTACCATAGAGCCACCATTCATCTACCATAGGGCTACCATTCATCTACCATTCATCCACCACTCATCTACCATTCATCTACCATAGAGCCACCATTCATCTACCATAGAGCCACCATTCATCTACCACTCATCTACCATTCATCTACCATAGAGCCACCATTCATCTACCATAGAGCCACCATTCATCTACCATAGAGCCATCATTCATCTACCATAGGGCTACCATTCATCTACCATTCATCCACCACTCATCTACTATTCATCTACCCTAGAGCCACCATTCATCTAACATAGAGCCACCATTCATCTACCATAGAGCCACCATTCATCTACCATAAAGCCACTATTCATCTACCATAGAGCCACCATTCATCTACCATAGAGCCACCATTCATCTACCATAGGGCTACCATTCATCTACCATTCATCTACCATTCATCCACTATCCACCATTCATCTACCATTCATCTACCATTCATCCACTATCCACCATTCATCTACCATAGAGCCACCATTCATCCACCACTCATCTACCATTCATCTACCATAGAGCCACCATTCATCTACCATAGAGCCACCATTCATCTACCATAGAGCCACCATTCATCTACCATAGAGCCACTATTCATCTACCATAGGGCTACCATTCATCTACCATTCATCCACCACTCATCTACCATTCATATACCATAGAGCCACCATTAATCTACCATAGAGCCACCATTCATCTACCATAGAGCCACCATTCATCTACCATAGTGCTACCATTCATCTACCTTAGAGCCACCATTCATCTACCATAGAGCCAACATTCATCTACCATAGGGCTACCATTCATCTACCATTCATCCACCACTCATCTACCATTCATCTACCATAGAGCCACCATTCATCTACCATAGAGCCACCATTCATCTACCATAGAGCCACAATTCATCTACCATAGAGCCACCATTCATCCACCACTCATCTACCATTCATCCACCATAGAGCCACCATTCATATACCATAGAGCCACCATTCATCTACCATAGAGCCACCATTCATCTATCATAGAGCCACCTTTCATCTACCAAAGCGCTACCATTCATCTACCATAGAGCCACCATTCATCTACCATAGAGCCAACATTCATCTACCATAGAGCCACCATTCATCTACCATAGAGCCACCATTCATCAACCATAGAGCCACCATTCATCTACCATAGGGCTATCATTCATCTACCATTCATCCACCACTCATCTACCATTCAACTACCTTAGAGCCACCATTCATCTACCATAGAGCCACCAATCATTTACCATAGAGCCACCATTCATCTACTATAGAGCCACCATTCATCTACCATAAGGCTACCATTCATCTACCATTCATCAACCACTCATCTACCATTCATCTACCATAGAGCCACCATTCATCTACCATAGAGCCACCATTCATCTACCATAGAGCCACCATTCATCTACCATAGAGCCGCCATTCATCTACCATAGAACCACCATTCATCCACCACTCATCTACCATTCATCTACCATAGAGCCACCATTCATCTACCATAGAGCCACCATTCATCTACCATAGAGCCACCATTCATCAACCATAGAGCCACCATTCATCTACCATAGGGCTACCATTCATCTACCATTCATCCACCACTCATCTACCATTCATCTACCTTAGAGCCACCATTCATCTACCATAGAGCCACCATTCATCTACCATAGAGCCACCATTCATCTACCATTGGGCTACCATTCATCTACCATTCATCCACCACTCATCTACCATTCATCTACCATAGAGCCATCATTCATCTACCATAGAGCCACCATTCATCTAACATAGAGCCACCATGAAGCTACCATTCATCTACCATTCATCCACCACTCATCTACCATTCATCTACCATAGAGCCACCATTCACCTACCATAGAGCCACCATTCATCTACCATAGAGCCACCATTCATCTACTATAGAGCCACCATTCATCTACCATAAGGCTACCATTCATCTACCATTCATCAACCACTCATCTACCATTCATCTACCATAGAGCCACCATTCATCTACCATAGAGCCACCATTCATCTACCATAGAGCCACCATTCATCTACCATAGAGCCGCCATTCATCTACCATAGAACCACCATTCATCCACCACTCATCTACCATTCATCTACCATAGAGCCACCATTCATCTACCATAGAGCCACCATTCATCTACCATAGAGCCACCATTCATCAACCATAGAGCCACCATTCATCTACCATAGGGCTACCATTCATCTACCATGCATCCACCACTCATCTACCATTCATCTACCTTAGAGCCACCATTCATCTACCATAGAGCCACCATTCATCTACCATAGAGCCACCATTCATCTACCATTGGGCTTCCATTCATCTACCATTCATCCACCACTCATCTACCATTCATCTACCATAGAGCCATCATTCATCTACCATAGAGCCACCATTCATCTAACATAGAGCCACCATGAAGCTACCATTCATCTACCATTCATCCACCACTCATTTACCATTCATCTACCATAGAGCCACCATTCATCTACCATAGAGCCACCATTCATCTACCATAGAGCCAACATTCATCTACCATAGAGCTGCCATTCATCTACCATTCATCCACCACTCATTTACCATAGAGCCACCATTCATCTACCATAAAGCCACCATTCATATATCATAGGGCCACATTTCATCTACCATGAAACTACCATTCATCTACCATTCATCCACCACTCATCTACCATTCATCTACCATAGAGCCACCATTCATCTACCATAGAGCCACCATTCATCTACCATAGAGCCACCATACATATCTACCATAGAGCCACAATTCTCCTACCATAGAGCCACCATTCATCTACCATAGAGCCACCATTCATCTACCATAGAGCCACCATTCATCTACCATAGAGCCACCATTCATCTACCATAGAGCCACCATTCATCTACCATAGAGCCATCATTCATCTACCATAGAGCCACCATTCATCTACCATAGAGCCACCATTCATCTACCATAGAGCCACCATTCATCTACCGTAGAGCCACCATTCATCTACCATAGAGCTACCTTTCATCTAACATAGACCCACCATTCATATCTACCATAGAGCCACCATTCTCCTACCATAGAGCCACCATTCATCTACCATGGAGCCACCATTCATCTACCATAGAGCCACCATTCATCTACCATAGAGCCACCATTCATCTACCATAGAGCCACAATTCATCTACCATAGAGCCACCATTCATCCACCACTCATCTACCATTCATCCACCATAGAGCCACCATTCATATACCATAGAGCCACCATTCATCTACCATAGAGCCACCATTCATCTACCATGAAACTACCATTCATCTACCATTCATCCACCACTCATCTACCATTCATCTACCATAGAGCCACCATTCATCTACCATAGAGCCACCATTCATCTACCATAGAGCCACCATACATATCTACCATAGAGCCACAATTCTCCTACCATAGAGCCACCATTCATCTACCATAGAGCCACCATTCATCTACCATAGAGCCACCATTCATCTACCATAGAGCCACCATTCATCTACCATAGAGCCACCATTCATCTACCATAGAGCCATCATTCATCTACCATAGAGCCACCATTCATCTACCATAGAGCCACCATTCATCTACCATAGAGCCACCATTCATCTACCATTCATCCACCACTCATCTACCATTCAACTACCTTAGAGCCACCATTCATCTACCATAGAGCCACCAATCATTTACCATAGAGCCACCATTCATCTACCATAGAGCCGCCATTTATCTACCATAGAGCCACCATTCATCCACTACTCATCTACCATTCATCTACTATAGAGCCACCATTCATTTACCATAGAGCCACCATTCATCTACCATAGAGCCACCATTCATTTACCATAGAGCCACCATTCATCTACCATAGAGCCACCATTCATCTACCATAGAGCCACCATTCATCTACCATTGGGCTACTATTCATCTACCATTCATCTACCATAGAGCCACCATTCATCTACCATAGAGCCACCATTCATCTAACATAGAGCCACCATGAAGCTACCATTCATCTACCATTCATCCACCACTCATCTACCATTCATCTACCATAGAGCCACCATTCATCTACCATAGAGCCACCATTCATCTACCATAGAGCCACCATTCATCTACCATAGAGCCACCATTCATATACCATAGAGCCACCATTCATCTACCATAGAGCCACCACTCATCTATCATAGAGCCACCTTTCATCTACCAAAGCGCTACCATTCATCTACCATAGAGCCACCATTCATCTACCATAGAGCCAACATTCATCTACCATAGAGCCACCATTCATCTACCATAGAGCCACCATTCATCAACCATAGAGCCACCATTCATCTACCATAGGGCTATCATTCATCTATTATTCATCCACCACTCATCTACCATTCAACTACCTTAGAGCCACCATTCATCTACCATAGAGCCACCAATCATTTACCATAGAGCCACCATTCATCTACTATAGAGCCACCATTCATCTACCATAAGGCTACCATTCATCTACCATTCATCAACCACTCATCTACCATTCATCTACCATAGAGCCACCATTCATCTACCATAGAGCCAACATTCATCTACCATTCATCCACCACTCATCTACCATTCATCTACCTTAGAGCCACCATTCATCTACCATAGAGCCACCATTCATCTACCATAGAGCCACCATTCATCTACCATTGGGCTACCATTCATCTACCATTCATCCACCACTCATCCACCATTCATCTACCATAGAGCCATCATTCATCTACCATAGAGCCACCATTCATCTAACATAGAGCCACCATTCATCTACCATAGAGCCACAATTCATCTACCATAGAGCCACCATTCATCCACCACTCATCTACCATTCATCCACCATAGAGCCACCATTCATATACCATAGAGCCACCATTCATCTACCATAGAGCCACCATTCATCTATCATAGAGCCACCTTTCATCTACCATGAAACTACCATTCATCTACCATTCATCCACCACTCATCTACCATTCATCTACCATAGAGCCACCATTCATCTACCATAGAGCCACCATTCATCTACCATAGAGCCACCATACATATCTACCATAGAGCCACAATTCTCCTACCATAGAGCCACCATTCATCTACCATAGAGCCACCATTCATCTACCATAGAGCCACCATTCATCTACCATAGAGCCACCATTCATCTACCATAGAGCCACCATTCATCTACCATAGAGCCATCATTCATCTACCATAGAGCCACCATTCATCTACCATAGAGCCACCATTCATCTACCGTAGAGCCACCATTCATCTACCGTAGAGCCACCATTCATCTACCATAGAGCTACCTTTCATCTAACATAGACCCACCATTCATATCTACCATAGAGCCACCATTCTCCTACCATAGAGCCACCATTCATCTACCATAGAGCCACCATTCATCTACCATAGAGCCACCATTCATCTACCATAGAGCCACCATTCATCTACCATAGAGCCACAATTCATCTACCATAGAGCCACCATTCATCCACCACTCATCTACCATTCATCCACCATAGAGCCACCATTCATATACCATAGAGCCACCATTCATCTACCATAGAGCCACCATTCATCTATCATAGAGCCACCTTTCATCTACCAAAGCGCTACCATTCATCTACCATAGAGCCACCATTCATCTACCATAGAGCCAACATTCATCTACCATAGAGCCACCATTCATCTACCATAGAGCCACCATTCATCAACCATAGAGCCACCATTCATCTACCATAGGGCTATCATTCATCTACCATTCATCCACCACTCATCTACCATTCAACTACCTTAGAGCCACCATTCATCTACCATAGAGCCACCAATCATTTACCATAGAGCCACCATTCATCTACCATAGAGCCGCCATTTATCTACCATAGAGCCACCATTCATCCACTACTCATCTACCATTCATCTACTATAGAGCCACCATTCATTTACCATAGAGCCACCATTCATCTACCATAGAGCCACCATTCATTTACCATAGAGCCACCATTCATCTACCATAGAGCCACCATTCATCTACCATAGAGCCACCATTCATCTACCATTGGGCTACTATTCATCTACCATTCATCTACCATAGAGCCACCATTCATCTACCATAGAGCCACCATTCATCTAACATAGAGCCACCATGAAGCTACCATTCATCTACCATTCATCCACCACTCATCTACCATTCATCTACCATAGAGCCACCATTCATCTACCATAGAGCCACCATTCATCTACCATAGAGCCACCATTCATCTACCATAGAGCCACCATTCATATACCATAGAGCCACCATTCATCTACCATAGAGCCACCACTCATCTATCATAGAGCCACCTTTCATCTACCATTGGGCTACTATTCATCTACCATTCATCTACCGTAGAGCCACCATTCATCTACCATAGAGCTACCTTTCATCTAACATAGACCCACCATTCATATCTACCATAGAGCCACCATTCTCCTACCATAGAGCCACCATTCATCTACCATAGAGCCACCATTCATCTACCATAGAGCCACCATTCATCTACCATAGAGCCACCATTCATCTACCATAGAGCCACAATTCATCTACCATAGAGCCACCATTCATCCACCACTCATCTACCATTCATCCACCATAGAGCCACCATTCATATACCATAGAGCCACCATTCATCTACCATAGAGCCACCATTCATCTATCATAGAGCCACCTTTCATCTACCAAAGCGCTACCATTCATCTACCATAGAGCCACCATTCATCTACCATAGAGCCAACATTCATCTACCATAGAGCCACCATTCATCTACCATAGAGCCACCATTCATCAACCATAGAGCCACCATTCATCTACCATAGGGCTATCATTCATCTACCATTCATCCACCACTCATCTACCATTCAACTACCTTAGAGCCACCATTCATCTACCATAGAGCCACCAATCATTTACCATAGAGCCACCATTCATCTACCATAGAGCCGCCATTTATCTACCATAGAGCCACCATTCATCCACTACTCATCTACCATTCATCTACTATAGAGCCACCATTCATTTACCATAGAGCCACCATTCATCTACCATAGAGCCACCATTCATTTACCATAGAGCCACCATTCATCTACCATAGAGCCACCATTCATCTACCATAGAGCCACCATTCATCTACCATAGAGCCACCATTCATCTACCATAGAGCCACCATTCATATACCATAGAGCCACCATTCATCTACCATAGAGCCACCACTCATCTATCATAGAGCCACCTTTCATCTACCATTGGGCTACTATTCATCTACCATTCATCTACCGTAGAGCCACCATTCATCTACCATAGAGCTACCTTTCATCTAACATAGACCCACCATTCATATCTACCATAGAGCCACCATTCTCCTACCATAGAGCCACCATTCATCTACCATAGAGCCACCATTCATCTACCATAGAGCCACCATTCATCTACCATAGAGCCACCATTCATCTACCATAGAGCCACAATTCATCTACCATAGAGCCACCATTCATCCACCACTCATCTACCATTCATCCACCATAGAGCCACCATTCATATACCATAGAGCCACCATTCATCTACCATAGAGCCACCATTCATCTATCATAGAGCCACCTTTCATCTACCAAAGCGCTACCATTCATCTACCATAGAGCCACCATTCATCTACCATAGAGCCAACATTCATCTACCATAGAGCCACCATTCATCTACCATAGAGCCACCATTCATCAACCATAGAGCCACCATTCATCTACCATAGGGCTATCATTCATCTACCATTCATCCACCACTCATCTACCATTCAACTACCTTAGAGCCACCATTCATCTACCATAGAGCCACCAATCATTTACCATAGAGCCACCATTCATCTACCATAGAGCCGCCATTTATCTACCATAGAGCCACCATTCATCCACTACTCATCTACCATTCATCTACTATAGAGCCACCATTCATTTACCATAGAGCCACCATTCATCTACCATAGAGCCACCATTCATTTACCATAGAGCCACCATTCATCTACCATAGAGCCACCATTCATCTACCATAGAGCCACCATTCATCTACCATTGGGCTACTATTCATCTACCATTCATCTACCATAGAGCCACCATTCATCTACCATAGAGCCACCATTCATCTAACATAGAGCCACCATGAAGCTACCATTCATCTACCATTCATCCACCACTCATCTACCATTCATCTACCATAGAGCCACCATTCATCTACCATAGAGCCACCATTCATCTACCATAGAGCCACCATTCATCTACCATAGAGCCACCATTCATATACCATAGAGCCACCATTCATCTACCATAGAGCCACCACTCATCTATCATAGAGCCACCTTTCATCTACCAAAGCGCTACCATTCATCTACCATAGAGCCACCATTCATCTACCATAGAGCCAACATTCATCTACCATAGAGCCACCATTCATCTACCATAGAGCCACCATTCATCAACCATAGAGCCACCATTCATCTACCATAGGGCTATCATTCATCTACCATTCATCCACCACTCATCTACCATTCAACTACCTTAGAGCCACCATTCATCTACCATAGAGCCACCAATCATTTACCATAGAGCCACCATTCATCTACTATAGAGCCACCATTCATCTACCATAAGGCTACCATTCATCTACCATTCATCAACCACTCATCTACCATTCATCTACCATAGAGCCACCATTCATCTACCATAGAGCCAACATTCATCTACCATTCATCCACCACTCATCTACCATTCATCTACCTTAGAGCCACCATTCATCTACCATAGAGCCACCATTCATCTACCATAGAGCCACCATTCATCTACCATTGGGCTACCATTCATCTACCATTCATCCACCACTCATCCACCATTCATCTACCATAGAGCCATCATTCATCTACCATAGAGCCACCATTCATCTAACATAGAGCCACCATTCATCTACCATAGAGCCACAATTCATCTACCATAGAGCCACCATTCATCCACCACTCATCTACCATTCATCCACCATAGAGCCACCATTCATATACCATAGAGCCACCATTCATCTACCATAGAGCCACCATTCATCTATCATAGAGCCACCTTTCATCTACCAAAGCGCTACCATTCATCTACCATAGAGCCACCATTCATCTACCATAGAGCCAACATTCATCTACCATAGAGCCACCATTCATCTACCATAGAGCCACCATTCATCAACCATAGAGCCACCATTCATCTACCATAGGGCTATCATTCATCTACCATTCATCCACCACTCATCTACCATTCAACTACCTTAGAGCCACCATTCATCTACCATAGAGCCACCAATCATTTACCATAGAGCCACCATTCATCTACCATAGAGCCGCCATTTATCTACCATAGAGCCACCATTCATCCACTACTCATCTACCATTCATCTACTATAGAGCCACCATTCATTTACCATAGAGCCACCATTCATCTACCATAGAGCCACCATTCATTTACCATAGAGCCACCATTCATCTACCATAGAGCCACCATTCATCTACCATAGAGCCACCATTCATCTACCATTGGGCTACCATTCATCTACCATTCATCCACCACTCATCTACCATTCATCTACCATAGAGCCACCATTCATCTACCATAGAGCCACCATTCATCTAACATAGAGCCACCATGAAGCTACCATTCATCTACCATTCATCCACCACTCATCTACCATTCATCTACCATAGAGCCACCATTCATCTACCATAGAGCCACCATTCATCTACCATAGAGCCACCATTCATCTACCATAGAGCCAACATTCATCTACCATAGAGTTGCCATTCATCTACCATTCATCCACCACTCATCTACCATAGAGCCACCATTCATCTACCATAAAGCCACCATTCATCTATCATAGGGCCACATTTCATCTACCATGAAACTACCATTCATCTACCATTCATCCACCACTCATCTACCATTCATCTACCATAGAGCCACCATTCATCTACCATAGAGCCACCATTCATCTACCATAGAGCCACCATTCATCTACCATAGGGCTACCATTCATCTACCATTCATCTACCATTCATCCACTATCCACCATTCATCTACCATAGAGCCACCATTCATCCACCATTCATCTACCATTCATCTACCATAGAGCCACCATTCATCTACCATAGAGCCACCATTCATCTACCATAGAGCCACCATTCATCTACCATAGAGCCACCATTCATCTACCATAGGGCTACCATTCATCTACCATTCATCCACCACTCATCTACCATTCATCTACCATAGAGCCACCATTCATCTACCATAGAGCCACCATTCATCTACCACTCATCTACCATTCATCTACCATAGAGCCACCATTCATCTACCATAGAGCCACCATTCATCTACCATAGAGCCATCATTCATCTACCATAGGGCTACCATTCATCTACCATTCATCCACCACTCATCTACTATTCATCTACCCTAGAGCCACCATTCATCTAACATAGAGCCACCATTCATCTACCATAGAGCCACCATTCATCTACCATAAAGCCACTATTCATCTACCATAGAGCCACCATTCATCTACCATAGAGCCACCATTCATCTACCATAGGGCTACCATTCATCTACCATTCATCTACCATTCATCCACTATCCACCATTCATCTACCATTCATCTACCATTCATCCACTATCCACCATTCATCTACCATAGAGCCACCATTCATCCACCACTCATCTACCATTCATCTACCATAGAGCCACCATTCATCTACCATAGAGCCACCATTCATCTACCATAGAGCCACCATTCATCTACCATAGAGCCACTATTCATCTACCATAGGGCTACCATTCATCTACCATTCATCCACCACTCATCTACCATTCATATACCATAGAGCCACCATTAATCTACCATAGAGCCACCATTCATCTACCATAGAGCCACCATTCATCTACCATAGTGCTACCATTCATCTACCTTAGAGCCACCATTCATCTACCATAGAGCCAACATTCATCTACCATAGGGCTACCATTCATCTACCATTCATCCACCACTCATCTACCATTCATCTACCATAGAGCCACCATTCATCTACCATAGAGCCACCATTCATCTACCATAGAGCCACAATTCATCTACCATAGAGCCACCATTCATCCACCACTCATCTACCATTCATCCACCATAGAGCCACCATTCATATACCATAGAGCCACCATTCATCTACCATAGAGCCACCATTCATCTATCATAGAGCCACCTTTCATCTACCAAAGCGCTACCATTCATCTACCATAGAGCCACCATTCATCTACCATAGAGCCAACATTCATCTACCATAGAGCCACCATTCATCTACCATAGAGCCACCATTCATCAACCATAGAGCCACCATTCATCTACCATAGGGCTATCATTCATCTACCATTCATCCACCACTCATCTACCATTCAACTACCTTAGAGCCACCATTCATCTACCATAGAGCCACCAATCATTTACCATAGAGCCACCATTCATCTACTATAGAGCCACCATTCATCTACCATAAGGCTACCATTCATCTACCATTCATCAACCACTCATCTACCATTCATCTACCATAGAGCCACCATTCATCTACCATAGAGCCACCATTCATCTACCATAGAGCCACCATTCATCTACCATAGAGCCGCCATTCATCTACCATAGAACCACCATTCATCCACCACTCATCTACCATTCATCTACCATAGAGCCACCATTCATCTACCATAGAGCCACCATTCATCTACCATAGAGCCACCATTCATCAACCATAGAGCCACCATTCATCTACCATAGGGCTACCATTCATCTACCATTCATCCACCACTCATCTACCATTCATCTACCTTAGAGCCACCATTCATCTACCATAGAGCCACCATTCATCTACCATAGAGCCACCATTCATCTACCATTGGGCTACCATTCATCTACCATTCATCCACCACTCATCTACCATTCATCTACCATAGAGCCATCATTCATCTACCATAGAGCCACCATTCATCTAACATAGAGCCACCATGAAGCTACCATTCATCTACCATTCATCCACCACTCATCTACCATTCATCTACCATAGAGCCACCATTCACCTACCATAGAGCCACCATTCATCTACCATAGAGCCACCATTCATCTACTATAGAGCCACCATTCATCTACCATAAGGCTACCATTCATCTACCATTCATCAACCACTCATCTACCATTCATCTACCATAGAGCCACCATTCATCTACCATAGAGCCACCATTCATCTACCATAGAGCCACCATTCATCTACCATAGAGCCGCCATTCATCTACCATAGAACCACCATTCATCCACCACTCATCTACCATTCATCTACCATAGAGCCACCATTCATCTACCATAGAGCCACCATTCATCTACCATAGAGCCACCATTCATCAACCATAGAGCCACCATTCATCTACCATAGGGCTACCATTCATCTACCATGCATCCACCACTCATCTACCATTCATCTACCTTAGAGCCACCATTCATCTACCATAGAGCCACCATTCATCTACCATAGAGCCACCATTCATCTACCATTGGGCTTCCATTCATCTACCATTCATCCACCACTCATCTACCATTCATCTACCATAGAGCCATCATTCATCTACCATAGAGCCACCATTCATCTAACATAGAGCCACCATGAAGCTACCATTCATCTACCATTCATCCACCACTCATTTACCATTCATCTACCATAGAGCCACCATTCATCTACCATAGAGCCACCATTCATCTACCATAGAGCCAACATTCATCTACCATAGAGCTGCCATTCATCTACCATTCATCCACCACTCATTTACCATAGAGCCACCATTCATCTACCATAAAGCCACCATTCATATATCATAGGGCCACATTTCATCTACCATGAAACTACCATTCATCTACCATTCATCCACCACTCATCTACCATTCATCTACCATAGAGCCACCATTCATCTACCATAGAGCCACCATTCATCTACCATAGAGCCACCATACATATCTACCATAGAGCCACAATTCTCCTACCATAGAGCCACCATTCATCTACCATAGAGCCACCATTCATCTACCATAGAGCCACCATTCATCTACCATAGAGCCACCATTCATCTACCATAGAGCCACCATTCATCTACCATAGAGCCATCATTCATCTACCATAGAGCCACCATTCATCTACCATAGAGCCACCATTCATCTACCATAGAGCCACCATTCATCTACCGTAGAGCCACAATTCATCTACCATAGAGCTACCTTTCATCTAACATAGACCCACCATTCATATCTACCATAGAGCCACCATTCTCCTACCATAGAGCCACCATTCATCTACCATAGAGCCACCATTCATCTACCATAGAGCCACCATTCATCTACCATAGAGCCACCATTCATCTACCATAGAGCCACAATTCATCTACCATAGAGCCACCATTCATCCACCACTCATCTACCATTCATCCACCATAGAGCCACCATTCATATACCATAGAGCCACCATTCATCTACCATAGAGCCACCATTCATCTACCATGAAACTACCATTCATCTACCATTCATCCACCACTCATCTACCATTCATCTACCATAGAGCCACCATTCATCTACCATAGAGCCACCATTCATCTACCATAGAGCCACCATACATATCTACCATAGAGCCACAATTCTCCTACCATAGAGCCACCATTCATCTACCATAGAGCCACCATTCATCTACCATAGAGCCACCATTCATCTACCATAGAGCCACCATTCATCTACCATAGAGCCACCATTCATCTACCATAGAGCCATCATTCATCTACCATAGAGCCACCATTCATCTACCATAGAGCCACCATTCATCTACCATAGAGCCACCATTCATCTACCATTCATCCACCACTCATCTACCATTCAACTACCTTAGAGCCACCATTCATCTACCATAGAGCCACCAATCATTTACCATAGAGCCACCATTCATCTACCATAGAGCCGCCATTTATCTACCATAGAGCCACCATTCATCCACTACTCATCTACCATTCATCTACTATAGAGCCACCATTCATTTACCATAGAGCCACCATTCATCTACCATAGAGCCACCATTCATTTACCATAGAGCCACCATTCATCTACCATAGAGCCACCATTCATCTACCATAGAGCCACCATTCATCTACCATTGGGCTACTATTCATCTACCATTCATCTACCATAGAGCCACCATTCATCTACCATAGAGCCACCATTCATCTAACATAGAGCCACCATGAAGCTACCATTCATCTACCATTCATCCACCACTCATCTACCATTCATCTACCATAGAGCCACCATTCATCTACCATAGAGCCACCATTCATCTACCATAGAGCCACCATTCATCTACCATAGAGCCACCATTCATATACCATAGAGCCACCATTCATCTACCATAGAGCCACCACTCATCTATCATAGAGCCACCTTTCATCTACCAAAGCGCTACCATTCATCTACCATAGAGCCACCATTCATCTACCATAGAGCCAACATTCATCTACCATAGAGCCACCATTCATCTACCATAGAGCCACCATTCATCAACCATAGAGCCACCATTCATCTACCATAGGGCTATCATTCATCTACTATTCATCCACCACTCATCTACCATTCAACTACCTTAGAGCCACCATTCATCTACCATAGAGCCACCAATCATTTACCATAGAGCCACCATTCATCTACTATAGAGCCACCATTCATCTACCATAAGGCTACCATTCATCTACCATTCATCAACCACTCATCTACCATTCATCTACCATAGAGCCACCATTCATCTACCATAGAGCCAACATTCATCTACCATTCATCCACCACTCATCTACCATTCATCTACCTTAGAGCCACCATTCATCTACCATAGAGCCACCATTCATCTACCATAGAGCCACCATTCATCTACCATTGGGCTACCATTCATCTACCATTCATCCACCACTCATCCACCATTCATCTACCATAGAGCCATCATTCATCTACCATAGAGCCACCATTCATCTAACATAGAGCCACCATTCATCTACCATAGAGCCACAATTCATCTACCATAGAGCCACCATTCATCCACCACTCATCTACCATTCATCCACCATAGAGCCACCATTCATATACCATAGAGCCACCATTCATCTACCATAGAGCCACCATTCATCTATCATAGAGCCACCTTTCATCTACCAAAGCGCTACCATTCATCTACCATAGAGCCACCATTCATCTACCATAGAGCCAACATTCATCTACCATAGAGCCACCATTCATCTACCATAGAGCCACCATTCATCAACCATAGAGCCACCATTCATCTACCATAGGGCTATCATTCATCTACCATTCATCCACCACTCATCTACCATTCAACTACCTTAGAGCCACCATTCATCTACCATAGAGCCACCAATCATTTACCATAGAGCCACCATTCATCTACCATAGAGCCGCCATTTATCTACCATAGAGCCACCATTCATCCACTACTCATCTACCATTCATCTACTATAGAGCCACCATTCATTTACCATAGAGCCACCATTCATCTACCATAGAGCCACCATTCATTTACCATAGAGCCACCATTCATCTACCATAGAGCCACCATTCATCTACCATAGAGCCACCATTCATCTACCATTGGGCTACCATTCATCTACCATTCATCCACCACTCATCTACCATTCATCTACCATAGAGCCACCATTCATCTACCATAGAGCCACCATTCATCTAACATAGAGCCACCATGAAGCTACCATTCATCTACCATTCATCCACCACTCATCTACCATTCATCTACCATAGAGCCACCATTCATCTACCATAGAGCCACCATTCATCTACCATAGAGCCACCATTCATCTACCATAGAGCCAACATTCATCTACCATAGAGTTGCCATTCATCTACCATTCATCCACCACTCATCTACCATAGAGCCACCATTCATCTACCATAAAGCCACCATTCATCTATCATAGGGCCACATTTCATCTACCATGAAACTACCATTCATCTACCATTCATCCACCACTCATCTACCATTCATCTACCATAGAGCCACCATTCATCTACCATAGAGCCACCATTCATCTACCATAGAGCCACCATTCATCTACCATAGGGCTACCATTCATCTACCATTCATCTACCATTCATCCACTATCCACCATTCATCTACCATAGAGCCACCATTCATCCACCATTCATCTACCATTCATCTACCATAGAGCCACCATTCATCTACCATAGAGCCACCATTCATCTACCATAGAGCCACCATTCATCTACCATAGAGCCACCATTCATCTACCATAGGGCTACCATTCATCTACCATTCATCCACCACTCATCTACCATTCATCTACCATAGAGCCACCATTCATCTACCATAGAGCCACCATTCATCTACCACTCATCTACCATTCATCTACCATAGAGCCACCATTCATCTACCATAGAGCCACCATTCATCTACCATAGAGCCATCATTCATCTACCATAGGGCTACCATTCATCTACCATTCATCCACCACTCATCTACTATTCATCTACCCTAGAGCCACCATTCATCTAACATAGAGCCACCATTCATCTACCATAGAGCCACCATTCATCTACCATAAAGCCACTATTCATCTACCATAGAGCCACCATTCATCTACCATAGAGCCACCATTCATCTACCATAGGGCTACCATTCATCTACCATTCATCTACCATTCATCCACTATCCACCATTCATCTACCATTCATCTACCATTCATCCACTATCCACCATTCATCTACCATAGAGCCACCATTCATCCACCACTCATCTACCATTCATCTACCATAGAGCCACCATTCATCTACCATAGAGCCACCATTCATCTACCATAGAGCCACCATTCATCTACCATAGAGCCACTATTCATCTACCATAGGGCTACCATTCATCTACCATTCATCCACCACTCATCTACCATTCATATACCATAGAGCCACCATTCATCTACCATAGAGCCACCATTCATCTACCATAGAGCCACCATTCATCTACCATAGTGCTACCATTCATCTACCTTAGAGCCACCATTCATCTACCATAGAGCCAACATTCATCTACCATAGGGCTACCATTCATCTACCATTCATCCACCACTCATCTACCATTCATCTACCATAGAGCCACCATTCATCTACCATAGAGCCACCATTCATCTACCATAGAGCCACAATTCATCTACCATAGAGCCACCATTCATCCACCACTCATCTACCATTCATCCACCATAGAGCCACCATTCATATACCATAGAGCCACCATTCATCTACCATAGAGCCACCATTCATCTATCATAGAGCCACCTTTCATCTACCAAAGCGCTACCATTCATCTACCATAGAGCCACCATTCATCTACCATAGAGCCAACATTCATCTACCATAGAGCCACCATTCATCTACCATAGAGCCACCATTCATCAACCATAGAGCCACCATTCATCTACCATAGGGCTATCATTCATCTACCATTCATCCACCACTCATCTACCATTCAACTACCTTAGAGCCACCATTCATCTACCATAGAGCCACCAATCATTTACCATAGAGCCACCATTCATCTACTATAGAGCCACTATTCATCTACCATAAGGCTACCATTCATCTACCATTCATCAACCACTCATCTACCATTCATCTACCATAGAGCCACCATTCATCTACCATAGAGCCACCATTCATCTACCATAGAGCCACCATTCATCTACCATAGAGCCGCCATTCATCTACCATAGAACCACCATTCATCCACCACTCATCTACCATTCATCTACCATAGAGCCACCATTCATCTACCATAGAGCCACCATTCATCTACCATAGAGCCACCATTCATCAACCATAGAGCCACCATTCATCTACCATAGGGCTACCATTCATCTACCATTCATCCACCACTCATCTACCATTCATCTACCTTAGAGCCACCATTCATCTACCATAGAGCCACCATTCATCTACCATAGAGCCACCATTCATCTACCATTGGGCTACCATTCATCTACCATTCATCCACCACTCATCTACCATTCATCTACCATAGAGCCATCATTCATCTACCATAGAGCCACCATTCATCTAACATAGAGCCACCATGAAGCTACCATTCATCTACCATTCATCCACCACTCATCTACCATTCATCTACCATAGAGCCACCATTCACCTACCATAGAGCCACCATTCATCTACCATAGAGCCACCATTCATCTACCATAGAGCCAACATTCATCTACCATAGAGCTGCCATTCATCTACCATTCATCCACCACTCATCTACCATAGAGCCACCATTCATCTACCATAAAGCCACCATTCATCTATCATAGGGCCACATTTCATCTACCATGAAACTACCATTCATCTACCATTCATCCACCACTCATCTACCATTCATCTACCATAGAGCCACCATTCATCTACCATAGAGCCACCATTCATCTACCATAGAGCCACCATATATATCTACCATAGAGCCACAATTCTCCTACCATAGAGCCACCATTCATCTACCATAGAGCCACCATTCATCTACCATAGAGCCACCATTCATCTTCCATAGAGTCGCCATTCATCCACCACTCATCTACCATTCATCTACCATCGAGCCACCATTCATCTACCCTAGAGCCACCATTCATCTAACATAACGCCACCATTCATCTACCATAGAGCCACCATTCATCTACCATAAAGCCACCATTCATCTACCATAGAGCCACCATTCATCTACCATAGAGCCACCATTCATCTACCATAGGGCTACCATTCATCTACCATTCATCTACCATTCATCCACTATCCACCATTCATCTACCATTCATCTACCATTCATCCACTATCCACCATTCATCTACCATAGAGCCACCATTCATCCACCACTCATCTACCATTCATCTACCATAGTGCCACCATTCATCTACCATAGAGACACCATTCATCTACCACTCATCTACCATTCATCTATTATAGAGCCACCATTCATCTACCATAGAGCCACCATTCATCTACCATAGAGCCATCATTCATCTACCATTCATCCACCACTCATCTACTATTCATCTACCCTAGAGCCACCATTCATCTAACATAGAGCCACCATTCATCTACCATAAAGCCACCATTCATCTACCATAGAGCCACCATTCATCTACCATAGAGTCACCATTCATCTACCATAGGGCTACCATTCATCTACCATTCATCTACCATTCATCCACTATCCACCATTCATCTACCATTCATCCACTCTCCACCATTCATCTACCATAGAGCCACCATTCATCCACCACTCATCTACCATTCATCTACCATAGAGCCACCATTCATCTACCATAGAGCCACCATTCATCTACCATAGAGCCACCATTCATCTACCATAGAGCCACCATTCATCTACCATAGGGCTACCATTCATCTACCATTCATCCACCACTCATCTACCATTCATCTACCATAGAGCCACCATTCATCTACCATAGAGCCACCATTCATCTACCACTCATCTACCATTCATCTACCATAGAGCCACCATTCATCTACCATAGAGCCACCATTCATCTACCATAGAGCCATCATTCATCTACCATAGGGCTACCATTCATCTACCATTCATCCACCACTCATCTACTATTCATCTACCCTAGAGCCACCATTCATCTAACATAGAGCCACCATTCATCTACCATAGAGCCACCATTCATCTACCATAAAGCCACCATTCATCTACCATAGAGCCACCATTCATCTACCATAGAGCCACCATTCATCTACCATAGGGCTACCATTCATCTACCATTCATCTACCATTCATCCACTATCCACCATTCATCTACCATTCATCTACCATTCATCCACTATCCACCATTCATCTACCATAGAGCCACCATTCATCCACCACTCATCTACCATTCATCTACCATAGAGCCACCATTCATCTACCATAGTGCTACCATTCATCTACCTTAGAGCCACCATTCATCTACCATAGAGCCATCATTCATCTACCATAGGGCTACCATTCATCTACCATAGAACCATCACTCATCTCCCATAGGGCTACCATTCCTTTCCCATACAGCCACCATAGGGCTACCATTCATCCACCATTCATCTACCATTCATCCACCACTCATCTACCATTCATCTACCATAGAGCCACCATTCATCTACCGTAGAGCCACCATTCATCTACCATAGAGCTACCTTTCATCTAACATAGACCCACCATTCATATCTACCATAGAGCCACCATTCTCCTACCATAGAGCCACCATTCATCTACCATAGAGCCACCATTCATCTACCATAGAGCCACCATTCATCTACCATAGAACCATCACTCATCTCCCATAGGGCTACCATTCCTTTCCCATACAGCCACCATAGGGCTACCATTCATCCACCATTCATCTACCATTCATCCACCACTCATCTACCATTCATCTACCATAGAGCCACCATTCATCTACCGTAGAGCCACCATTCATCTACCATAGAGCTACCTTTCATCTAACATAGACCCACCATTCATATCTACCATAGAGCCACCATTCTCCTACCATAGAGCCACCATTCATCTACCATAGAGCCACCATTCATCTACCATAGAGCCACCATTCATCTACCATAGAGCCACCATTCATCTACCATAGAGCCAACATTCATCTACCATAGAGCTGCCATTCATCTACCATTCATCCACCACTCATCTACCATAGAGCCACCATTCATCTACCATAAAGCCACCATTCATCTATCATAGGGCCACATTTCATCTACCATGAAACTATCATTCATCTACCATTCATCCACCACTCATCTACCATTCATCTACCATAGAGCCACCATTCATCTACCATAGAGCCACCATTCATCTACCATAGAGCCACCATACATATCTACCATAGAGCCACAATTCTCCTACCATAGAGCCACCATTCATCTACCATAGAGCCACCATTCATCTACCATAGAGCTACCATTCATCTACCATAGAGCCACCATTCATCTACCATAGAGCCACCATTCATCTACCATAGAGCCATCATTCATCTACCATAGAGTCGCCATTCATCTTCCATAGAGTCGCCATTCATCTACCATAGAGCCGCCATTCATCTACCATAGAGCCACCATTCATCTACCATAGAGCCACCATTCATCTACCATAGAGCCACCATTCATCTACCATAGGGCTACCATTCATCTACCATTCATCCACTATTCATCTACCAAAGAGACACCATTTATCTACCATAGAGCCACCATTCATCTACCATAGAGCCACCATTCATCCACCACTCATCTACCATTCATCTACCATCGAGCCACCATTCATCTACCCTGGAGCCACCATTCATCTAACATAGAGCCACCATTCATCTACCATAGAGCCACCATTCATCTACCATAAAGCCACCATTCATCTACCATAGAGCCACCATTCATCTACCATAGAGCCACCATTCATCTACCATAGGGCTACCATTCATCTACCATTCATCTACCATTCATCCACTATCCACTATCCACCATTCATCTACCATTCATCTACCATTCATCCACTATCCACCATTCATCTACCATAGAGCCACCATTCATCCACCACTCATCTACCATTCATCTACCATAGTGCCACCATTCATCTACCATAGAGACACCATTCATCTACCACTCATCTACCATTCATCTATTATAGAGCCACCATTCATCTACCATAGGGCTACCATTCATCTACCATTCATCCACCACTCATCTACCATTCATCTACCATAGAGCCACCATTCATCTACCATAGAGCCACCATTCATCTACCACTCATCTACCATTCATCTACCATAGAGCCACCATTCATCTACCATAGAGCAACCATTCATCTACCATAGAGCCATCATTCATCTACCATAGGGCTACCATTCATCTACCATTCATCCACCACTCATCTACTATTCATCTACCCTAGAGCCACCATTCATCTAACATAGAGCCACCATTCATCTACCATAGAGCCACCATTCATCTACCATGAAGCCACCATTCATCTACCATAGAGCCACCATTCATCTACCATAGAGCCACCATTCATCTACCATAGGGCTACCATTCATCTACCATTCATCTACCATTCATCCACTATCCACCATTCATCTACCATTCATCTACCATTCATCCACTATCCACCATTCATCTACCATAGAGCCACCATTCATCCACCACTCATCTACCATTCATCTACCATAGAGCCACCATTCATCTACCATAGTGCTACCATTCATCTACCTTAGAACCACCATTCATCTACCATAGAGCCATCATTCATCTACCATAGGGCTACCATTCATCTACCATTCATCCACCACTCATCTACCATTCATCTACCATAGAGCCACCATTCATCTACCGTAGAGCCACCATTCATCTACCATAGAGCTACCTTTCATCTAACATAGACCCACCATTCATATCTACCATAGAGCCACCATTCTCCTACCATAGAGCCAACATTCATCTACCATAGAGCCACCATTCATCTACCATAGAGCCACCATTCATCTACCATAGAGCCACCATTCATCTACCATAGAGCCACAATTCATCTACCATAGAGCCACCATTCATCCACCACTCATCTACCATTCATCCACCATAGAGCCACCATTCATATACCATAGAGCCACCATTCATCTACCATAGAGCCACCATTCATCTATCATAGAGCCACCTTTCATCTACCAAAGCGCTACCATTCATCTACCATAGAGCCACCATTCATCTACCATAGAGCCAACATTCATCTACCATAGAGCCACCATTCATCTACCATAGAGCCACCATTCATCAACCATAGAGCCACCATTCATCTACTATAGGGCTATCATTCATCTACCATTCATCCACCACTCATCTACCATTCAACTACCTTAGAGCCACCATTCATCTACCATAGAGCCACCAATCATTTACCATAGAGCCACCATTCATCTACTATAGAGCCACCATTCATCTACCATAAGGCTACCATTCATCTACCATTCATCTACCATAGAGCCACCATTCATCTACCATAGAGCCACCATTCATCCACCACGCATCTACCATTCATCTACCATAGAGCCACCATTCATCTACCATAGAGCCACCATTCATCTACCATAGAGCCGCCATTTATCTACCATAGAGCCACCATTCATCCACTACTCATCTACCATTCATCTACTATAGAGCCACCATTCATTTACCATAGAGCCACCATTCATCTACCATAGAGCCACCATTCATTTACCATAGAGCCACCATTCATCTACCATAGAGCCACCATTCATCTACCATAGAGCCACCATTCATCTACCATTGGGCTACCATTCATCTACCATTCATCCACCACTCATCTACCATTCATCCTACCATAGAGCCACCATTCATCTACCATAGAGCCACCATTCATCTACCATTGGGCTACCATTCATCTACCATTCATCCACCACTCATCTACCATTCATCTACCATAGAGCCACCATTCATCTACCATAGAGCCACCATTCATCTAACATAGAGCCACCATGAAGCTACCATTCATCTACCATTCATCCACCACTCATCTACCATTCATCTACCATAGAGCCACCATTCATCTACCATAGAGCCATCATTCATCTACCATAGGGCTACCATTCATCTATCATTCATCCACCACTCATCTACCATTCATCTACCATAGAGCCACCATTCATCTACCGTAGAGCCACCATTCATCTACCATAGAGCTACCTTTCATCTAACATAGACCCACCATTCATATCTACCATAGAGCCACCATTCTCCTACCATAGAGCCACCATTCATCTACCATAGAGCCACCTTTCATCTACCATAGAGCCACCATTCATCTACCATAGAGCCACCATTCATCTACCATAGAGCCAACATTCATCTACCATAGAGCTGCCATTCATCTACCATTCATCCACCACTCATCTACCATAGAGCCACCATTCATCTACCATAAAGCCACCATTCATCTATCATAGGGCCACATTTCATCTACCATGAAACTACCATTCATCTACTATTCATCTACCACTCATCTACCATTCATCTACCATAGAGCCACCATTCATCTACCATAGAGCCACCATTCATCTACCATAGAGCCACCATACATATCTACCATAGAGCCACAATTCTCCTACCATAGAGCCACCATTCATCTACCATAGAGCCACCATTCATCTACCATAGAGCCACCATTCATCTACCATAGAGCCACCATTCATCTACCATAGAGCCACCATTCATCTACCATAGAGCCATCATTCATCTACCATAGAGTCGCCATTCATCTTCAATAGAGTCGCCATTCATCTACCATAGAGCCGCCATTCATCTACCATAGAGCCACCATTCATCTACCATAGAGCCACCATTCATCTACCATAGAGCCACCATTCATCTACCATAGGGCTACCATAGGGCTACCATTCATCTACCATTCATCCACTATTCATCTACCAAAGAGCCACCATTTATCTACCATAGAGCCACCATTCATCTACCATAGAGCCACCATTCATCCACCACTCATCTACCATTCATCTACCATCGAGCCACCATTCATCTACCCTAGAGCCACCATTCATCTAACATAGAGCCACCATTCACCTACCATAGAGCCACCATTCATCTACCATAAAGCCACCATTCATCTACCATAGAGCCACCATTCATCTACCATAGAGCCACCATTCATCTACCATAGGGCTACCATTCATCTACCATTCATCTACTATTCATCCACTATCCACCATTCATCTACCATTCATCTACCATTCATCCACTATCCACCATTCATCTACCATAGAGCCACCATTCATCCACCACTCATCTACCATTCATCTACCATAGAGACTCCATTCATCTACCACTCATCTACCATTCATCTATTATAGAGCCACCATTCATCTACCATAGAGCCACCATTCATCTACCATAGAGCCATCATTCATCTACCATTCATCCACCACTCATCTACTATTCATCTACCCTAGAGCCACCATTCATCTAACATAGAGCCACCATTCATCTACCATAAAGCCACCATTCATCTACCATAGAGCCACCATTCATCTACCATAGAGCCACCATTCATCTACCATAGGGCTACCATTCATCTACCATTCATCTACCATTCATCCACTATCCACCATTCATCTACCATTCATCCACTATCCACCATTCATCTACCTTAGAGCCACCATTCATCTACCATAGAGCCACCATTCATCTACCATAGAGCCACCATTCATCTACCATAGAGCCACCATTCATCTACCATAGGGCTACCATTCATCTACCATTCATCCACCACTCATCTACCATTCATCTACCATAGAGCCACCATTCATCTACCATAGAGCCACCATTCATCTACCATAGGGCTACCATTCATCTACCATTCATCTACCATTCATCCACTATCCACCATTCATCTACCATTCATCTACCATTCATCCACTATCCACCATTCATCTACCATAGAGCCACCATTCATCCACCACTCATCTACCATTCATCTACCATAGAGCCACCATTCATCTACCATAGTGCTACCATTCATATACCTTAGAGCCACCATTCATCTATCATAGAGCCATCATTCATCTACCATAGGGCTACCATTCATCTACCATTCATCCACCACTCATCTACCATTCATCTACCATAGAGCCACCATTCATCTACCGTAGAAACACCATTCATCTACCATAGAGCTACCTTTCATCTAACATAGACCCACCATTCATATCTACCATAGAGCCACCATTCTCCTACCATAGAGCCACCATTCATCTACCATAGAGCCACCATTCATCTACCATAGAGCCACCATTCATCTACCATAGAGCCACCATTCATCTACCATAGAGCCACAATTCATCTACCATAGAGCCACCATTCATCCACCACTCATCTACCATTCATCCACCATAGAGCCACCATTCATATACCATAGAGCCACCATTCATCTACCATAGAGCCACCATTCATCTATCATAGAGCCACCTTTCATCTACCAAAGCGCTACCATTCATCTACCATAGAGCCACCATTCATCTACCATAGAGCGAACATTCATCTACCATAGAGCCACCATTCATCTACCATAGAGCCACCATTCATCAACCATAGAGCCACCATTCATCTACCATAGGGCTATCATTCATCTACCATTCATCCACCACTCATCTACCATTCAACTACCTTAGAGCCACCATTCATCTACCATAGAGCCACCAATCATTTACCATAGAGCCACCATTCATCTACTATAGAGCCACCATTCATCTACCATAAGGCTACCATTCATCTACCATTCATCTACCATAGAGCCACCATTCATCTACCATAGAGCCACCATTCATCCACCACTCATCTACCATTCATCTACCATAGAGCCACCATTCATCTACCATAGAGCCACCATTTATCTACCATAGAGCCACCATTCATCCACTACTCATCTACCATTCATCTACTATAGAGCCACCATTCATTTACCATAGAGCCACCATTCATCTACCATAGAGCCACCATTCATTTACCATAGAGCCACCATTCATCTACCATAGAGCCACCATTCATCTACCATAGAGCCACCATTCATCTACCATTGGGCTACCATTCATCTACCATTCATCCACCACTCATCTACCATTCATCCTACCATAGAGCCACCATTCATCTACCATAGAGCCACCATTCATCTACCATTGGGCTACCATTCATCTACCATTCATCCACCACTCATCTACCATTCATCTACCATAGAGCCACCATTCATCTACCATAGAGCCACCATTCATCTAACATAGAGCCACCATGAAGCTACCATTCATCTACCATTCATCCACCACTCATCTACCATTCATCTACCATAGAGCCACCATTCATCTACCATAGAGCCACCATTCATCTACCATAGAGCCACCATTCATCTACCATAGAGCCAACATTCATCTACCATAGAGCTGCCATTCATCTACCATTCATCCACCACTCATCTACCATAGAGCCACCATTCAACTACCATAAAGCCACCATTCATCTATCATAGGGCCACATTTCATCTACCATGAAACTACCATTCATCTACCATTCATCCACCACTCATCTACCATTCATCTACCATAGAGCCACCATTCATCTAACATAGAGCCACCATTCATCTACCATAGAGCCACCATACATATCTACCATAGAGCCACAATTCTCCTACCATAGAGCCACCATTCATCTACCATAGAGCCACCATTCATCTACCATAGAGCCATCATTCATCTACCATAGAGCCACCATTCATCTACCATAGAGCCACCATTCATCTACCATAGAGCCATCATTCATCTACCATAGAGTCGCCATTCATCTTCCATAGAGTCGCCATTCATCTACCATAGAGCCGCCATTCATCTACCATAGAGCCACCATTCATCTACCATAGAGCCACCATTCATCTACCATAGAGCCACCATTCATCTACCATAGGGCTACCATAGGGCTACCATTCATCTACCATTCATCCACTATTCATCTACCACAGAGCCACCATTTATCTACCATAGAGCCACCATTCATCTACCATAGAGCCACCATTCATCCACCACTCATCTACCATTCATCTACCATAGAGCCACCATTCATCTACCATAGTGCTACCATTCATCTACCTTAGAGCCACCATTCATCTACCATAGAGCCATCATTCATCTACCATAGGGCTACCATTCATCTACCATTCATCCACCACTCATCTACCATTCATCTACCATAGAGCCACCATTCATCTACCGTAGAGCCACCATTCATCTACCATAGAGCTACCTTTCATCTAACATAGACCCACCATTCATATCTACCATAGAGCCACCATTCTCCTACCATAGAGCCACCATTCATCTACCATAGAGCCACCATTCATCTACCATAGAGCCACCATTCATCTACCATAGAGCCACCATTCATCTACCATAGAGCCACAATTCATCTACCATAGAGCCACCATTCATCCACCACTCATCTACCATTCATCCACCATAGAGCCACCATTCATATACCATAGAGCCACCATTCATCTACCATAGAGCCACCATTCATCTATCATAGAGCCACCTTTCATCTACCAAAGCGCTACCATTCATCTACCATAGAGCCACCATTCATCTACCATAGAGCCAACATTCATCTACCATAGAGCCACCATTCATCTACCATAGAGCCACCATTCATCAACCATAGAGCCACCATTCATCTACCATAGGGCTATCATTCATCTACCATTCATCCACCACTCATCTACCATTCAACTACCTTAGAGCCACCATTCATCTACCATAGAGCCACCAATCATTTACCATAGAGCCACCATTCATCTACTATAGAGCCACCATTCATCTACCATAAGGCTACCATTCATCTACCATTCATCTACCATAGAGCCACCATTCATCTACCATAGAGCCACCATTCATCCACCACTCATCTACCATTCATCTACCATAGAGCCACCATTCATCTACCATAGAGCCACCATTCATCTACCATAGAGCCACCATTCATCTACCATAGAGCCGCCATTTATCTACCATAGAGCCACCATTCATCCACTACTCATCTACCATTCATCTACTATAGAGCCACCATTCATTTACCATAGAGCCACCATTCATCTACCATAGAGCCACCATTCATTTACCATAGAGCCACCATTCATCTACCATAGAGCCAACATTCATCTACCATAGAGCCACCATTCATCTACCATAGAGCCACCATTCATCAACCATAGAGCCACCATTCATCTACCATAGGGCTATCATTCATCTACCATTCATCCACCACTCATCTACCATTCAACTACCTTAGAGCCACCATTCATCTACCATAGAGCCACCAATCATTTACCATAGAGCCACCATTCATCTACTATAGAGCCACCATTCATCTACCATAAGGCTACCATTCATCTACCATTCATCAACCACTCATCTACCATTCATCTACCATAGAGCCACCATTCATCTACCATAGAGCCACCATTCATCTACCATAGAGCCACCATTCATCTACCATAAAGCCACTATTCATCTACCATAGAGCCACCATTCATCTACCATAGAGCCACCATTCATCTACCATAGGGCTACCATTCATCTACCATTCATCTACCATTCATCCACTATCCACCATTCATCTACCATTCATCTACCATTCATCCACTATCCACCATTCATCTACCATAGAGCCACCATTCATCCACCACTCATCTACCATTCATCTACCATAGAGCCACCATTCATCTACCATAGAGCCACCATTCATCTACCATAGAGCCACCATTCATCTACCATAGAGCCACTATTCATCTACCATAGGGCTACCATTCATCTACCATTCATCCACCACTCATCTACCATTCATATACCATAGAGCCACCATTCATCTACCATAGAGCCACCATTCATCTACCATAGAGCCACCATTCATCTACCATAGTGCTACCATTCATCTACCTTAGAGCCACCATTCATCTACCATAGAGCCAACATTCATCTACCATAGGGCTATCATTCATCTACCATTCATCCACCACTCATCTACCATTCATCTACCATAGAGCCACCATTCATCTACCGTAGAGCCACCATTCATCTACCATAGAGCTACCTTTCATCTAACATAGACCCACCATTCATATCTACCATAGAGCCACCATTCTCCTACCATAGAGCCACCATTCATCTACCATAGAGCCACTATTCATCTACCATAGAGCCACTATTCATCTACCATAGAGCCACCATTCATCTACCATAGAGCCACAATTCATCTACCATAGAGCCACCATTCATCCACCACTCATTTACCATTCATCCACCATAGAGCCACCATTCATATACCATAGAGCCACCATTCATCTACCATAGAGCCACCATTCATCTATCATAGAGCCACCTTTCATCTACCAAAGCGCTACCATTCATCTACCATAGAGCCACCATTCATCTACCATAGAGCCAACATTCATCTACCATAGAGCCACCATTCATCTACCATAGAGCCACCATTCATCAACCATAGAGCCACCATTCATCTACCATAGGGCTATCATTCATCTACCATTCATCCACCACTCATCTACCATTCAACTACCTTAGAGCCACCATTCATCTACCATAGAGCCACCAATCATTTACCATAGAGCCACCATTCATCTACTATAGAGCCACCATTCATCTACCATAAGGCTACCATTCATCTACCATTCATCAACCACTCATCTACCATTCATCTACCATAGAGCCACCATTCATCTACCATAGAGCCACCATTCATCTACCATAGAGCCACCATTCATCTACCATAGAGCCGCCATTCATCTACCATAGAACCACCATTCATCCACCACTCATCTACCATTCATCTACCATAGAGCCACCATTCATCTACCATAGAGCCACCATTCATCTACCATAGAGCCACCATTCATCAACCATAGAGCCACCATTCATCTACCATAGGGCTACCATTCATCTACCATTCATCCACCACTCATCTACCATTCATCTACCTTAGAGCCACCATTCATCTACCATAGAGCCACCATTCATCTACCATAGAGCCACCATTCATCTACCATTGGGCTACCATTCATCTACCATTCATCCACCACTCATCTACCATTCATCTACCATAGAGCCATCATTCATCTACCATAGAGCCACCATTCATCTAACATAGAGCCACCATGAAGCTACCATTCATCTACCATTCATCCACCACTCATTTACCATTCATCTACCATAGAGCCACCATTCATCTACCATAGAGCCACCATTCATCTACCATAGAGCCAACATTCATCTACCATAGAGCTGCCATTCATCTACCATTCATCCACCACTCATCTACCATAGAGCCACCATTCATCTACCATAAAGCCACCATTCATCTATCATAGGGCCACATTTCATCTACCATGAAACTACCATTCATCTACCATTCATCCACCACTCATCTACCATTCATCTACCATAGAGCCACCATTCATCTACCATAGAGCCACCATTCATCTACCATAGAGCCACCATACATATCTACCATAGAGCCACAATTCTCCTACCATAGAGCCACCATTCATCTACCATAGAGCCACCATTCATCTACCATAGAGCCACCATTCATCTACCATAGAGCCACCATTCATCTACCATAGAGCCACCATTCATCTACCATAGAGCCATCATTCATCTACCATAGAGCCACCATTCATCTACCATAGAGCCACCATTCATCTACCATAGAGCCACCATTCATCTACCGTAGAGCCACCATTCATCTACCATAGAGCTACCTTTCATCTAACATAGACCCACCATTCATATCTACCATAGAGCCACCATTCTCCTACCATAGAGCCACCATTCATCTACCATAGAGCCACCATTCATCTACCATAGAGCCACCATTCATCTACCATAGAGCCACCATTCATCTACCATAGAGCCACAATTCATCTACCATAGAGCCACCATTCATCCACCACTCATCTACCATTCATCCACCATAGAGCCACCATTCATATACCATAGAGCCACCATTCATCTACCATAGAGCCACCATTCATCTATCATAGAGCCACCTTTCATCTACCAAAGCGCTACCATTCATCTACCATAGAGCCACCATTCATCTACCATAGAGCCAACATTCATCTACCATAGAGCCACCATTCATCTACCATAGAGCCACCATTCATCAACCATAGAGCCACCATTCATCTACCATAGGGCTATCATTCATCTACCATTCATCCACCACTCATCTACCATTCAACTACCTTAGAGCCACCATTCATCTACCATAGAGCCACCAATCATTTACCATAGAGCCACCATTCATCTACCATAGAGCCGCCATTTATCTACCATAGAGCCACCATTCATCCACTACTCATCTACCATTCATCTACTATAGAGCCACCATTCATTTACCATAGAGCCACCATTCATCTACCATAGAGCCACCATTCATTTACCATAGAGCCACCATTCATCTACCATAGAGCCACCATTCATCTACCATAGAGCCACCATTCATCTACCATTGGGCTACCATTCATCTACCATTCATCTACCATAGAGCCACCATTCATCTACCATAGAGCCACCATTCATCTAACATAGAGCCACCATGAAGCTACCATTCATCTACCATTCATCCACCACTCATCTACCATTCATCTACCATAGAGCCACCATTCATCTACCATAGAGCCACCATTCATCTTCCATAGAGCCACCATTCATCTACCATAGAGCCACCATTCATATACCATAGAGCCACCATTCATCTACCATAGAGCCACCACTCATCTATCATAGAGCCACCTTTCATCTACCAAAGCGCTACCATTCATCTACCATAGAGCCACCATTCATCTACCATAGAGCCAACATTCATCTACCATAGAGCCACCATTCATCTACCATAGAGCCACCATTCATCAACCATAGAGCCACCATTCATCTACCATAGGGCTATCATTCATCTACCATTCATCCACCACTCATCTACCATTCAACTACCTTAGAGCCACCATTCATCTACCATAGAGCCACCAATCATTTACCATAGAGCCACCATTCATCTACTATAGAGCCACCATTCATCTACCATAAGGCTACCATTCATCTACCATTCATCAACCACTCATCTACCATTCATCTACCATAGAGCCACCATTCATCTACCATAGAGCCAACATTCATCTACCATTCATCCACCACTCATCTACCATTCATCTACCTTAGAGCCACCATTCATCTACCATAGAGCCACCATTCATCTACCATAGAGCCACCATTCATCTACCATTGGGCTACCATTCATCTACCATTCATCCACCACTCATCCACCATTCATCTACCATAGAGCCATCATTCATCTACCATAGAGCCACCATTCATCTAACATAGAGCCACCATTCATCTACCATAGAGCCACAATTCATCTACCATAGAGCCACCATTCATCTACCATATAGCCATCATTCATCTACCATTCATCCACCACTCATCTACTATTCATCTACCCTAGAGCCACCATTCATCTAACATAGAGCCACCATTCATCTACCATAAAGCCACCATTCATCTACCATAGAGCCACCATTCATCTACCATAGAGCCACCATTCATCTACCATAGGGCTACCATTCATCTACCATTCATCTACCATTCATCCACTATCCACCATTCATCTACCATTCATCCACTATCCACCATTCATCTACCATAGAGCCACCATTCATCCACCACTCATCTACCATTCATCTACCATAGAGCCACCATTCATCTACCATAGAGCCACCATTCATCTACCATAGAGCCACCATTCATCTACCATAGAGCCACCATTCATCTACCATAGGGCTACCATTCATCTACCATTCATCCACCACTCATCTACCATTCATCTACCATAGAGCCACCATTCATCTACCATAGAGCCACCATTCATCTACCACTCATCTACCATTCATCTACCATAGAGCCACCATTCATCTACCATAGAGCCACCATTCATCTACCATAGAGCCATCATTCATCTACCATAGGGCTACCATTCATCTACCATTCATCCACCACTCATCTACTATTCATCTACCCTAGAGCCACCATTCATCTAACATAGAGCCACCATTCATCTACCATAGAGCCACCATTCATCTACCATAAAGCCACTATTCATCTACCATAGAGCCACCATTCATCTACCCTAGAGCCACCATTCATCTACCATAGGGCTACCATTCATCTACCATTCATCTACCATTCATCCACTATCCACCATTCATCTACCATTCATCTACCATTCATCCACTATCCACCATTCATCTACCATAGAGCCACCATTCATCCACCACTCATCTACCATTCATCTACCATAGAGCCACCATTCATCTACCATAGTGCTACCATTCATCTACCTTAGAGCCACCATTCATCTACCATAGAGCCATCATTCATCTACCATAGGGCTACCATTCATCTACCATTCATCCACCACTCATCTACCATTCATCTACCATAGAGCCACCATTCATCTACCGTAGAGCCACCATTCATCTACCATAGAGCTACCTTTCATCTAACATAGACCCACCATTCATATCTACCATAGAGCCACCATTCTCCTACCATAGAGCCACCATTCATCTACCATAGAGCCACCATTCATCTACAATAGAGCCACCATTCATCTACCATAGAGCCACCATTCATCTATCATAGAGCCACCTTTCATCTACCAAAGCGCTACCATTCATCTACCATAGAGCCACCATTCATCTACCATAGAGCCAACATTCATCTACCATAGAGCCACCATTCATCTACCATAGAGCCACCATTCATCAACCATAGAGCCACCATTCATCTACCATAGGGCTATCATTCATCTACCATTCATCCACCACTCATCTAACATTCAACTACCTTAGAGCCACCATTCATCTACCATAGAGCCACCAATCATTTACCATAGAGCCACCATTCATCTACTATAGAGCCACCATTCATCTACCATAAGGCTACCATTCATCTACCATTCATCTACCATAGAGCCACCATTCATCTACCATAGAGCCACCATTCATCCACCACTCATCTACCATTCATCTACCATAGAGCCACCATTCATCTACCATAGAGCCACCATTCATCTACCATAGAGCCACCATTCATCTACCATAGAGCCGCCATTTATCTACCATAGAGCCACCATTCATCTACCATTGGGCTACCATTCATCTACCATTCATCCACCACTCATCTACCATTCATTTACCATAGAGCCACCATTCATCTACCATAGAGCCACCATTCATTTACCATAGAGCCACCATTCATCTACCATAGAGCCACCATTCATCTACCATAGAGCCACCATTCATCTACCATTGGGCTACCATTCATCTACCATTCATCCACCACTCATCTACCATTCATCCTACCATAGAGCCACCATTCATCTACCATAGAGCCACCATTCATCTACCATTCATCTACCATTCATCCACCACTCATCTACCATTCATCTACCATAGAGCCACCATTCATCTAACATAGAGCCACCATGAAGCTACCATTCATCTACCATTCATCCACCACTCATCTACCATTCATCTACCATAGAGCCAACATTCATCTACCATAGAACCACCATTCATCTACCATAGAACCACCATTCATCCACCACTCATCTACCATTCATCTACCATAGAGCCACCATTCATCTACCATAGAGCCACCATTCATCTACCATAGAGCCACCATTCATCTACCATAGAGCCGCCATTTATCTACCATAGAGCCACCATTCATCCACTACTCATCTACCATTCATCTACTATAGAGCCACCATTCATTTACCATAGAGCCACCATTCATCTACCATAGAGCCACCATTCATTTACCATAGAGCCACCATTCATCTACCATAGAGCCACCATTCATCTACCATAGAGCCACCATTCATCTACCATTGGGCTACCATTCATCTACCATTCATCCACCACTCATCTACCATTCATCCTACCATAGAGCCACCATTCATCTACCATAGAGCCACCATTCATCTACCATTGGGCTAACATTCATCTACCATTCATCCACCACTCATCTACCATTCATCTACCATAGAGCCACCATTCATCTACCATAGAGCCACCATTCATCTAACATAGAGCCACCATGAAGCTACCATTCATCTACCATTCATCCACCACTCATCTACCATTCATCTACCATAGAGCCACCATTCATCTACCATAGAGCCACCATTCATCTACCATAGAGCCACCATTCATCTACCATAGAGCCAACATTCATCTACCATAGAGCTGCCATTCATCTACCATTCATCCACCACTCATCTACCATAGAGCCACCATTCATCTACCATAAAGCCACCATTCATCTATCATAGGGCCACATTTCATCTACCATGAAACTACCATTCATCTAACATAGACCCACCATTCATATCTACCATAGAGCCACCATTCTCCTACCATAGAGCCACCATTCATCTACCATAGAGCCACCATTCATCTACAATAGAGCCACCATTCATCTACCATAGAGCCACCATTCATCTATCATAGAGCCACCTTTCATCTACCAAAGCGCTACCATTCATCTACCATAGAGCCACCATTCATCTACCATAGAGCCAACATTCATCTACCATAGAGCCACCATTCATCTACCATAGAGCCACCATTCATCAACCATAGAGCCACCATTCATCTACCATAGGGCTATCATTCATCTACCATTCATCCACCACTCATCTAACATTCAACTACCTTAGAGCCACCATTCATCTACCATAGAGCCACCAATCATTTACCATAGAGCCACCATTCATCTACTATAGAGCCACCATTCATCTACCATAAGGCTACCATTCATCTACCATTCATCTACCATAGAGCCACCATTCATCTACCATAGAGCCACCATTCATCCACCACTCATCTACCATTCATCTACCATAGAGCCACCATTCATCTACCATAGAGCCACCATTCATCTACCATAGAGCCACCATTCATCTACCATAGAGCCGCCATTTATCTACCATAGAGCCACCATTCATCTACCATTGGGCTACCATTCATCTACCATTCATCCACCACTCATCTACCATTCATTTACCATAGAGCCACCATTCATCTACCATAGAGCCACCATTCATTTACCATAGAGCCACCATTCATCTACCATAGAGCCACCATTCATCTACCATAGAGCCACCATTCATCTACCATTGGGCTACCATTCATCTACCATTCATCCACCACTCATCTACCATTCATCCTACCATAGAGCCACCATTCATCTACCATAGAGCCACCATTCATCTACCATTCATCTACCATTCATCCACCACTCATCTACCATTCATCTACCATAGAGCCACCATTCATCTAACATAGAGCCACCATGAAGCTACCATTCATCTACCATTCATCCACCACTCATCTACCATTCATCTACCATAGAGCCAACATTCATCTACCATAGAACCACCATTCATCTACCATAGAACCACCATTCATCCACCACTCATCTACCATTCATCTACCATAGAGCCACCATTCATCTACCATAGAGCCACCATTCATCTACCATAGAGCCACCATTCATCTACCATAGAGCCGCCATTTATCTACCATAGAGCCACCATTCATCCACTACTCATCTACCATTCATCTACTATAGAGCCACCATTCATTTACCATAGAGCCACCATTCATCTACCATAGAGCCACCATTCATTTACCATAGAGCCACCATTCATCTACCATAGAGCCACCATTCATCTACCATAGAGCCACCATTCATCTACCATTGGGCTACCATTCATCTACCATTCATCCACCACTCATCTACCATTCATCCTACCATAGAGCCACCATTCATCTACCATAGAGCCACCATTCATCTACCATTGGGCTAACATTCATCTACCATTCATCCACCACTCATCTACCATTCATCTACCATAGAGCCACCATTCATCTACCATAGAGCCACCATTCATCTAACATAGAGCCACCATGAAGCTACCATTCATCTACCATTCATCCACCACTCATCTACCATTCATCTACCATAGAGCCACCATTCATCTACCATAGAGCCACCATTCATCTACCATAGAGCCACCATTCATCTACCATAGAGCCAACATTCATCTACCATAGAGCTGCCATTCATCTACCATTCATCCACCACTCATCTACCATAGAGCCACCATTCATCTACCATAAAGCCACCATTCATCTATCATAGGGCCACATTTCATCTACCATGAAACTACCATTCATCTACCATTCATCCACCACTCATCTACCATTCATCTACCATAGAGCCACCATTCATCTACCATAGAGCCACCATACATATCTACCATAGAGCCACAATTCTCCTACCATTGAGCCACCATTCATCTACCATAGAGCCACCATTCATCTACCATAGAGCCACCATTCATCTACCATAGAGCCACCATTCATCTACCATAGAGCCACCATTCATCTACCATAGAGCCATCATTCATCTACCATAGAGTCGCCATTCATCTTCCATAGAGTCGCCATTCATCTACCATAGAGCCGCCATTAATCTACCATAGAGCCACCATTCATCTACCATAGAGCCACCATTCATCTACCATAGAGCCACCATTCATCTACCATAGGGCTACCATAGGGCTACCATTCATCTACCATTCATCCACTATTCATCTACCAAAGAGCCACCATTTATCTACCATAGAGCCACCATTCATCTACCATAGAGCCACCATTCATCCACCACTCATCTACCATTCATCTACCATCGAGCCACCATTCATCTACCCTAGAGCCACCATTCATCTAACATAGAGCCACCATTCATCTACCATAGAGCCACCATTCATCTACCATAAAGCCACCATTCATCTACCATAGAGCCACCATTCATCTACCATAGAGCCACCATTCATCTACCATAGGGCTACCATTCATCTACCATTCATCTACCATTCATCCACTATCCACCATTCATCTACCATTCATCCACTATCCACCATTCATCTACCATAGAGCCACCATTCATCCACCACTCATCTACCATTCATCTACCATAGAGCCACCATTCATCTACCATAGAGCCACCATTCATCTACCATAGAGCCACCATTCATCTACCATAGAGCCACCATTCATCTACCATAGGGCTACCATTCATCTACCATTCATCCACCACTCATCTACCATTCATCTACCATAGAGCCACCATTCATCTACCATAGAGCCACCATTCATCTACCACTCATCTACCATTCATCTACCATAGAGCCACCATTCATCTACCATAGAGCCACCATTCATCTACCATAGAGCCATCATTCATCTAACATAGGGCTACCATTCATCTACCATTCATCCACCACTCATCTACTATTCATCTACCCTAGAGCCACCATTCATCTAACATAGAGCCACCATTCATCTACCATAAAGCCACCATTCATCTACCATAATGCCACCATTCATCTACCATAGAGCCACTATTCATCTACCATAGAGCCACCATTCATCTACCATAGGGCTACCATTCATCTACCATTCATCTACCATTCATCCACTATCCACCATTCATCTACCATTCATCTACCATTCATCCACTATCCACCATTCATCTACCATAGAGCCACCATTCATCCACCACTCATCTACCATTCATCTACCATAGAGCCACCATTCATCTACCATAGTGCTACCATTCATCTACCTTAGAGCCACCATTCATCTACCATAGAGCCATCATTCATCTACCATAGGGCTACCATTCATCTACCATTCATCCACCACTCATCTACCATTCATCTACCATAGAGCCACCATTCATCTACCGTAGAGCCACCATTCATCTACCATAGAGCTACCTTTCATCTAACATAGACCCACCATTAATATCTACCATAGAGCCACCATTCTCCTACCATAGAGCCACCATTCATCTACCATAGAGCCACCATTCATCTACCATAGAGCCACCATTCATCTACCATAGAGCCACCATTCATCTACCATAGAACCATCACTCATCTCCGATAGGGCTACCATTCCTCTCCCATACAGCCACCATAGGGCTACCATTCATCCACCATTCATCTACCATTCATCTACCATAGAGCCACCATTCATCTACCGTAGAGCCACCATTCATCTACCATAGAGCTACCTTTCATCTAACATAGACCCACCATTCATTTCTACCATAGAGCCACCGTTCTCCTACCATAGAGCCACCATTCATCTACCATAGAGCCACCATTCATCTACCATAGAGCCACCATTCATCTACCATAGAGCCACCATTCATCTACCATAGAGCCAACATTCATCTACCATAGAGCTGCCATTCATCTACCATTCATCCACCACTCATCTACCATAGAGCCACCATTCATCTACCATAAAGCCACCATTCATCTATCATAGGGCCACATTTCATCTACCATGAAACTACCATTCATCTACCATTCATCCACCACTCATCTACCATTCATCTACCATAGAGCCACCATTCATCTACCATAGAGCCACCATTCATCTACCATAGAGCCACCATACATATCTACCATAGAGCCACAATTCTCCTACCATAGAGCCACCATTCATCTACCATAGAGCCACCATTCATCTAACATAGAGCCACCATTCATCTACCATAGAGCCACCATTCATCTACCATAGAGCCACCATTCATCTACCATAGAGCCATCATTCATCTACCATAGAGTCGCCATTCATCTTCCATAGAGTCGCCATTCATCTACCATAGAGCCGCCATTCATCTACCATAGAGCCACCATTCATCTACCATAGAGCCACCATTCATCTACCATAGAGCCACCATTCATCTACCATAGGGCTATTATAGGGCTACCATTCATCTACCATTCATCCACTATTCATCTACCAAAGAGCCACCATTTATCTACCATAGAGCCACCATTCATCTACCATAGAGCCACCATTCATCCACCACTCATCTACCATTCATCTACCATCGAGCCACCATTCATCTACCCTAGAGCCACCATTCATCTAACATAGAGCCACCATTCATCTACCATAGAGCCACCATTCATCTACCATAAAGCCACCATTCATCTACCATAGAGCCACCATTCATCTACCATAGAGCCACCATTCATCTACCATAGGGCTACCATTCATCTACCATTCATCTACCATTCATCCACTATCCACCATTCATCTACCATTCATCTACCATTCATCCACTATCCACCATTCATCTACCATAGAGCCACCATTCATCCACCACTCATCTACCATTCATCTACCATAGTGCCACCATTTATCTACCATAGACACACCATTCATCTACAACTCATCTACCATTCATCTATTATAGAGCCACCATTCATCTACCATAGAGCCACCATTCATCTACCATATAGCCATCATTCATCTACCATTCATCCACCACTCATCTACTATTCATCTACCCTAGAGCCACCATTCATCTAACATAGAGCCACCATTCATCTACCATAAAGCCACCATTCATCTACCATAGAGCCACCATTCATCTACCATAGAGCCACCATTCATCTACCATAGGGCTACCATTCATCTACCATTCATCTACCATTCATCCACTATCCACCATTCATCTACCATTCATCCACTATCCACCATTCATCTACCATAGAGCCACCATTCATCCACCACTCATCTACCATTCATCTACCATAGAGCCACCATTCATCTACCATAGAGCCACCATTCATCTACCATAGATCCACCATTCATCTACCATAGAGCCACCATTCATCTACCATAGGGCTACCATTCATCTACCATTCATCCACCACTCATCTACCATTCATCTACCATAGAGCCACCATTCATCTACCATAGAGCCACCATTCATCTACCACTCATCTACCATTCATCTACCATAGAGCCACCATTCATCTACCATAGAGCCACCATTCATCTACCATAGAGCCATCATTCATCTACCATAGGGCTACCATTCATCTACCATTCATCCACCACTCATCTACTATTCATCTACCCTAGAGCCACCATTCATCTAACATAGAGCCACCATTCATCTACCATAGAGCCACCATTCATCTACCATAAAGCCACTATTCATCTACCATAGAGCCACCATTCATCTACCCTAGAGCCACCATTCATCTACCATAGGGCTACCATTCATCTACCATTCATCCACCACTCATCTACCATTCATCTACCATAGAGCCACCATTCATCTACCGTAGAGCCACCATTCATCTACCATAGAGCTACCTTTCATCTAACATAGACCCACCATTAATATCTACCATAGAGCCACCATTCTCCTACCATAGAGCCACCATTCATCTACCATAGAGCCACCATTCATCTACCATAGAGCCACCATTCATCTACCATAGAGCCACCATTCATCTACCATAGAACCATCACTCATCTCCGATAGGGCTACCATTCCTCTCCCATACAGCCACCATAGGGCTACCATTCATCCACCATTCATCTACCATTCATCTACCATAGAGCCACCATTCATCTACCGTAGAGCCACCATTCATCTACCATAGAGCTACCTTTCATCTAACATAGACCCACCATTCATTTCTACCATAGAGCCACCATTCTCCTACCATAGAGCCACCATTCATCTACCATAGAGCCACCATTCATCTACCATAGAGCCACCATTCATCTACCATAGAGCCACCATTCATCTACCATAGAGCCAACATTCATCTACCATAGAGCTGCCATTCATCTACCATTCATCCACCACTCATCTACCATAGAGCCACCATTCATCTACCATAAAGCCACCATTCATCTATCATAGGGCCACATTTCATCTACCATGAAACTACCATTCATCTACCATTCATCCACCACTCATCTACCATTCATCTACCATAGAGCCACCATTCATCTACCATAGAGCCACCATTCATCTACCATAGAGCCACCATACATATCTACCATAGAGCCACAATTCTCCTACCATAGAGCCACCATTCATCTACCATAGAGCCACCATTCATCTACCATAGAGCCACCATTCATCTACCATAGAGCCACCATTCATCTACCATAGAGCCACCATTCATCTACCATAGAGCCATCATTCATCTACCATAGAGTCGCCATTCATCTTCCATAGAGTCGCCATTCATCTACCATAGAGCCGCCATTCATCTACCATAGAGCCACCATTCATCTACCATAGAGCCACCATTCATCTACCATAGAGCCACCATTCATCTACCATAGGGCTATTATAGGGCTACCATTCATCTACCATTCATCCACTATTCATCTACCAAAGAGCCACCATTTATCTACCATAGAGCCACCATTCATCTACCATAGAGCCACCATTCATCCACCACTCATCTACCATTCATCTACCATCGAGCCACCATTCATCTACCCTAGAGCCACCATTCATCTAACATAGAGCCACCATTCATCTACCATAGAGCCACCATTCATCTACCATAAAGCCACCATTCATCTACCATAGAGCCACCATTCATCTACCATAGAGCCACCATTCATCTACCATAGGGCTACCATTCATCTACCATTCATCTACCATTCATCCACTATCCACCATTCATCTACCATTCATCTACCATTCATCCACTATCCACCATTCATCTACCATAGAGCCACCATTCATCCACCACTCATCTACCATTCATCTACCATAGTGCCACCATTTATCTACCATAGACACACCATTCATCTACAACTCATCTACCATTCATCTATTATAGAGCCACCATTCATCTACCATAGAGCCACCATTCATCTACCATATAGCCATCATTCATCTACCATTCATCCACCACTCATCTACTATTCATCTACCCTAGAGCCACCATTCATCTAACATAGAGCCACCATTCATCTACCATAAAGCCACCATTCATCTACCATAGAGCCACCATTCATCTACCATAGAGCCACCATTCATCTACCATAGGGCTACCATTCATCTACCATTCATCTACCATTCATCCACTATCCACCATTCATCTACCATTCATCCACTATCCACCATTCATCTACCATAGAGCCACCATTCATCCACCACTCATCTACCATTCATCTACCATAGAGCCACCATTCATCTACCATAGAGCCACCATTCATCTACCATAGATCCACCATTCATCTACCATAGAGCCACCATTCATCTACCATAGGGCTACCATTCATCTACCATTCATCCACCACTCATCTACCATTCATCTACCATAGAGCCACCATTCATCTACCATAGAGCCACCATTCATCTACCACTCATCTACCATTCATCTACCATAGAGCCACCATTCATCTACCATAGAGCCACCATTCATCTACCATAGAGCCATCATTCATCTACCATAGGGCTACCATTCATCTACCATTCATCCACCACTCATCTACTATTCATCTACCCTAGAGCCACCATTCATCTAACATAGAGCCACCATTCATCTACCATAGAGCCACCATTCATCTACCATAAAGCCACTATTCATCTACCATAGAGCCACCATTCATCTACCCTAGAGCCACCATTCATCTACCATAGGGCTACCATTCATCTACCATTCATCTACCATTCATCCACTATCCACCATTCATCTACCATTCATCTACCATTCATCCACTATCCACCATTCATCTACCATAGAGCCACCATTCATCCACCACTCATCTACCATTCATCTACCATAGAGCCACCATTCATCTACCATAGTGCTACCATTCATCTACCTTAGAGCCACCATTCATCTACCATAGAGCCATCATTCATCTACCATAGGGCTACCATTCATCTACCATTCATCCACCACTCATCTACCATTCATCTACCATAGAGCCACCATTCATCTACCGTAGAGCCACCATTCATCTACCATAGAGCTACTTTTCATCTAACATAGACCCACCATTCATATCTACCATAGAGCCACCATTCTCCTACCATAGAGCCACCATTCATCTACCATAGAGCCACCATTCATCTACAATAGAGCCACCATTCATCTACCATAGAGCCACCATTCATTTACCATAGAGCCACAATTCATCTACCATAGAGCCACCATTCATCCACCACTCATCTACCATTCATCCACCATAGAGCCACCATTCATATACCATAGAGCCACCATTCATCTACCATAGAGCCACCATTCATCTATCATAGAGCCACCTTTCATCTACCAAAGCGCTACCATTCATCTACCATAGAACCACCATTCATCTACCATAGAGCCAACATTCATCTACCATAGAGCCACCATTCATCTACCATAGAGCCACCATTCATCAACCATAGAGCCACCATTCATCAACCATAGGGCTATCATTCATCTACCATTCATCCACCACTCATCTACCATTCAACTACCTTAGAGCCACCATTCATCTACCATAGAGCCACCAATCATTTACCATAGAGCCACCATTCATCTACTATAGAGCCACCATTCATCTACCATAAGGCTACCATTCATCTACCATTCATCTACCATAGAGCCACCATTCATCTACCATAGAGCCACCATTCATCCACCACTCATCTACCATTCATCTACCATAGAGCCACCATTCATCTACCATAGAGCCACCATTCATCTACCATAGAGCCACCATTCATCTACCATAGAGCCGCCATTTATCTACCATAGAGCCACCATTCATCTACCATTGGGCTACCATTCATCTACCATTCATCCACCACTCATCTACCATTCATTTACCATAGAGCCACCATTCATCTACCATAGAGCCACCATTCATTTACCATAGAGCCACCATTCATCTACCATAGAGCCACCATTCATCTACCATAGAGCCACCATTCATCTACCATTGGGCTACCATTCATCTACCATTCATCCACCACTCATCTACCATTCATCCTACCATAGAGCCACCATTCATCTACCATAGAGCCACCACTCATCTACCATTCATCTACCATAGAGCCACCATAGAGCCAACATTCATCTACCATAGAGCTGCCATTCATCTACCATTCATCCACCACTCATCTACCATAGAGCCACCATTCATCTACCATAAAGCCACCATTCATCTATCATAGGGCCACATTTCATCTACCATGAAACTACCATTCATCTACCATTCATCCACCACTCATCTACCATTCATCTACCATAGAGCCACCATTCATCTACCATAGAGCCACCATTCATCTACCATAGAGCCAACATTCATCTACCATAGAGCTGCCATTCATCTACCATTCATCCACCACTCATCTACCATAGAGCCACCATTCATCTACCATAAAGCCACCATTCATCTATCATAGGGCCACATTTCATCTACCATGAAACTACCATTCATCTACCATTCATCCACCACTCATCTACCATTCATCTACCATAGAGCCACCATTCATCTACCATAGAGCCACCATTCATCTACCATAGAGCCACCATACATATCTACCATAGAGCCACAATTCTCCTACCATAGAGCCACCATTCATCTACCATAGAGCCACCATTCATCTACCATAGAGCCACCATTCATCTACCATAGAGCCACCATTCATCTACCATAGAGCCACCATTCATCTACCATAGAGCCATCATTCATCTACCACAGAGTCGCCATTCATCTTCCATAGAGTCGCCATTCATCTACCATAGAGCCGCCATTCATCTACCATAGAGCCACCATTCATCTACCATAGAGCCACCATTCATCTACCATAGAGCCACCATTCATCTACCATAGGGCTACCATAGGGCTACCATTCATCTACCATTCATCCACTATTCATCTACCACAGAGCCACCATTTATCTACCATAGAGCCACCATTCATCTACCATAGAGCCACCATTCATCCACCACTCATCTACCATTCATCTACCATAGAGCCACCAATCATCTACCATAGTGCTACCATTCATCTACCTTAGAGCCACCATTCATCTACCATAGAGCCATCATTCATCTACCATAGGGCTACCATTCATCTACCATTCATCCACCACTCATCTACCATTCATCTACCATAGAGCCACCATTCATCTACCGTAGAGCCACCATTCATCTACCATAGAGCTACCTTTCATCTAACATAGACCCACCATTCATATCTACCATAGAGCCACCATTCTCCTACCATAGAGCCACCATTCATCTACCATAGAGCCACCATTCATCTACCATAGAGCCACCATTCATCTACCATAGAGCCACCATTCATCTACCATAGAGCCACAATTCATCTACCATAGAGCCACCATTCATCCACCACTCATCTACCATTCATCCACCATAGAGCCACCATTCATATACCATAGAGCCACCATTCATCTACCATAGAGCCACCATTCATCTATCATAGAGCCACCTTTCATCTACCAAAGCGCTACCATTCATCTACCATAGAGCCACCATTCATCTACCATAGAGCCAACATTCATCTACCATAGAGCCACCATTCATCTACCATAGAGCCACCATTCATCAACCATAGAGCCACCATTCATCTACCATAGGGCTATCATTCATCTACCATTCATCCACCACTCATCTACCATTCAACTACCTTAGAGCCACCATTCATCTACCATAGAGCCACCAATCATTTACCATAGAGCCACCATTCATCTACCATAGAGCCGCCATTTATCTACCATAGAGCCACCATTCATCCACTACTCATCTACCATTCATCTACTATAGAACCACCATTCATTTACCATAGAGCCACCATTCATCTACCATAGAGCCACCATTCATTTACCATAGAGCCACCATTCATCTACCATAGAGCCACCATTCATCTACCATAGAGCCACCATTCATCTACCATTGGGCTACCATTCATCTACCATTCATCCACCACTCATCTACCATTCATCTACCATAGAGCCACCATTCATCTACCATAGAGCCACCATTCATCTAACATAGAGCCACCATGAAGCTACCATTCATCTACCATTCATCCACCACTCATCTACCATTCATCTACCATAGAGCCACCATTCATCTACCATAGAGCCACCATTCATCTACCATAGAGCCACCATTCATCTACCATAGAGCCAACATTCATCTACCATAGAGCTGCCATTCATCTACCATTCATCCACCACTCATCTACCATAGAGCCACCATTCATCTACCATAAAGCCACCATTCATCTATCATAGGGCCACATTTCATCTACCATGAAACTACCATTCATCTACCATTCATCCACCACTCATCTACCATTCATCTACCATAGAGCCACCATTCATCTACCATAGAGCCACCATTCATCTACCATAGAGCCACCATTCATCTACCATAGGGCTACCATTCATCTACCATTCATCTACCATTCATCCACTATCCACCATTCATCTACCATAGAGCCACCATTCATCCACCATTCATCTACCATTCATCTACCATAGAGCCACCATTCATCTACCATAGAGCCACCATTCATCTACCATAGAGCCACCATTCATCTACCATAGAGCCACCATTCATCTACCATAGGGCTACCATTCATCTACCATTCATCCACCATTCATCTACCATTCATCTACCATAGAGCCACCATTCATCTACCATAGAGCCACCATTCATCTACCACTCATCTACCATTCATCTACCATAGAGCCACCATTCATCTACCATAGAGCCACCATTCATCTACCATAGAGGCATCATTCATCTACCATAGGGCTACCATTCATCTACCATTCATCCACCACTCATCTACTATTCATCTACCCTAGAGCCACCATTCATCTAACATAGAGCCACCATTCATCTACCATAGAGCCACCATTCATCTACCATAAAGCCAATATTCATCTACCATAGAGCCACCATTCATCTACCATAGAGCCACCATTCATCTACCATAGGGCTACCATTCATCTACCATTCATCTACCATTCATCCACTATCCACCATTCATCTACCATTCATCTACCATTCATCCACTATCCACCATTCATCTACCATAGAGCCACCATTCATCCACCATAGAGCCACCATTCATCTACCATAGAGCCACCATTCATCTACCATAGAGCCACCATTCATCTACCATAGAGCCACCATTCATCTACCATAGAGCCACTATTCATCTACCATAGGGCTACCATTCATCTACCATTCATCCACCACTCATCTACCATTCATATACCATAGAGCCACCATTCATCTACCATAGAGCCACCATTCATCTACCATAGAGCCACCATTCATCTACCATAGTGCTACCATTCATCTACCTTAGAGCCACCATTCATCTACCATAGAGCCAACATTCATCTACCATAGGGCTATCATTCATCTACCATTCATCCACCACTCATCTACCATTCATCTACCATAGAGCCACCATTCATCTACCGTAGAGCCACCATTCATCTACCATAGAGCTACCTTTCATCTAACATAGACCCACCATTCATATCTACCATAGAGCCACCATTCTCCTACCATAGAGCCACCATTCATCTACCATAGAGCCACTATTCATCTACCATAGAGCCACCATTCATCTACCATAGAGCCACCATTCATCTACCATAGAGCCACAATTCATCTACCATAGAGCCACCATTCATCCACCACTCATCTACCATTCATCCACCATAGAGCCACCATTCATATACCATAGAGCCACCATTCATCTACCATAGAGCCACCATTCATCTATCATAGAGCCACCTTTCATCTACCAAAGCGCTACCATTCATCTACCATAGAGCCACCATTCATCTACCATAGAGCCAACATTCATCTACCATAGAGCCACCATTCATCTACCATAGAGCCACCATTCATCAGCCATAGAGCCACCATTCATCTACCATAGGGCTATCATTCATCTACCATTCATCCACCACTCATCTACCATTCAACTACCTTAGAGCCACCATTCATCTACCATAGAGCCACCAATCATTTACCATAGAGCCACCATTCATCTACTATAGAGCCACCATTCATCTACCATAAGGCTACCATTCATCTACCATTCATCAACCACTCATCTACCATTCATCTACCATAGAGCCACCATTCATCTACCATAGAGCCACCATTCATCTACCATAGAGCCACCATTCATCTACCATAGAGCCGCCATTCATCTACCATAGAACCACCATTCATCCACCACTCATCTACCATTCATCTACCATAGAGCCACCATTCATCTACCATAGAGCCACCATTCATCTACCATAGAGCCACCATTCATCAACCATAGAGCCACCATTCATCTACCATAGGGCTACCATTCATCTACCATTCATCCACCACTCATCTACCATTCATCTACCTTAGAGCCACCATTCATCTACCATAGAGCCACCATTCATCTACCATAGAGCCACCATTCATCTACCATTGGGCTACCATTCATCTACCATTCATCCACCACTCATCTACCATTCATCTACCATAGAGCCATCATTCATCTACCATAGAGCCACCATTCATCTAACATAGAGCCACCATGAAGCTACCATTCATCTACCATTCATCCACCACTCATTTACCATTCATCTACCATAGAGCCACCATTCATCTACCATAGAGCCACCATTCATCTACCATAGAGCCAACATTCATCTACCATAGAGCTGCCATTCATCTACCATTCATCCACCACTCATCTACCATAGAGCCACCATTCATCTACCATAAAGCCACCATTCATCTATCATAGGGCCACATTTCATCTACCATGAAACTACCATTCATCTACCATTCATCCACCACTCATCTACCATTCATCTACCATAGAGCCACCATTCATCTACCATAGAGCCACCATTCATCTACCATAGAGCCACCATACATATCTACCATAGAGCCACAATTCTCCTACCATAGAGCCACCATTCATCTACCATAGAGCCACCATTCATCTACCATAGAGCCACCATTCATCTACCATAGAGCCACCATTCATCTACCATAGAGCCACCATTCATCTACCATAGAGCCATCATTCATCTACCATAGAGCCACCATTCATCTACCATAGAGCCACCATTCATCTACCATAGAGCCACCATTCATCTACCGTAGAGCCACCATTCATCTACCATAGAGCTACCTTTCATCTAACATAGACCCACCATTCATATCTACCATAGAGCCACCATTCTCCTACCATAGAGCCACCATTCATCTACCATAGAGCCACCATTCATCTACCATAGAGCCACCATTCATCTACCATAGAGCCACCATTCATCTACCATAGAGCCACAATTCATCTACCATAGAGCCACCATTCATCCACCACTCATCTACCATTCATCCACCATAGAGCCACCATTCATATACCATAGAGCCACCATTCATCTACCATAGAGCCACCATTCATCTATCATAGAGCCACCTTTCATCTACCAAAGCGCTACCATTCATCTACCATAGAGCCACCATTCATCTACCATAGAGCCAACATTCATCTACCATAGAGCCACCATTCATCTACCATAGAGCCACCATTCATCAACCATAGAGCCACCATTCATCTACCATAGGGCTATCATTCATCTACCATTCATCCACCACTCATCTACCATTCAACTACCTTAGAGCCACCATTCATCTACCATAGAGCCACCAATCATTTACCATAGAGCCACCATTCATCTACCATAGAGCCGCCATTTATCTACCATAGAGCCACCATTCATCCACTACTCATCTACCATTCATCTACTATAGAGCCACCATTCATTTACCATAGAGCCACCATTCATCTATCATAGAGCCACCATTCATTTACCATAGAGCCACCATTCATCTACCATAGAGCCACCATTCATCTACCATAGAGCCACCATTCATCTACCATTGGGCTACCATTCATCTACCATTCATCCACCACTCATCTACCATTCATCTACCATAGAGCCACCATTCATCTACCATAGAGCCACCATTCATCTAACATAGAGCCACCATGAAGCTACCATTCATCTACCATTCATCCACCACTCATCTACCATTCATCTACCATAGAGCCACCATTCATCTACCATAGAGCCACCATTCATCTACCATAGAGCCACCATTCATCTACCATAGAGCCAACATTCATCTACCATAGAGTTGCCATTCATCTACCATTCATCCACCACTCATCTACCATAGAGCCACCATTCATCTACCATAAAGCCACCATTCATCTATCATAGGGCCACATTTCATCTACCATGAAACTACCATTCATCTACCATTCATCCACCACTCATCTACCATTCATCTACCATAGAGCCACCATTCATCTACCATAGAGCCACCATTCATCTACCATAGAGCCACCATTCATCTACCATAGGGCTACCATTCATCTACCATTCATCTACCATTCATCCACTATCCACCATTCATCTACCATAGAGCCACCATTCATCCACCATTCATCTACCATTCATCTACCATAGAGCCACCATTCATCTACCATAGAGCCACCATTCATCTACCATAGAGCCACCATTCATCTACCATAGAGCCACCATTCATCTACCATAGGGCTACCATTCATCTACCATTCATCCACCACTCATCTACCATTCATCTACCATAGAGCCACCATTCATCTACCATAGAGCCACCATTCATCTACCACTCATCTACCATTCATCTACCATAGAGCCACCATTCATCTACCATAGAGCCACCATTCATCTACCATAGAGGCATCATTCATCTACCATAGGGCTACCATTCATCTACCATTCATCCACCACTCATCTACTATTCATCTACCCTAGAGCCACCATTCATCTAACATAGAGCCACCATTCATCTACCATAGAGCCACCATTCATCTACCATAAAGCCACTATTCATCTACCATAGAGCCACCATTCATCTACCATAGAGCCACCATTCATCTACCATAGGGCTACCATTCATCTACCATTCATCTACCATTCATCCACTATCCACCATTCATCTACCATTCATCTACCATTCATCCACTATCCACCATTCATCTACCATAGAGCCACCATTCATCCACCACTCATCTACCATTCATCTACCATAGAGCCACCATTCATCTACCATAGAGCCACCATTCATCTACCATAGAGCCACCATTCATCTACCATAGAGCCACTATTCATCTACCATAGGGCTACCATTCATCTACCATTCATCCACCACTCATCTACCATTCATATACCATAGAGCCACCATTCATCTACCATAGAGCCACCATTCATCTACCACTCATCTACCATTCATCTACCATAGAGCCACCATTCATCTACCTTAGAGCCACCATTCATCTACCATAGGGCTACCATTCATCTACCATTCATCCACCACTCATCTACCATTCATCTACCTTAGAGCCACCATTCATCTACCATAGAGCCACCATTCATCTACCATAGAGCCACCATTCATCTACCATAGAGCTACCATTCATCTACCATAAAGCCACTATTCATCTACCATAGAGCCACCATTCATCTACCATAGAGCCACCATTCATCTACCATAGGGCTACCATTCATCTACCATTCATCTACCATTCATCCACTATCCACCATTCATCTACCATTCATCCACTATCCACCATTCATCTACCATAGAGCCACCATTCATCCACCACTCATCTACCATTCATCTACCATAGAGCCACCATTCATCTACCATAGAGCCACCATTCATCTACCATAGAGCCACCATTCATCTACCATAGAGCCACTATTCATCTACCATAGGGCTACCATTCATCTACCATTCATCCACCACTCATCTACCATTCATATACCATAGAGCCACCATTCATCTACCATAGAGCCACCATTCATCTACCATAGAGCCACCATTCATCTACCATAGTGCTACCATTCATCTACCTTAGAGCCACCATTCATCTACCATAGAGCCAACATTCATCTACCATAGGGCTATCATTCATCTACCATTCATCCACCACTCATCTACCATTCATCTACCATAGAGCCACCATTCATCTACCGTAGAGCCACCATTCATCTACCATAGAGCTACCTTTCATCTAACATAGACCCACCATTCATATCTACCATAGAGCCACCATTCTCCTACCATAGAGCCACCATTCATCTACCATAGAGCCACTATTCATCTACCATAGAGCCACCATTCATCTACCATAGAGCCACCATTCATCTACCATAGAGCCACAATTCATCTACCATAGAGCCACCATTCATCCACCACTCATCTACCATTCATCCACCATAGAGCCACCATTCATATACCATAGAGCCACCATTCATCTACCATAGAGCCACCATTCATCTATCATAGAGCCACCTTTCATCTACCAAAGCGCTACCATTCATCTACCATAGAGCCACCATTCATCTACCATAGAGCCAACATTCATCTACCATAGAGCCACCATTCATCTACCATAGAGCCATCATTCATCAACCATAGAGCCACCATTCATCTACCATAGGGCTATCATTCATCTACCATTCATCCACCACTCATCTACCATTCAACTACCTTAGAGCCACCATTCATCTACCATAGAGCCACCAATCATTTACCATAGAGCCACCATTCATCTACTATAGAGCCACCATTCATCTACCATAAGGCTACCATTCATCTACCATTCATCAACCACTCATCTACCATTCATCTACCATAGAGCCACCATTCATCTACCATAGAGCCACCATTCATCTACCATAGAGCCACCATTCATCTACCATAGAGCCGCCATTCATCTACCATAGAACCACCATTCATCCACCACTCATCTACCATTCATCCACCATAGATCCACCATTCATATACCATAGAGCCACCATTCATCTACCATAGAGCCACCATTCATCTATCATAGAGCCACCTTTCATCTACCAAAGCGCTACCATTCATCTACCATAGAGCCACCATTCATCTACCATAGAGCCAACATTCATCTACCATAGAGCCACCATTCATCTACCATAGAGCCACCATTCATCAACCATAGAGCCACCATTCATCTACCATAGGGCTATCATTCATCTACCATTCATCCACCACTCATCTACCATTCAACTACCTTAGAGCCACCATTCATCTACCATAGAGCCACCAATCATTTACCATAGAGCCACCATTCATCTACCATAGAGCCGCCATTTATCTACCATAGAGCCACCATTCATCCACTACTCATCTACCATTCATCTACTATAGAACCACCATTCATTTACCATAGAGCCACCATTCATCTACCATAGAGCCACCATTCATTTACCATAGAGCCACCATTCATCTACCATAGAGCCACCATTCATCTACCATAGAGCCACCATTCATCTACCATTGGGCTACCATTCATCTACCATTCATCCACCACTCATCTACCATTCATCTACCATAGAGCCACCATTCATCTACCATAGAGCCACCATTCATCTAACATAGAGCCACCATGAAGCTACCATTCATCTACCATTCATCCACCACTCATCTACCATTCATCTACCATAGAGCCACCATTCATCTACCATAGAGCCACCATTCATCTACCATAGAGCCACCATTCATCTACCATAGAGCCAACATTCATCTACCATAGAGCTGCCATTCATCTACCATTCATCCACCACTCATCTACCATAGAGCCACCATTCATCTACCATAAAGCCACCATTCATCTATCATAGGGCCACATTTCATCTACCATGAAACTACCATTCATCTACCATTCATCCACCACTCATCTACCATTCATCTACCATAGAGCCACCATTCATCTACCATAGAGCCACCATTCATCTACCATAGAGCCACCATTCATCTACCATAGGGCTACCATTCATCTACCATTCATCTACCATTCATCCACTATCCACCATTCATCTACCATAGAGCCACCATTCATCCACCATTCATCTACCATTCATCTACCATAGAGCCACCATTCATCTACCATAGAGCCACCATTCATCTACCATAGAGCCACCATTCATCTACCATAGAGCCACCATTCATCTACCATAGGGCTACCATTCATCTACCATTCATCCACCACTCATCTACCATTCATCTACCATAGAGCCACCATTCATCTACCATAGAGCCACCATTCATCTACCACTCATCTACCATTCATCTACCATAGAGCCACCATTCATCTACCATAGAGCCACCATTCATCTACCATAGAGGCATCATTCATCTACCATAGGGCTACCATTCATCTACCATTCATCCACCACTCATCTACTATTCATCTACCCTAGAGCCACCATTCATCTAACATAGAGCCACCATTCATCTACCATAGAGCCACCATTCATCTACCATAAAGCCAATATTCATCTACCATAGAGCCACCATTCATCTACCATAGAGCCACCATTCATCTACCATAGGGCTACCATTCATCTACCATTCATCTACCATTCATCCACTATCCACCATTCATCTACCATTCATCTACCATTCATCCACTATCCACCATTCATCTACCATAGAGCCACCATTCATCCACCATAGAGCCACCATTCATCTACCATAGAGCCACCATTCATCTACCATAGAGCCACCATTCATCTACCATAGAGCCACCATTCATCTACCATAGAGCCACTATTCATCTACCATAGGGCTACCATTCATCTACCATTCATCCACCACTCATCTACCATTCATATACCATAGAGCCACCATTCATCTACCATAGAGCCACCATTCATCTACCATAGAGCCACCATTCATCTACCATAGTGCTACCATTCATCTACCTTAGAGCCACCATTCATCTACCATAGAGCCAACATTCATCTACCATAGGGCTATCATTCATCTACCATTCATCCACCACTCATCTACCATTCATCTACCATAGAGCCACCATTCATCTACCGTAGAGCCACCATTCATCTACCATAGAGCTACCTTTCATCTAACATAGACCCACCATTCATATCTACCATAGAGCCACCATTCTCCTACCATAGAGCCACCATTCATCTACCATAGAGCCACTATTCATCTACCATAGAGCCACCATTCATCTACCATAGAGCCACCATTCATCTACCATAGAGCCACAATTCATCTACCATAGAGCCACCATTCATCCACCACTCATCTACCATTCATCCACCATAGAGCCACCATTCATATACCATAGAGCCACCATTCATCTACCATGGAGCCACCATTCATCTATCATAGAGCCACCTTTCATCTACCAAAGCGCTACCATTCATCTACCATAGAGCCACCATTCATCTACCATAGAGCCAACATTCATCTACCATAGAGCCACCATTCATCTACCATAGAGCCACCATTCATCAGCCATAGAGCCACCATTCATCTACCATAGGGCTATCATTCATCTACCATTCATCCACCACTCATCTACCATTCAACTACCTTAGAGCCACCATTCATCTACCATAGAGCCACCAATCATTTACCATAGAGCCACCATTCATCTACTATAGAGCCACCATTCATCTACCATAAGGCTACCATTCATCTACCATTCATCAACCACTCATCTACCATTCATCTACCATAGAGCCACCATTCATCTACCATAGAGCCACCATTCATCTACCATAGAGCCACCATTCATCTACCATAGAGCCGCCATTCATCTACCATAGAACCACCATTCATCCACCACTCATCTACCATTCATCTACCATAGAGCCACCATTCATCTACCATAGAGCCACCATTCATCTACCATAGAGCCACCATTCATCAACCATAGAGCCACCATTCATCTACCATAGGGCTACCATTCATCTACCATTCATCCACCACTCATCTACCATTCATCTACCTTAGAGCCACCATTCATCTACCATAGAGCCACCATTCATCTACCATAGAGCCACCATTCATCTACCATTGGGCTACCATTCATCTACCATTCATCCACCACTCATCTACCATTCATCTACCATAGAGCCATCATTCATCTACCATAGAGCCACCATTCATCTAACATAGAGCCACCATGAAGCTACCATTCATCTACCATTCATCCACCACTCATTTACCATTCATCTACCATAGAGCCACCATTCATCTACCATAGAGCCACCATTCATCTACCATAGAGCCAACATTCATCTACCATAGAGCTGCCATTCATCTACCATTCATCCACCACTCATCTACCATAGAGCCACCATTCATCTACCATAAAGCCACCATTCATCTATCATAGGGCCACATTTCATCTACCATGAAACTACCATTCATCTACCATTCATCCACCACTCATCTACCATTCATCTACCATAGAGCCACCATTCATCTACCATAGAGCCACCATTCATCTACCATAGAGCCACCATACATATCTACCATAGAGCCACAATTCTCCTACCATAGAGCCACCATTCATCTACCATAGAGCCACCATTCATCTACCATAGAGCCACCATTCATCTACCATAGAGCCACCATTCATCTACCATAGAGCCACCATTCATCTACCATAGAGCCATCATTCATCTACCATAGAGCCACCATTCATCTACCATAGAGCCACCATTCATCTACCATAGAGCCACCATTCATCTACCGTAGAGCCACCATTCATCTACCATAGAGCTACCTTTCATCTAACATAGACCCACCATTCATATCTACCATAGAGCCACCATTCTCCTACCATAGAGCCACCATTCATCTACCATAGAGCCACCATTCATCTACCATAGAGCCACCATTCATCTACCATAGAGCCACCATTCATCTACCATAGAGCCACAATTCATCTACCATAGAGCCACCATTCATCCACCACTCATCTACCATTCATCCACCATAGAGCCACCATTCATATACCATAGAGCCACCATTCATCTACCATAGAGCCACCATTCATCTATCATAGAGCCACCTTTCATCTACCAAAGCGCTACCATTCATCTACCATAGAGCCACCATTCATCTACCATAGAGCCAACATTCATCTACCATAGAGCCACCATTCATCTACCATAGAGCCACCATTCATCAACCATAGAGCCACCATTCATCTACCATAGGGCTATCATTCATCTACCATTCATCCACCACTCATCTACCATTCAACTACCTTAGAGCCACCATTCATCTACCATAGAGCCACCAATCATTTACCATAGAGCCACCATTCATCTACCATAGAGCCGCCATTTATCTACCATAGAGCCACCATTCATCCACTACTCATCTACCATTCATCTACTATAGAGCCACCATTCATTTACCATAGAGCCACCATTCATCTATCATAGAGCCACCATTCATTTACCATAGAGCCACCATTCATCTACCATAGAGCCACCATTCATCTACCATAGAGCCACCATTCATCTACCATTGGGCTACCATTCATCTACCATTCATCCACCACTCATCTACCATTCATCTACCATAGAGCCACCATTCATCTACCATAGAGCCACCATTCATCTAACATAGAGCCACCATGAAGCTACCATTCATCTACCATTCATCCACCACTCATCTACCATTCATCTACCATAGAGCCACCATTCATCTACCATAGAGCCACCATTCATCTACCATAGAGCCACCATTCATCTACCATAGAGCCAACATTCATCTACCATAGAGTTGCCATTCATCTACCATTCATCCACCACTCATCTACCATAGAGCCACCATTCATCTACCATAAAGCCACCATTCATCTATCATAGGGCCACATTTCATCTACCATGAAACTACCATTCATCTACCATTCATCCACCACTCATCTACCATTCATCTACCATAGAGCCACCATTCATCTACCATAGAGCCACCATTCATCTACCATAGAGCCACCATTCATCTACCATAGGGCTACCATTCATCTACCATTCATCTACCATTCATCCACTATCCACCATTCATCTACCATAGAGCCACCATTCATCCACCATTCATCTACCATTCATCTACCATAGAGCCACCATTCATCTACCATAGAGCCACCATTCATCTACCATAGAGCCACCATTCATCTACCATAGAGCCACCATTCATCTACCATAGGGCTACCATTCATCTACCATTCATCCACCACTCATCTACCATTCATCTACCATAGAGCCACCATTCATCTACCATAGAGCCACCATTCATCTACCACTCATCTACCATTCATCTACCATAGAGCCACCATTCATCTACCATAGAGCCACCATTCATCTACCATAGAGGCATCATTCATCTACCATAGGGCTACCATTCATCTACCATTCATCCACCACTCATCTACTATTCATCTACCCTAGAGCCACCATTCATCTAACATAGAGCCACCATTCATCTACCATAGAGCCACCATTCATCTACCATAAAGCCACTATTCATCTACCATAGAGCCACCATTCATCTACCATAGAGCCACCATTCATCTACCATAGGGCTACCATTCATCTACCATTCATCTACCATTCATCCACTATCCACCATTCATCTACCATTCATCTACCATTCATCCACTATCCACCATTCATCTACCATAGAGCCACCATTCATCCACCACTCATCTACCATTCATCTACCATAGAGCCACCATTCATCTACCATAGAGCCACCATTCATCTACCATAGAGCCACCATTCATCTACCATAGAGCCACTATTCATCTACCATAGGGCTACCATTCATCTACCATTCATCCACCACTCATCTACCATTCATATACCATGGAGCCACCATTCATCTACCATAGAGCCACCATTCATCTACCACTCATCTACCATTCATCTATCATAGAGCCACCTTTCATCTACCAAAGCGCTACCATTCATCTACCATAGAGCCACCATTCATCTACCATAGAGCCAACATTCATCTACCATAGAGCCACCATTCATCTACCATAGAGCCACCATTCATCAACCATAGAGCCACCATTCATCTACCATAGGGCTATCATTCATCTACCATTCATCCACCACTCATCTACCATTCAACTACCTTAGAGCCACCATTCATCTACCATAGAGCCACCAATCATTTACCATAGAGCCACCATTCATCTACCATAGAGCCGCCATTTATCTACCATAGAGCCACCATTCATCCACTACTCATCTACCATTCATCTACTATAGAACCACCATTCATTTACCATAGAGCCACCATTCATCTACCATAGAGCCACCATTCATTTACCATAGAGCCACCATTCATCTACCCTAGAGCCACCATTCATCTACCATAGAGCCACCATTCATCTACCATTGGGCTACCATTCATCTACCATTCATCCACCACTCATCTACCATTCATCTACCATAGAGCCACCATTCATCTACCATAGAGCCACCATTCATCTAACATAGAGCCACCATGAAGCTACCATTCATCTACCATTCATCCACCACTCATCTACCATTCATCTACCATAGAGCCACCATTCATCTACCATAGAGCCACCATTCATCTACCATAGAGCCACCATTCATCTACCATAGAGCCAACATTCATCTACCATAGAGCTGCCATTCATCTACCATTCATCCACCACTCATCTACCATAGAGCCACCATTCATCTACCATAAAGCCACCATTCATCTATCATAGGGCCACATTTCATCTACCATGAAACTACCATTCATCTACCATTCATCCACCACTCATCTACCATTCATCTACCATAGAGCCACCATTCATCTACCATAGAGCCACCATTCATCTACCATAGAGCCACCATTCATCTACCATAGGGCTACCATTCATCTACCATTCATCTACCATTCATCCACTATCCACCATTCATCTACCATAGAGCCACCATTCATCCACCATTCATCTACCATTCATCTACCATAGAGCCACCATTCATCTACCATAGAGCCACCATTCATCTACCATAGAGCCACCATTCATCTACCATAGAGCCACCATTCATCTACCATAGGGCTACCATTCATCTACCATTCATCCACCACTCATCTACCATTCATCTACCATAGAGCCACCATTCATCTACCATAGAGCCACCATTCATCTACCACTCATCTACCATTCATCTACCATAGAGCCACCATTCATCTACCATAGAGCCACCATTCATCTACCATAGAGGCATCATTCATCTACCATAGGGCTACCATTCATCTACCATTCATCCACCACTCATCTACTATTCATCTACCCTAGAGCCACCATTCATCTAACATAGAGCCACCATTCATCTACCATAGAGCCACCATTCATCTACCATAAAGCCAATATTCATCTACCATAGAGCCACCATTCATCTACCATAGAGCCACCATTCATCTACCATAGGGCTACCATTCATCTACCATTCATCTACCATTCATCCACTATCCACCATTCATCTACCATTCATCTACCATTCATCCACTATCCACCATTCATCTACCATAGAGCCACCATTCATCCACCATAGAGCCACCATTCATCTACCATAGAGCCACCATTCATCTACCATAGAGCCACCATTCATCTACCATAGAGCCACCATTCATCTACCATAGAGCCACTATTCATCTACCATAGGGCTACCATTCATCTACCATTCATCCACCACTCATCTACCATTCATATACCATAGAGCCACCATTCATCTACCATAGAGCCACCATTCATCTACCATAGAGCCACCATTCATCTACCATAGTGCTACCATTCATCTACCTTAGAGCCACCATTCATCTACCATAGAGCCAACATTCATCTACCATAGGGCTATCATTCATCTACCATTCATCCACCACTCATCTACCATTCATCTACCATAGAGCCACCATTCATCTACCGTAGAGCCACCATTCATCTACCATAGAGCTACCTTTCATCTAACATAGACCCACCATTCATATCTACCATAGAGCCACCATTCTCCTACCATAGAGCCACCATTCATCTACCATAGAGCCACTATTCATCTACCATAGAGCCACCATTCATCTACCATAGAGCCACCATTCATCTACCATAGAGCCACAATTCATCTACCATAGAGCCACCATTCATCCACCACTCATCTACCATTCATCCACCATAGAGCCACCATTCATATACCATAGAGCCACCATTCATCTACCATAGAGCCACCATTCATCTATCATAGAGCCACCTTTCATCTACCAAAGCGCTACCATTCATCTACCATAGAGCCACCATTCATCTACCATAGAGCCAACATTCATCTACCATAGAGCCACCATTCATCTACCATAGAGCCACCATTCATCAGCCATAGAGCCACCATTCATCTACCATAGGGCTATCATTCATCTACCATTCATCCACCACTCATCTACCATTCAACTACCTTAGAGCCACCATTCATCTACCATAGAGCCACCAATCATTTACCATAGAGCCACCATTCATCTACTATAGAGCCACCATTCATCTACCATAAGGCTACCATTCATCTACCATTCATCAACCACTCATCTACCATTCATCTACCATAGAGCCACCATTCATCTACCATAGAGCCACCATTCATCTACCATAGAGCCACCATTCATCTACCATAGAGCCGCCATTCATCTACCATAGAACCACCATTCATCCACCACTCATCTACCATTCATCTACCATAGAGCCACCATTCATCTACCATAGAGCCACCATTCATCTACCATAGAGCCACCATTCATCAACCATAGAGCCACCATTCATCTACCATAGGGCTACCATTCATCTACCATTCATCCACCACTCATCTACCATTCATCTACCTTAGAGCCACCATTCATCTACCATAGAGCCACCATTCATCTACCATAGAGCCACCATTCATCTACCATTGGGCTACCATTCATCTACCATTCATCCACCACTCATCTACCATTCATCTACCATAGAGCCATCATTCATCTACCATAGAGCCACCATTCATCTAACATAGAGCCACCATGAAGCTACCATTCATCTACCATTCATCCACCACTCATTTACCATTCATCTACCATAGAGCCACCATTCATCTACCATAGAGCCACCATTCATCTACCATAGAGCCAACATTCATCTACCATAGAGCTGCCATTCATCTACCATTCATCCACCACTCATCTACCATAGAGCCACCATTCATCTACCATAAAGCCACCATTCATCTATCATAGGGCCACATTTCATCTACCATGAAACTACCATTCATCTACCATTCATCCACCACTCATCTACCATTCATCTACCATAGAGCCAACATTCATCTACCATAGAGCCACCATTCATCTACCATAGAGCCACCATACATATCTACCATAGAGCCACAATTCTCCTACCATAGAGCCACCATTCATCTACCATAGAGCCACCATTCATCTACCATAGAGCCACCATTCATCTACCATAGAGCCACCATTCATCTACCATAGAGCCACCATTCATCTACCATAGAGCCATCATTCATCTACCATAGAGCCACCATTCATCTACCATAGAGCCACCATTCATCTACCATAGAGCCACCATTCATCTACCGTAGAGCCACCATTCATCTACCATAGAGCTACCTTTCATCTAACATAGACCCACCATTCATATCTACCATAGAGCCACCATTCTCCTACCATAGAGCCACCATTCATCTACCATAGAGCCACCATTCATCTACCATAGAGCCACCATTCATCTACCATAGAGCCACCATTCATCTACCATAGAGCCACAATTCATCTACCATAGAGCCACCATTCATCCACCACTCATCTACCATTCATCCACCATAGAGCCACCATTCATATACCATAGAGCCACCATTCATCTACCATAGAGCCACCATTCATCTATCATAGAGCCACCTTTCATCTACCAAAGCGCTACCATTCATCTACCATAGAGCCACCATTCATCTACCATAGAGCCAACATTCATCTACCATAGAGCCACCATTCATCTACCATAGAGCCACCATTCATCAACCATAGAGCCACCATTCATCTACCATAGGGCTATCATTCATCTACCATTCATCCACCACTCATCTACCATTCAACTACCTTAGAGCCACCATTCATCTACCATAGAGCCACCAATCATTTACCATAGAGCCACCATTCATCTACCATAGAGCCGCCATTTATCTACCATAGAGCCACCATTCATCCACTACTCATCTACCATTCATCTACTATAGAGCCACCATTCATTTACCATAGAGCCACCATTCATCTATCATAGAGCCACCATTCATTTACCATAGAGCCACCATTCATCTACCATAGAGCCACCATTCATCTACCATAGAGCCACCATTCATCTACCATTGGGCTACCATTCATCTACCATTCATCCACCACTCATCTACCATTCATCTACCATAGAGCCACCATTCATCTACCATAGAGCCACCATTCATCTAACATAGAGCCACCATGAAGCTACCATTCATCTACCATTCATCCACCACTCATCTACCATTCATCTACCATAGAGCCACCATTCATCTACCATAGAGCCACCATTCATCTACCATAGAGCCACCATTCATCTACCATAGAGCCAACATTCATCTACCATAGAGTTGCCATTCATCTACCATTCATCCACCACTCATCTACCATAGAGCCACCATTCATCTACCATAAAGCCACCATTCATCTATCATAGGGCCACATTTCATCTACCATGAAACTACCATTCATCTACCATTCATCCACCACTCATCTACCATTCATCTACCATAGAGCCACCATTCATCTACCATAGAGCCACCATTCATCTACCATAGAGCCACCATTCATCTACCATAGGGCTACCATTCATCTACCATTCATCTACCATTCATCCACTATCCACCATTCATCTACCATAGAGCCACCATTCATCCACCATTCATCTACCATTCATCTACCATAGAGCCACCATTCATCTACCATAGAGCCACCATTCATCTACCATAGAGCCACCATTCATCTACCATAGAGCCACCATTCATCTACCATAGGGCTACCATTCATCTACCATTCATCCACCACTCATCTACCATTCATCTACCATAGAGCCACCATTCATCTACCATAGAGCCACCATTCATCTACCACTCATCTACCATTCATCTACCATAGAGCCACCATTCATCCACCATAGAGCCACCATTCATCTACCATAGAGGCATCATTCATCTACCATAGGGCTACCATTCATCTACCATTCATCCACCACTCATCTACTATTCATCTACCCTAGAGCCACCATTCATCTAACATAGAGCCACCATTCATCTACCATAGAGCCACCATTCATCTACCATAAAGCCACTATTCATCTACCATAGAGCCACCATTCATCTACCATAGAGCCACCATTCATCTACCATAGGGCTACCATTCATCTACCATTCATCTACCATTCATCCACTATCCACCATTCATCTACCATTCATCTACCATTCATCCACTATCCACCATTCATCTACCATAGAGCCACCATTCATCCACCACTCATCTACCATTCATCTACCATAGAGCCACCATTCATCTACCATAGAGCCACCATTCATCTACCATAGAGCAACCATTCATCTACCATAGAGCCACTATTCATCTACCATAGGGCTACCATTCATCTACCATTCATCCACCACTCATCTACCATTCATATACCATGGAGCCACCATTCATCTACCATAGAGCCACCATTCATCTACCACTCATCTACCATTCATCTAACATAGAGCCACCATTCATCTACCTTAGAGCCACCATTCATCTACCATAGAGGCATCATTCATCTACCATAGGGCTACCATTCATCTACCATTCATCCACCACTCATCTACTATTCATCTACCCTAGAGCCACCATTCATCTAACATAGAGCCACCATTCATCTACCATAGAGCTACCATTCATCTACCATAAAGCCACTATTCATCTACCATAGAGCCACCATTCATCTACCATAGAGCCACCATTCATCTACCATAGGGCTACCATTCATCTACCATTCATCTACCATTCATCCACTATCCACCATTCATCTACCATTCATCCACTATCCACCATTCATCTACCATAGAGCCACCATTCATCCACCACTCATCTACCATTCATCTACCATAGAGCCACCATTCATCTACCATAGAGCCACCATTCATCTACCATAGAGCCACCATTCATCTACCATAGAGCCACTATTCATCTACCATAGGGCTACCATTCATCTACCATTCATCCACCACTCATCTACCATTCATATACCATAGAGCCACCATTCATCTACCATAGAGCCACCATTCATCTACCATAGAGCCACCATTCATCTACCATAGTGCTACCATTCATCTACCTTAGAGCCACCATTCATCTACCATAGAGCCAACATTCATCTACCATAGGGCTATCATTCATCTACCATTCATCCACCACTCATCTACCATTCATCTACCATAGAGCCACCATTCATCTACCGTAGAGCCACCATTCATCTACCATAGAGCTACCTTTCATCTAACATAGACCCACCATTCATATCTACCATAGAGCCACCATTCTCCTACCATAGAGCCACCATTCATCTACCATAGAGCCACTATTCATCTACCATAGAGCCACCATTCATCTACCATAGAGCCACCATTCATCTACCATAGAGCCACAATTCATCTACCATAGAGCCACCATTCATCCACCACTCATCTACCATTCATCCACCATAGAGCCACCATTCATATACCATAGAGCCACCATTCATCTACCATAGAGCCACCATTCATCTATCATAGAGCCACCTTTCATCTACCAAAGCGCTACCATTCATCTACCATAGAGCCACCATTCATCTACCATAGAGCCAACATTCATCTACCATAGAGCCACCATTCATCTACCATAGAGCAACCATTCATCAACCATAGAGCCACCATTCATCTACCATAGGGCTATCATTCATCTACCATTCATCCACCACTCATCTACCATTCAACTACCTTAGAGCCACCATTCATCTACCATAGAGCCACCAATCATTTACCATAGAGCCACCATTCATCTACTATAGAGCCACCATTCATCTACCATAAGGCTACCATTCATCTACCATTCATCAACCACTCATCTACCATTCATCTACCATAGAGCCACCATTCATCTACCATAGAGCCACCATTCATCTACCATAGAGCCACCATTCATCTACCATAGAGCCGCCATTCATCTACCATAGAACCACCATTCATCCACCACTCATCTACCATTCATCTACCATAGAGCCACCATTCATCTACCATAGAGCCACCATTCATCTACCATAGAGCCACCATTCATCAACCATAGAGCCACCATTCATCTACCATAGGGCTACCATTCATCTACCATGCATCCACCACTCATCTACCATTCATCTACCTTAGAGCCACCATTCATCTACCATAGAGCCACCATTCATCTACCATAGAGCCACCATTCATCTACCACTGGGCTTCCATTCATCTACCATTCATCCACCACTCATCTACCATTCATCTACCATAGAGCCATCATTCATCTACCATAGAGCCACCATTCATCTAACATAGAGCCACCATGAAGCTACCATTCATCTACCATTCATCCACCACTCATTTACCATTCATCTACCATAGAGCCACCATTCATCTACCATAGAGCCACCATTCATCTACCATAGAGCCAACATTCATCTACCATAGAGCTGCCATTCATCTACCATTCATCCACCACTCATTTACCATAGAGCCACCATTCATCTACCATAAAGCCACCATTCATATATCATAGGGCCACATTTCATCTACCATGAAACTACCATTCATCTACCATTCATCCACCACTCATCTACCATTCATCTACCATAGAGCCACCATTCATCTACCATAGAGCCACCATTCATCTACCATAGAGCCACCATACATATCTACCATAGAGCCACAATTCTCCTACCATAGAGCCACCATTCATCTACCATAGAGCCACCATTCATCTACCATAGAGCCACCATTCATCTACCATAGAGCCACCATTCATCTACCATAGAGCCACCATTCATCTACCATAGAGCCATCATTCATCTACCATAGAGCCACCATTCATCTACCATAGAGCCACCATTCATCTACCATAGAGCCACCATTCATCTACCGTAGAGCCACCATTCATCTACCATAGAGCTACCTTTCATCTAACATAGACCCACCATTCATATCTACCATAGAGCCACCATTCTCCTACCATAGAGCCACCATTCATCTACCATAGAGCCACCATTCATCTACCATAGAGCCACCATTCATCTACCATAGAGCCACCATTCATCTACCATAGAGCCACAATTCATCTACCATAGAGCCACCATTCATCCACCACTCATCTACCATTCATCCACCATAGAGCCACCATTCATATACCATAGAGCCACCATTCATCTACCATAGAGCCACCATTCATCTATCATAGAGCCACCTTTCATCTACCAAAGCGCTACCATTCATCTACCATAGAGCCACCATTCATCTACCATAGAGCCAACATTCATCTACCATAGAGCCACCATTCATCTACCATAGAGCCACCATTCATCAACCATAGAGCCACCATTCATCTACCATAGGGCTATCATTCATCTACCATTCATCCACCACTCATCTACCATTCAACTACCTTAGAGCCACCATTCATCTACCATAGAGCCACCAATCATTTACCATAGAGCCACCATTCATCTACCATAGAGCCGCCATTTATCTACCATAGAGCCACCATTCATCCACTACTCATCTACCATTCATCTACTATAGAGCCACCATTCATTTACCATAGAGCCACCATTCATCTACCATAGAGCCACCATTCATTTACCATAGAGCCACCATTCATCTACCATAGAGCCACCATTCATCTACCATAGAGCCACCATTCATCTACCATTGGGCTACTATTCATCTACCATTCATCTACCATAGAGCCACCATTCATCTACCATAGAGCCACCATTCATCTAACATAGAGCCACCATGAAGCTACCATTCATCTACCATTCATCCACCACTCATCTACCATTCATCTACCATAGAGCCACCATTCATCTACCATAGAGCCACCATTCATCTACCATAGAGCCACCATTCATCTACCATAGAGCCACCATTCATATACCATAGAGCCACCATTCATCTACCATAGAGCCACCACTCATCTATCATAGAGCCACCTTTCATCTACCATTGGGCTACTATTCATCTACCATTCATCTACCGTAGAGCCACCATTCATCTACCATAGAGCTACCTTTCATCTAACATAGACCCACCATTCATATCTACCATAGAGCCACCATTCTCCTACCATAGAGCCACCATTCATCTACCATAGAGCCACCATTCATCTACCATAGAGCCACCATTCATCTACCATAGAGCCACCATTCATCTACCATAGAGCCACAATTCATCTACCATAGAGCCACCATTCATCCACCACTCATCTACCATTCATCCACCATAGAGCCACCATTCATATACCATAGAGCCACCATTCATCTACCATAGAGCCACCATTCATCTATCATAGAGCCACCTTTCATCTACCAAAGCGCTACCATTCATCTACCATAGAGCCACCATTCATCTACCATAGAGCCAACATTCATCTACCATAGAGCCACCATTCATCTACCATAGAGCCACCATTCATCAACCATAGAGCCACCATTCATCTACCATAGGGCTATCATTCATCTACCATTCATCCACCACTCATCTACCATTCAACTACCTTAGAGCCACCATTCATCTACCATAGAGCCACCAATCATTTACCATAGAGCCACCATTCATCTACCATAGAGCCGCCATTTATCTACCATAGAGCCACCATTCATCCACTACTCATCTACCATTCATCTACTATAGAGCCACCATTCATTTACCATAGAGCCACCATTCATCTACCATAGAGCCACCATTCATTTACCATAGAGCCACCATTCATCTACCATAGAGCCACCATTCATCTACCATAGAGCCACCATTCATCTACCATAGAGCCACCATTCATCTACCATAGAGCCACCATTCATATACCATAGAGCCACCATTCATCTACCATAGAGCCACCACTCATCTATCATAGAGCCACCTTTCATCTACCATTGGGCTACTATTCATCTACCATTCATCTACCGTAGAGCCACCATTCATCTACCATAGAGCTACCTTTCATCTAACATAGACCCACCATTCATATCTACCATAGAGCCACCATTCTCCTACCATAGAGCCACCATTCATCTACCATAGAGCCACCATTCATCTACCATAGAGCCACCATTCATCTACCATAGAGCCACCATTCATCTACCATAGAGCCACAATTCATCTACCATAGAGCCACCATTCATCCACCACTCATCTACCATTCATCCACCATAGAGCCACCATTCATATACCATAGAGCCACCATTCATCTACCATAGAGCCACCATTCATCTATCATAGAGCCACCTTTCATCTACCAAAGCGCTACCATTCATCTACCATAGAGCCACCATTCATCTACCATAGAGCCAACATTCATCTACCATAGAGCCACCATTCATCTACCATAGAGCCACCATTCATCAACCATAGAGCCACCATTCATCTACCATAGGGCTATCATTCATCTACCATTCATCCACCACTCATCTACCATTCAACTACCTTAGAGCCACCATTCATCTACCATAGAGCCACCAATCATTTACCATAGAGCCACCATTCATCTACCATAGAGCCGCCATTTATCTACCATAGAGCCACCATTCATCCACTACTCATCTACCATTCATCTACTATAGAGCCACCATTCATTTACCATAGAGCCACCATTCATCTACCATAGAGCCACCATTCATTTACCATAGAGCCACCATTCATCTACCATAGAGCCACCATTCATCTACCATAGAGCCACCATTCATCTACCATTGGGCTACTATTCATCTACCATTCATCTACCATAGAGCCACCATTCATCTACCATAGAGCCACCATTCATCTAACATAGAGCCACCATGAAGCTACCATTCATCTACCATTCATCCACCACTCATCTACCATTCATCTACCATAGAGCCACCATTCATCTACCATAGAGCCACCATTCATCTACCATAGAGCCACCATTCATCTACCATAGAGCCACCATTCATATACCATAGAGCCACCATTCATCTACCATAGAGCCACCACTCATCTATCATAGAGCCACCTTTCATCTACCAAAGCGCTACCATTCATCTACCATAGAGCCACCATTCATCTACCATAGAGCCAACATTCATCTACCATAGAGCCACCATTCATCTACCATAGAGCCACCATTCATCAACCATAGAGCCACCATTCATCTACCATAGGGCTATCATTCATCTACCATTCATCCACCACTCATCTACCATTCAACTACCTTAGAGCCACCATTCATCTACCATAGAGCCACCAATCATTTACCATAGAGCCACCATTCATCTACTATAGAGCCACCATTCATCTACCATAAGGCTACCATTCATCTACCATTCATCAACCACTCATCTACCATTCATCTACCATAGAGCCACCATTCATCTACCATAGAGCCAACATTCATCTACCATTCATCCACCACTCATCTACCATTCATCTACCTTAGAGCCACCATTCATCTACCATAGAGCCACCATTCATCTACCATAGAGCCACCATTCATCTACCATTGGGCTACCATTCATCTACCATTCATCCACCACTCATCCACCATTCATCTACCATAGAGCCATCATTCATCTACCATAGAGCCACCATTCATCTAACATAGAGCCACCATTCATCTACCATAGAGCCACAATTCATCTACCATAGAGCCACCATTCATCCACCACTCATCTACCATTCATCCACCATAGAGCCACCATTCATATACCATAGAGCCACCATTCATCTACCATAGAGCCACCATTCATCTATCATAGAGCCACCTTTCATCTACCAAAGCGCTACCATTCATCTACCATAGAGCCACCATTCATCTACCATAGAGCCAACATTCATCTACCATAGAGCCACCATTCATCTACCATAGAGCCACCATTCATCAACCATAGAGCCACCATTCATCTACCATAGGGCTATCATTCATCTACCATTCATCCACCACTCATCTACCATTCAACTACCTTAGAGCCACCATTCATCTACCATAGAGCCACCAATCATTTACCATAGAGCCACCATTCATCTACCATAGAGCCGCCATTTATCTACCATAGAGCCACCATTCATCCACTACTCATCTACCATTCATCTACTATAGAGCCACCATTCATTTACCATAGAGCCACCATTCATCTACCATAGAGCCACCATTCATTTACCATAGAGCCACCATTCATCTACCATAGAGCCACCATTCATCTACCATAGAGCCACCATTCATCTACCATTGGGCTACCATTCATCTACCATTCATCCACCACTCATCTACCATTCATCTACCATAGAGCCACCATTCATCTACCATAGAGCCACCATTCATCTAACATAGAGCCACCATGAAGCTACCATTCATCTACCATTCATCCACCACTCATCTACCATTCATCTACCATAGAGCCACCATTCATCTACCATAGAGCCACCATTCATCTACCATAGAGCCACCATTCATCTACCATAGAGCCAACATTCATCTACCATAGAGTTGCCATTCATCTACCATTCATCCACCACTCATCTACCATAGAGCCACCATTCATCTACCATAAAGCCACCATTCATCTATCATAGGGCCACATTTCATCTACCATGAAACTACCATTCATCTACCATTCATCCACCACTCATCTACCATTCATCTACCATAGAGCCACCATTCATCTACCATAGAGCCACCATTCATCTACCATAGAGCCACCATTCATCTACCATAGGGCTACCATTCATCTACCATTCATCTACCATTCATCCACTATCCACCATTCATCTACCATAGAGCCACCATTCATCCACCATTCATCTACCATTCATCTACCATAGAGCCACCATTCATCTACCATAGAGCCACCATTCATCTACCATAGAGCCACCATTCATCTACCATAGAGCCACCATTCATCTACCATAGGGCTACCATTCATCTACCATTCATCCACCACTCATCTACCATTCATCTACCATAGAGCCACCATTCATCTACCATAGAGCCACCATTCATCTACCACTCATCTACCATTCATCTACCATAGAGCCACCATTCATCTACCATAGAGCCACCATTCATCTACCATAGAGCCATCATTCATCTACCATAGGGCTACCATTCATCTACCATTCATCCACCACTCATCTACTATTCATCTACCCTAGAGCCACCATTCATCTAACATAGAGCCACCATTCATCTACCATAGAGCCACCATTCATCTACCATAAAGCCACTATTCATCTACCATAGAGCCACCATTCATCTACCATAGAGCCACCATTCATCTACCATAGGGCTACCATTCATCTACCATTCATCTACCATTCATCCACTATCCACCATTCATCTACCATTCATCTACCATTCATCCACTATCCACCATTCATCTACCATAGAGCCACCATTCATCCACCACTCATCTACCATTCATCTACCATAGAGCCACCATTCATCTACCATAGAGCCACCATTCATCTACCATAGAGCCACCATTCATCTACCATAGAGCCACTATTCATCTACCATAGGGCTACCATTCATCTACCATTCATCCACCACTCATCTACCATTCATATACCATAGAGCCACCATTAATCTACCATAGAGCCACCATTCATCTACCATAGAGCCACCATTCATCTACCATAGTGCTACCATTCATCTACCTTAGAGCCACCATTCATCTACCATAGAGCCAACATTCATCTACCATAGGGCTACCATTCATCTACCATTCATCCACCACTCATCTACCATTCATCTACCATAGAGCCACCATTCATCTACCATAGAGCCACCATTCATCTACCATAGAGCCACAATTCATCTACCATAGAGCCACCATTCATCCACCACTCATCTACCATTCATCCACCATAGAGCCACCATTCATATACCATAGAGCCACCATTCATCTACCATAGAGCCACCATTCATCTATCATAGAGCCACCTTTCATCTACCAAAGCGCTACCATTCATCTACCATAGAGCCACCATTCATCTACCATAGAGCCAACATTCATCTACCATAGAGCCACCATTCATCTACCATAGAGCCACCATTCATCAACCATAGAGCCACCATTCATCTACCATAGGGCTATCATTCATCTACCATTCATCCACCACTCATCTACCATTCAACTACCTTAGAGCCACCATTCATCTACCATAGAGCCACCAATCATTTACCATAGAGCCACCATTCATCTACTATAGAGCCACCATTCATCTACCATAAGGCTACCATTCATCTACCATTCATCAACCACTCATCTACCATTCATCTACCATAGAGCCACCATTCATCTACCATAGAGCCACCATTCATCTACCATAGAGCCACCATTCATCTACCATAGAGCCGCCATTCATCTACCATAGAACCACCATTCATCCACCACTCATCTACCATTCATCTACCATAGAGCCACCATTCATCTACCATAGAGCCACCATTCATCTACCATAGAGCCACCATTCATCAACCATAGAGCCACCATTCATCTACCATAGGGCTACCATTCATCTACCATTCATCCACCACTCATCTACCATTCATCTACCTTAGAGCCACCATTCATCTACCATAGAGCCACCATTCATCTACCATAGAGCCACCATTCATCTACCATTGGGCTACCATTCATCTACCATTCATCCACCACTCATCTACCATTCATCTACCATAGAGCCATCATTCATCTACCATAGAGCCACCATTCATCTAACATAGAGCCACCATGAAGCTACCATTCATCTACCATTCATCCACCACTCATCTACCATTCATCTACCATAGAGCCACCATTCACCTACCATAGAGCCACCATTCATCTACCATAGAGCCACCATTCATCTACCATAGGGCTATCATTCATCTACCATTCATCCACCACTCATCTACCATTCAACTACCTTAGAGCCACCATTCATCTACCATAGAGCCACCAATCATTTACCATAGAGCCACCATTCATCTACTATAGAGCCACCATTCATCTACCATAAGGCTACCATTCATCTACCATTCATCAACCACTCATCTACCATTCATCTACCATAGAGCCACCATTCATCTACCATAGAGCCAACATTCATCTACCATTCATCCACCACTCATCTACCATTCATCTACCTTAGAGCCACCATTCATCTACCATAGAGCCACCATTCATCTACCATAGAGCCACCATTCATCTACCATTGGGCTACCATTCATCTACCATTCATCCACCACTCATCCACCATTCATCTACCATAGAGCCATCATTCATCTACCATAGAGCCACCATTCATCTAACATAGAGCCACCATTCATCTACCATAGAGCCACAATTCATCTACCATAGAGCCACCATTCATCCACCACTCATCTACCATTCATCCACCATAGAGCCACCATTCATATACCATAGAGCCACCATTCATCTACCATAGAGCCACCATTCATCTATCATAGAGCCACCTTTCATCTACCAAAGCGCTACCATTCATCTACCATAGAGCCACCATTCATCTACCATAGAGCCAACATTCATCTACCATAGAGCCACCATTCATCTACCATAGAGCCACCATTCATCAACCATAGAGCCACCATTCATCTACCATAGGGCTATCATTCATCTACCATTCATCCACCACTCATCTACCATTCAACTACCTTAGAGCCACCATTCATCTACCATAGAGCCACCAATCATTTACCATAGAGCCACCATTCATCTACCATAGAGCCGCCATTTATCTACCATAGAGCCACCATTCATCCACTACTCATCTACCATTCATCTACTATAGAGCCACCATTCATTTACCATAGAGCCACCATTCATCTACCATAGAGCCACCATTCATTTACCATAGAGCCACCATTCATCTACCATAGAGCCACCATTCATCTACCATAGAGCCACCATTCATCTACCATTGGGCTACCATTCATCTACCATTCATCCACCACTCATCTACCATTCATCTACCATAGAGCCACCATTCATCTACCATAGAGCCACCATTCATCTAACATAGAGCCACCATGAAGCTACCATTCATCTACCATTCATCCACCACTCATCTACCATTCATCTACCATAGAGCCACCATTCATCTACCATAGAGCCACCATTCATCTACCATAGAGCCACCATTCATCTACCATAGAGCCAACATTCATCTACCATAGAGTTGCCATTCATCTACCATTCATCCACCACTCATCTACCATAGAGCCACCATTCATCTACCATAAAGCCACCATTCATCTATCATAGGGCCACATTTCATCTACCATGAAACTACCATTCATCTACCATTCATCCACCACTCATCTACCATTCATCTACCATAGAGCCACCATTCATCTACCATAGAGCCACCATTCATCTACCATAGAGCCACCATTCATCTACCATAGGGCTACCATTCATCTACCATTCATCTACCATTCATCCACTATCCACCATTCATCTACCATAGAGCCACCATTCATCCACCATTCATCTACCATTCATCTACCATAGAGCCACCATTCATCTACCATAGAGCCACCATTCATCTACCATAGAGCCACCATTCATCTACCATAGAGCCACCATTCATCTACCATAGGGCTACCATTCATCTACCATTCATCCACCACTCATCTACCATTCATCTACCATAGAGCCACCATTCATCTACCATAGAGCCACCATTCATCTACCACTCATCTACCATTCATCTACCATAGAGCCACCATTCATCTACCATAGAGCCACCATTCATCTACCATAGAGCCATCATTCATCTACCATAGGGCTACCATTCATCTACCATTCATCCACCACTCATCTACTATTCATCTACCCTAGAGCCACCATTCATCTAACATAGAGCCACCATTCATCTACCATAGAGCCACCATTCATCTACCATAAAGCCACTATTCATCTACCATAGAGCCACCATTCATCTACCATAGAGCCACCATTCATCTACCATAGGGCTACCATTCATCTACCATTCATCTACCATTCATCCACTATCCACCATTCATCTACCATTCATCTACCATTCATCCACTATCCACCATTCATCTACCATAGAGCCACCATTCATCCACCACTCATCTACCATTCATCTACCATAGAGCCACCATTCATCTACCATAGAGCCACCATTCATCTACCATAGAGCCACCATTCATCTACCATAGAGCCACTATTCATCTACCATAGGGCTACCATTCATCTACCATTCATCCACCACTCATCTACCATTCATATACCATAGAGCCACCATTAATCTACCATAGAGCCACCATTCATCTACCATAGAGCCACCATTCATCTACCATAGTGCTACCATTCATCTACCTTAGAGCCACCATTCATCTACCATAGAGCCAACATTCATCTACCATAGGGCTACCATTCATCTACCATTCATCCACCACTCATCTACCATTCATCTACCATAGAGCCACCATTCATCTACCATAGAGCCACCATTCATCTACCATAGAGCCACAATTCATCTACCATAGAGCCACCATTCATCCACCACTCATCTACCATTCATCCACCATAGAGCCACCATTCATATACCATAGAGCCACCATTCATCTACCATAGAGCCACCATTCATCTATCATAGAGCCACCTTTCATCTACCAAAGCGCTACCATTCATCTACCATAGAGCCACCATTCATCTACCATAGAGCCAACATTCATCTACCATAGAGCCACCATTCATCTACCATAGAGCCACCATTCATCAACCATAGAGCCACCATTCATCTACCATAGGGCTATCATTCATCTACCATTCATCCACCACTCATCTACCATTCAACTACCTTAGAGCCACCATTCATCTACCATAGAGCCACCAATCATTTACCATAGAGCCACCATTCATCTACTATAGAGCCACCATTCATCTACCATAAGGCTACCATTCATCTACCATTCATCAACCACTCATCTACCATTCATCTACCATAGAGCCACCATTCATCTACCATAGAGCCACCATTCATCTACCATAGAGCCACCATTCATCTACCATAGAGCCGCCATTCATCTACCATAGAACCACCATTCATCCACCACTCATCTACCATTCATCTACCATAGAGCCACCATTCATCTACCATAGAGCCACCATTCATCTACCATAGAGCCACCATTCATCAACCATAGAGCCACCATTCATCTACCATAGGGCTACCATTCATCTACCATTCATCCACCACTCATCTACCATTCATCTACCTTAGAGCCACCATTCATCTACCATAGAGCCACCATTCATCTACCATAGAGCCACCATTCATCTACCATTGGGCTACCATTCATCTACCATTCATCCACCACTCATCTACCATTCATCTACCATAGAGCCATCATTCATCTACCATAGAGCCACCATTCATCTAACATAGAGCCACCATGAAGCTACCATTCATCTACCACTCATCTACCATTCAACTACCTTAGAGCCACCATTCATCTACCATAGAGCCACCAATCATTTACCATAGAGCCACCATTCATCTACCATAGAGCCGCCATTTATCTACCATAGAGCCACCATTCATCCACTACTCATCTACCATTCATCTACTATAGAGCCACCATTCATTTACCATAGAGCCACCATTCATCTACCATAGAGCCACCATTCATTTACCATAGAGCCACCATTCATCTACCATAGAGCCACCATTCATCTACCATAGAGCCACCATTCATCTACCATTGGGCTACCATTCATCTACCATTCATCCACCACTCATCTACCATTCATCTACCATAGAGCCACCATTCATCTACCATAGAGCCACCATTCATCTAACATAGAGCCACCATGAAGCTACCATTCATCTACCATTCATCCACCACTCATCTACCATTCATCTACCATAGAGCCACCATTCATCTACCATAGAGCCACCATTCATCTACCATAGAGCCACCATTCATCTACCATAGAGCCAACATTCATCTACCATAGAGTTGCCATTCATCTACCATTCATCCACCACTCATCTACCATAGAGCCACCATTCATCTACCATAAAGCCACCATTCATCTATCATAGGGCCACATTTCATCTACCATGAAACTACCATTCATCTACCATTCATCCACCACTCATCTACCATTCATCTACCATAGAGCCACCATTCATCTACCATAGAGCCACCATTCATCTACCATAGAGCCACCATTCATCTACCATAGGGCTACCATTCATCTACCATTCATCTACCATTCATCCACTATCCACCATTCATCTACCATAGAGCCACCATTCATCCACCATTCATCTACCATTCATCTACCATAGAGCCACCATTCATCTACCATAGAGCCACCATTCATCTACCATAGAGCCACCATTCATCTACCATAGAGCCACCATTCATCTACCATAGGGCTACCATTCATCTACCATTCATCCACCACTCATCTACCATTCATCTACCATAGAGCCACCATTCATCTACCATAGAGCCACCATTCATCTACCACTCATCTACCATTCATCTACCATAGAGCCACCATTCATCTACCATAGAGCCACCATTCATCTACCATAGAGCCATCATTCATCTACCATAGGGCTACCATTCATCTACCATTCATCCACCACTCATCTACTATTCATCTACCCTAGAGCCACCATTCATCTAACATAGAGCCACCATTCATCTACCATAGAGCCACCATTCATCTACCATAAAGCCACTATTCATCTACCATAGAGCCACCATTCATCTACCATAGAGCCACCATTCATCTACCATAGGGCTACCATTCATCTACCATTCATCTACCATTCATCCACTATCCACCATTCATCTACCATTCATCTACCATTCATCCACTATCCACCATTCATCTACCATAGAGCCACCATTCATCCACCACTCATCTACCATTCATCTACCATAGAGCCACCATTCATCTACCATAGAGCCACCATTCATCTACCATAGAGCCACCATTCATCTACCATAGAGCCACTATTCATCTACCATAGGGCTACCATTCATCTACCATTCATCCACCACTCATCTACCATTCATATACCATAGAGCCACCATTAATCTACCATAGAGCCACCATTCATCTACCATAGAGCCACCATTCATCTACCATAGTGCTACCATTCATCTACCTTAGAGCCACCATTCATCTACCATAGAGCCAACATTCATCTACCATAGGGCTACCATTCATCTACCATTCATCCACCACTCATCTACCATTCATCTACCATAGAGCCACCATTCATCTACCATAGAGCCACCATTCATCTACCATAGAGCCACAATTCATCTACCATAGAGCCACCATTCATCCACCACTCATCTACCATTCATCCACCATAGAGCCACCATTCATATACCATAGAGCCACCATTCATCTACCATAGAGCCACCATTCATCTATCATAGAGCCACCTTTCATCTACCAAAGCGCTACCATTCATCTACCATAGAGCCACCATTCATCTACCATAGAGCCAACATTCATCTACCATAGAGCCACCATTCATCTACCATAGAGCCACCATTCATCAACCATAGAGCCACCATTCATCTACCATAGGGCTATCATTCATCTACCATTCATCCACCACTCATCTACCATTCAACTACCTTAGAGCCACCATTCATCTACCATAGAGCCACCAATCATTTACCATAGAGCCACCATTCATCTACTATAGAGCCACCATTCATCTACCATAAGGCTACCATTCATCTACCATTCATCAACCACTCATCTACCATTCATCTACCATAGAGCCACCATTCATCTACCATAGAGCCACCATTCATCTACCATAGAGCCACCATTCATCTACCATAGAGCCGCCATTCATCTACCATAGAACCACCATTCATCCACCACTCATCTACCATTCATCTACCATAGAGCCACCATTCATCTACCATAGAGCCACCATTCATCTACCATAGAGCCACCATTCATCAACCATAGAGCCACCATTCATCTACCATAGGGCTACCATTCATCTACCATTCATCCACCACTCATCTACCATTCATCTACCTTAGAGCCACCATTCATCTACCATAGAGCCACCATTCATCTACCATAGAGCCACCATTCATCTACCATTGGGCTACCATTCATCTACCATTCATCCACCACTCATCTACCATTCATCTACCATAGAGCCATCATTCATCTACCATAGAGCCACCATTCATCTAACATAGAGCCACCATGAAGCTACCATTCATCTACCATTCATCCACCACTCATCTACCATTCATCTACCATAGAGCCACCATTCACCTACCATAGAGCCACCATTCATCTACCATAGAGCCACCATTCATCTACTATAGAGCCACCATTCATCTACCATAAGGCTACCATTCATCTACCATTCATCAACCACTCATCTACCATTCATCTACCATAGAGCCACCATTCATCTACCATAGAGCCACCATTCATCTACCATAGAGCCACCATTCATCTACCATAGAGCCGCCATTCATCTACCATAGAACCACCATTCATCCACCACTCATCTACCATTCATCTACCATAGAGCCACCATTCATCTACCATAGAGCCACCATTCATCTACCATAGAGCCACCATTCATCAACCATAGAGCCACCATTCATCTACCATAGGGCTACCATTCATCTACCATGCATCCACCACTCATCTACCATTCATCTACCTTAGAGCCACCATTCATCTACCATAGAGCCACCATTCATCTACCATAGAGCCACCATTCATCTACCATTGGGCTTCCATTCATCTACCATTCATCCACCACTCATCTACCATTCATCTACCATAGAGCCATCATTCATCTACCATAGAGCCACCATTCATCTAACATAGAGCCACCATGAAGCTACCATTCATCTACCATTCATCCACCACTCATTTACCATTCATCTACCATAGAGCCACCATTCATCTACCATAGAGCCACCATTCATCTACCATAGAGCCAACATTCATCTACCATAGAGCTGCCATTCATCTACCATTCATCCACCACTCATTTACCATAGAGCCACCATTCATCTACCATAAAGCCACCATTCATATATCATAGGGCCACATTTCATCTACCATGAAACTACCATTCATCTACCATTCATCCACCACTCATCTACCATTCATCTACCATAGAGCCACCATTCATCTACCATAGAGCCACCATTCATCTACCATAGAGCCACCATACATATCTACCATAGAGCCACAATTCTCCTACCATAGAGCCACCATTCATCTACCATAGAGCCACCATTCATCTACCATAGAGCCACCATTCATCTACCATAGAGCCACCATTCATCTACCATAGAGCCACCATTCATCTACCATAGAGCCATCATTCATCTACCATAGAGCCACCATTCATCTACCATAGAGCCACCATTCATCTACCATAGAGCCACCATTCATCTACCGTAGAGCCACCATTCATCTACCATAGAGCTACCTTTCATCTAACATAGACCCACCATTCATATCTACCATAGAGCCACCATTCTCCTACCATAGAGCCACCATTCATCTACCATAGAGCCACCATTCATCTACCATAGAGCCACCATTCATCTACCATAGAGCCACCATTCATCTACCATAGAGCCACAATTCATCTACCATAGAGCCACCATTCATCCACCACTCATCTACCATTCATCCACCATAGAGCCACCATTCATATACCATAGAGCCACCATTCATCTACCATAGAGCCACCATTCATCTACCATGAAACTACCATTCATCTACCATTCATCCACCACTCATCTACCATTCATCTACCATAGAGCCACCATTCATCTACCATAGAGCCACCATTCATCTACCATAGAGCCACCATACATATCTACCATAGAGCCACAATTCTCCTACCATAGAGCCACCATTCATCTACCATAGAGCCACCATTCATCTACCATAGAGCCACCATTCATCTACCATAGAGCCACCATTCATCTACCATAGAGCCACCATTCATCTACCATAGAGCCATCATTCATCTACCATAGAGCCACCATTCATCTACCATAGAGCCACCATTCATCTACCATAGAGCCACCATTCATCTACCATTCATCCACCACTCATCTACCATTCAACTACCTTAGAGCCACCATTCATCTACCATAGAGCCACCAATCATTTACCATAGAGCCACCATTCATCTACCATAGAGCCGCCATTTATCTACCATAGAGCCACCATTCATCCACTACTCATCTACCATTCATCTACTATAGAGCCACCATTCATTTACCATAGAGCCACCATTCATCTACCATAGAGCCACCATTCATTTACCATAGAGCCACCATTCATCTACCATAGAGCCACCATTCATCTACCATAGAGCCACCATTCATCTACCATTGGGCTACTATTCATCTACCATTCATCTACCATAGAGCCACCATTCATCTACCATAGAGCCACCATTCATCTAACATAGAGCCACCATGAAGCTACCATTCATCTACCATTCATCCACCACTCATCTACCATTCATCTACCATAGAGCCACCATTCATCTACCATAGAGCCACCATTCATCTACCATAGAGCCACCATTCATCTACCATAGAGCCACCATTCATATACCATAGAGCCACCATTCATCTACCATAGAGCCACCACTCATCTATCATAGAGCCACCTTTCATCTACCAAAGCGCTACCATTCATCTACCATAGAGCCACCATTCATCTACCATAGAGCCAACATTCATCTACCATAGAGCCACCATTCATCTACCATAGAGCCACCATTCATCAACCATAGAGCCACCATTCATCTACCATAGGGCTATCATTCATCTACTATTCATCCACCACTCATCTACCATTCAACTACCTTAGAGCCACCATTCATCTACCATAGAGCCACCAATCATTTACCATAGAGCCACCATTCATCTACTATAGAGCCACCATTCATCTACCATAAGGCTACCATTCATCTACCATTCATCAACCACTCATCTACCATTCATCTACCATAGAGCCACCATTCATCTACCATAGAGCCAACATTCATCTACCATTCATCCACCACTCATCTACCATTCATCTACCTTAGAGCCACCATTCATCTACCATAGAGCCACCATTCATCTACCATAGAGCCACCATTCATCTACCATTGGGCTACCATTCATCTACCATTCATCCACCACTCATCCACCATTCATCTACCATAGAGCCATCATTCATCTACCATAGAGCCACCATTCATCTAACATAGAGCCACCATTCATCTACCATAGAGCCACAATTCATCTACCATAGAGCCACCATTCATCCACCACTCATCTACCATTCATCCACCATAGAGCCACCATTCATATACCATAGAGCCACCATTCATCTACCATAGAGCCACCATTCATCTATCATAGAGCCACCTTTCATCTACCAAAGCGCTACCATTCATCTACCATAGAGCCACCATTCATCTACCATAGAGCCAACATTCATCTACCATAGAGCCACCATTCATCTACCATAGAGCCACCATTCATCAACCATAGAGCCACCATTCATCTACCATAGGGCTATCATTCATCTACCATTCATCCACCACTCATCTACCATTCAACTACCTTAGAGCCACCATTCATCTACCATAGAGCCACCAATCATTTACCATAGAGCCACCATTCATCTACCATAGAGCCGCCATTTATCTACCATAGAGCCACCATTCATCCACTACTCATCTACCATTCATCTACTATAGAGCCACCATTCATTTACCATAGAGCCACCATTCATCTACCATAGAGCCACCATTCATTTACCATAGAGCCACCATTCATCTACCATAGAGCCACCATTCATCTACCATAGAGCCACCATTCATCTACCATTGGGCTACCATTCATCTACCATTCATCCACCACTCATCTACCATTCATCTACCATAGAGCCACCATTCATCTACCATAGAGCCACCATTCATCTAACATAGAGCCACCATGAAGCTACCATTCATCTACCATTCATCCACCACTCATCTACCATTCATCTACCATAGAGCCACCATTCATCTACCATAGAGCCACCATTCATCTACCATAGAGCCACCATTCATCTACCATAGAGCCAACATTCATCTACCATAGAGTTGCCATTCATCTACCATTCATCCACCACTCATCTACCATAGAGCCACCATTCATCTACCATAAAGCCACCATTCATCTATCATAGGGCCACATTTCATCTACCATGAAACTACCATTCATCTACCATTCATCCACCACTCATCTACCATTCATCTACCATAGAGCCACCATTCATCTACCATAGAGCCACCATTCATCTACCATAGAGCCACCATTCATCTACCATAGGGCTACCATTCATCTACCATTCATCTACCATTCATCCACTATCCACCATTCATCTACCATAGAGCCACCATTCATCCACCATTCATCTACCATTCATCTACCATAGAGCCACCATTCATCTACCATAGAGCCACCATTCATCTACCATAGAGCCACCATTCATCTACCATAGAGCCACCATTCATCTACCATAGGGCTACCATTCATCTACCATTCATCCACCACTCATCTACCATTCATCTACCATAGAGCCACCATTCATCTACCATAGAGCCACCATTCATCTACCACTCATCTACCATTCATCTACCATAGAGCCACCATTCATCTACCATAGAGCCACCATTCATCTACCATAGAGCCATCATTCATCTACCATAGGGCTACCATTCATCTACCATTCATCCACCACTCATCTACTATTCATCTACCCTAGAGCCACCATTCATCTAACATAGAGCCACCATTCATCTACCATAGAGCCACCATTCATCTACCATAAAGCCACTATTCATCTACCATAGAGCCACCATTCATCTACCATAGAGCCACCATTCATCTACCATAGGGCTACCATTCATCTACCATTCATCTACCATTCATCCACTATCCACCATTCATCTACCATTCATCTACCATTCATCCACTATCCACCATTCATCTACCATAGAGCCACCATTCATCCACCACTCATCTACCATTCATCTACCATAGAGCCACCATTCATCTACCATAGAGCCACCATTCATCTACCATAGAGCCACCATTCATCTACCATAGAGCCACTATTCATCTACCATAGGGCTACCATTCATCTACCATTCATCCACCACTCATCTACCATTCATATACCATAGAGCCACCATTCATCTACCATAGAGCCACCATTCATCTACCATAGAGCCACCATTCATCTACCATAGTGCTACCATTCATCTACCTTAGAGCCACCATTCATCTACCATAGAGCCAACATTCATCTACCATAGGGCTACCATTCATCTACCATTCATCCACCACTCATCTACCATTCATCTACCATAGAGCCACCATTCATCTACCATAGAGCCACCATTCATCTACCATAGAGCCACAATTCATCTACCATAGAGCCACCATTCATCCACCACTCATCTACCATTCATCCACCATAGAGCCACCATTCATATACCATAGAGCCACCATTCATCTACCATAGAGCCACCATTCATCTATCATAGAGCCACCTTTCATCTACCAAAGCGCTACCATTCATCTACCATAGAGCCACCATTCATCTACCATAGAGCCAACATTCATCTACCATAGAGCCACCATTCATCTACCATAGAGCCACCATTCATCAACCATAGAGCCACCATTCATCTACCATAGGGCTATCATTCATCTACCATTCATCCACCACTCATCTACCATTCAACTACCTTAGAGCCACCATTCATCTACCATAGAGCCACCAATCATTTACCATAGAGCCACCATTCATCTACTATAGAGCCACTATTCATCTACCATAAGGCTACCATTCATCTACCATTCATCAACCACTCATCTACCATTCATCTACCATAGAGCCACCATTCATCTACCATAGAGCCACCATTCATCTACCATAGAGCCACCATTCATCTACCATAGAGCCGCCATTCATCTACCATAGAACCACCATTCATCCACCACTCATCTACCATTCATCTACCATAGAGCCACCATTCATCTACCATAGAGCCACCATTCATCTACCATAGAGCCACCATTCATCAACCATAGAGCCACCATTCATCTACCATAGGGCTACCATTCATCTACCATTCATCCACCACTCATCTACCATTCATCTACCTTAGAGCCACCATTCATCTACCATAGAGCCACCATTCATCTACCATAGAGCCACCATTCATCTACCATTGGGCTACCATTCATCTACCATTCATCCACCACTCATCTACCATTCATCTACCATAGAGCCATCATTCATCTACCATAGAGCCACCATTCATCTAACATAGAGCCACCATGAAGCTACCATTCATCTACCATTCATCCACCACTCATCTACCATTCATCTACCATAGAGCCACCATTCACCTACCATAGAGCCACCATTCATCTACCATAGAGCCACCATTCATCTACCATAGAGCCAACATTCATCTACCATAGAGCTGCCATTCATCTACCATTCATCCACCACTCATCTACCATAGAGCCACCATTCATCTACCATAAAGCCACCATTCATCTATCATAGGGCCACATTTCATCTACCATGAAACTACCATTCATCTACCATTCATCCACCACTCATCTACCATTCATCTACCATAGAGCCACCATTCATCTACCATAGAGCCACCATTCATCTACCATAGAGCCACCATATATATCTACCATAGAGCCACAATTCTCCTACCATAGAGCCACCATTCATCTACCATAGAGCCACCATTCATCTACCATAGAGCCACCATTCATCTTCCATAGAGTCGCCATTCATCCACCACTCATCTACCATTCATCTACCATCGAGCCACCATTCATCTACCCTAGAGCCACCATTCATCTAACATAACGCCACCATTCATCTACCATAGAGCCACCATTCATCTACCATAAAGCCACCATTCATCTACCATAGAGCCACCATTCATCTACCATAGAGCCACCATTCATCTACCATAGGGCTACCATTCATCTACCATTCATCTACCATTCATCCACTATCCACCATTCATCTACCATTCATCTACCATTCATCCACTATCCACCATTCATCTACCATAGAGCCACCATTCATCCACCACTCATCTACCATTCATCTACCATAGTGCCACCATTCATCTACCATAGAGACACCATTCATCTACCACTCATCTACCATTCATCTATTATAGAGCCACCATTCATCTACCATAGAGCCACCATTCATCTACCATAGAGCCATCATTCATCTACCATTCATCCACCACTCATCTACTATTCATCTACCCTAGAGCCACCATTCATCTAACATAGAGCCACCATTCATCTACCATAAAGCCACCATTCATCTACCATAGAGCCACCATTCATCTACCATAGAGTCACCATTCATCTACCATAGGGCTACCATTCATCTACCATTCATCTACCATTCATCCACTATCCACCATTCATCTACCATTCATCCACTCTCCACCATTCATCTACCATAGAGCCACCATTCATCCACCACTCATCTACCATTCATCTACCATAGAGCCACCATTCATCTACCATAGAGCCACCATTCATCTACCATAGAGCCACCATTCATCTACCATAGAGCCACCATTCATCTACCATAGGGCTACCATTCATCTACCATTCATCCACCACTCATCTACCATTCATCTACCATAGAGCCACCATTCATCTACCATAGAGCCACCATTCATCTACCACTCATCTACCATTCATCTACCATAGAGCCACCATTCATCTACCATAGAGCCACCATTCATCTACCATAGAGCCATCATTCATCTACCATAGGGCTACCATTCATCTACCATTCATCCACCACTCATCTACTATTCATCTACCCTAGAGCCACCATTCATCTAACATAGAGCCACCATTCATCTACCATAGAGCCACCATTCATCTACCATAAAGCCACCATTCATCTACCATAGAGCCACCATTCATCTACCATAGAGCCACCATTCATCTACCATAGGGCTACCATTCATCTACCATTCATCTACCATTCATCCACTATCCACCATTCATCTACCATTCATCTACCATTCATCCACTATCCACCATTCATCTACCATAGAGCCACCATTCATCCACCACTCATCTACCATTCATCTACCATAGAGCCACCATTCATCTACCATAGTGCTACCATTCATCTACCTTAGAGCCACCATTCATCTACCATAGAGCCATCATTCATCTACCATAGGGCTACCATTCATCTACCATAGAACCATCACTCATCTCCCATAGGGCTACCATTCCTTTCCCATACAGCCACCATAGGGCTACCATTCATCCACCATTCATCTACCATTCATCCACCACTCATCTACCATTCATCTACCATAGAGCCACCATTCATCTACCGTAGAGCCACCATTCATCTACCATAGAGCTACCTTTCATCTAACATAGACCCACCATTCATATCTACCATAGAGCCACCATTCTCCTACCATAGAGCCACCATTCATCTACCATAGAGCCACCATTCATCTACCATAGAGCCACCATTCATCTACCATAGAACCATCACTCATCTCCCATAGGGCTACCATTCCTTTCCCATACAGCCACCATAGGGCTACCATTCATCCACCATTCATCTACCATTCATCCACCACTCATCTACCATTCATCTACCATAGAGCCACCATTCATCTACCGTAGAGCCACCATTCATCTACCATAGAGCTACCTTTCATCTAACATAGACCCACCATTCATATCTACCATAGAGCCACCATTCTCCTACCATAGAGCCACCATTCATCTACCATAGAGCCACCATTCATCTACCATAGAGCCACCATTCATCTACCATAGAGCCACCATTCATCTACCATAGAGCCAACATTCATCTACCATAGAGCTGCCATTCATCTACCATTCATCCACCACTCATCTACCATAGAGCCACCATTCATCTACCATAAAGCCACCATTCATCTATCATAGGGCCACATTTCATCTACCATGAAACTATCATTCATCTACCATTCATCCACCACTCATCTACCATTCATCTACCATAGAGCCACCATTCATCTACCATAGAGCCACCATTCATCTACCATAGAGCCACCATACATATCTACCATAGAGCCACAATTCTCCTACCATAGAGCCACCATTCATCTACCATAGAGCCACCATTCATCTACCATAGAGCTACCATTCATCTACCATAGAGCCACCATTCATCTACCATAGAGCCACCATTCATCTACCATAGAGCCATCATTCATCTACCATAGAGTCGCCATTCATCTTCCATAGAGTCGCCATTCATCTACCATAGAGCCGCCATTCATCTACCATAGAGCCACCATTCATCTACCATAGAGCCACCATTCATCTACCATAGAGCCACCATTCATCTACCATAGGGCTACCATTCATCTACCATTCATCCACTATTCATCTACCAAAGAGACACCATTTATCTACCATAGAGCCACCATTCATCTACCATAGAGCCACCATTCATCCACCACTCATCTACCATTCATCTACCATCGAGCCACCATTCATCTACCCTGGAGCCACCATTCATCTAACATAGAGCCACCATTCATCTACCATAGAGCCACCATTCATCTACCATAAAGCCACCATTCATCTACCATAGAGCCACCATTCATCTACCATAGAGCCACCATTCATCTACCATAGGGCTACCATTCATCTACCATTCATCTACCATTCATCCACTATCCACTATCCACCATTCATCTACCATTCATCTACCATTCATCCACTATCCACCATTCATCTACCATAGAGCCACCATTCATCCACCACTCATCTACCATTCATCTACCATAGTGCCACCATTCATCTACCATAGAGACACCATTCATCTACCACTCATCTACCATTCATCTATTATAGAGCCACCATTCATCTACCATAGGGCTACCATTCATCTACCATTCATCCACCACTCATCTACCATTCATCTACCATAGAGCCACCATTCATCTACCATAGAGCCACCATTCATCTACCACTCATCTACCATTCATCTACCATAGAGCCACCATTCATCTACCATAGAGCAACCATTCATCTACCATAGAGCCATCATTCATCTACCATAGGGCTACCATTCATCTACCATTCATCCACCACTCATCTACTATTCATCTACCCTAGAGCCACCATTCATCTAACATAGAGCCACCATTCATCTACCATAGAGCCACCATTCATCTACCATGAAGCCACCATTCATCTACCATAGAGCCACCATTCATCTACCATAGAGCCACCATTCATCTACCATAGGGCTACCATTCATCTACCATTCATCTACCATTCATCCACTATCCACCATTCATCTACCATTCATCTACCATTCATCCACTATCCACCATTCATCTACCATAGAGCCACCATTCATCCACCACTCATCTACCATTCATCTACCATAGAGCCACCATTCATCTACCATAGTGCTACCATTCATCTACCTTAGAACCACCATTCATCTACCATAGAGCCATCATTCATCTACCATAGGGCTACCATTCATCTACCATTCATCCACCACTCATCTACCATTCATCTACCATAGAGCCACCATTCATCTACCGTAGAGCCACCATTCATCTACCATAGAGCTACCTTTCATCTAACATAGACCCACCATTCATATCTACCATAGAGCCACCATTCTCCTACCATAGAGCCAACATTCATCTACCATAGAGCCACCATTCATCTACCATAGAGCCACCATTCATCTACCATAGAGCCACCATTCATCTACCATAGAGCCACAATTCATCTACCATAGAGCCACCATTCATCCACCACTCATCTACCATTCATCCACCATAGAGCCACCATTCATATACCATAGAGCCACCATTCATCTACCATAGAGCCACCATTCATCTATCATAGAGCCACCTTTCATCTACCAAAGCGCTACCATTCATCTACCATAGAGCCACCATTCATCTACCATAGAGCCAACATTCATCTACCATAGAGCCACCATTCATCTACCATAGAGCCACCATTCATCAACCATAGAGCCACCATTCATCTACTATAGGGCTATCATTCATCTACCATTCATCCACCACTCATCTACCATTCAACTACCTTAGAGCCACCATTCATCTACCATAGAGCCACCAATCATTTACCATAGAGCCACCATTCATCTACTATAGAGCCACCATTCATCTACCATAAGGCTACCATTCATCTACCATTCATCTACCATAGAGCCACCATTCATCTACCATAGAGCCACCATTCATCCACCACGCATCTACCATTCATCTACCATAGAGCCACCATTCATCTACCATAGAGCCACCATTCATCTACCATAGAGCCACCATTCATCTACCATAGAGCCGCCATTTATCTACCATAGAGCCACCATTCATCCACTACTCATCTACCATTCATCTACTATAGAGCCACCATTCATTTACCATAGAGCCACCATTCATCTACCATAGAGCCACCATTCATTTACCATAGAGCCACCATTCATCTACCATAGAGCCACCATTCATCTACCATAGAGCCACCATTCATCTACCATTGGGCTACCATTCATCTACCATTCATCCACCACTCATCTACCATTCATCCTACCATAGAGCCACCATTCATCTACCATAGAGCCACCATTCATCTACCATTGGGCTACCATTCATCTACCATTCATCCACCACTCATCTACCATTCATCTACCATAGAGCCACCATTCATCTACCATAGAGCCACCATTCATCTAACATAGAGCCACCATGAAGCTACCATTCATCTACCATTCATCCACCACTCATCTACCATTCATCTACCATAGAGCCACCATTCATCTACCATAGAGCCATCATTCATCTACCATAGGGCTACCATTCATCTATCATTCATCCACCACTCATCTACCATTCATCTACCATAGAGCCACCATTCATCTACCGTAGAGCCACCATTCATCTACCATAGAGCTACCTTTCATCTAACATAGACCCACCATTCATATCTACCATAGAGCCACCATTCTCCTACCATAGAGCCACCATTCATCTACCATAGAGCCACCTTTCATCTACCATAGAGCCACCATTCATCTACCATAGAGCCACCATTCATCTACCATAGAGCCAACATTCATCTACCATAGAGCTGCCATTCATCTACCATTCATCCACCACTCATCTACCATAGAGCCACCATTCATCTACCATAAAGCCACCATTCATCTATCATAGGGCCACATTTCATCTACCATGAAACTACCATTCATCTACTATTCATCTACCACTCATCTACCATTCATCTACCATAGAGCCACCATTCATCTACCATAGAGCCACCATTCATCTACCATAGAGCCACCATACATATCTACCATAGAGCCACAATTCTCCTACCATAGAGCCACCATTCATCTACCATAGAGCCACCATTCATCTACCATAGAGCCACCATTCATCTACCATAGAGCCACCATTCATCTACCATAGAGCCACCATTCATCTACCATAGAGCCATCATTCATCTACCATAGAGTCGCCATTCATCTTCAATAGAGTCGCCATTCATCTACCATAGAGCCGCCATTCATCTACCATAGAGCCACCATTCATCTACCATAGAGCCACCATTCATCTACCATAGAGCCACCATTCATCTACCATAGGGCTACCATAGGGCTACCATTCATCTACCATTCATCCACTATTCATCTACCAAAGAGCCACCATTTATCTACCATAGAGCCACCATTCATCTACCATAGAGCCACCATTCATCCACCACTCATCTACCATTCATCTACCATCGAGCCACCATTCATCTACCCTAGAGCCACCATTCATCTAACATAGAGCCACCATTCACCTACCATAGAGCCACCATTCATCTACCATAAAGCCACCATTCATCTACCATAGAGCCACCATTCATCTACCATAGAGCCACCATTCATCTACCATAGGGCTACCATTCATCTACCATTCATCTACTATTCATCCACTATCCACCATTCATCTACCATTCATCTACCATTCATCCACTATCCACCATTCATCTACCATAGAGCCACCATTCATCCACCACTCATCTACCATTCATCTACCATAGAGACTCCATTCATCTACCACTCATCTACCATTCATCTATTATAGAGCCACCATTCATCTACCATAGAGCCACCATTCATCTACCATAGAGCCATCATTCATCTACCATTCATCCACCACTCATCTACTATTCATCTACCCTAGAGCCACCATTCATCTAACATAGAGCCACCATTCATCTACCATAAAGCCACCATTCATCTACCATAGAGCCACCATTCATCTACCATAGAGCCACCATTCATCTACCATAGGGCTACCATTCATCTACCATTCATCTACCATTCATCCACTATCCACCATTCATCTACCATTCATCCACTATCCACCATTCATCTACCATAGAGCCACCATTCATCTACCATAGAGCCACCATTCATCTACCATAGAGCCACCATTCATCTACCATAGAGCCACCATTCATCTACCATAGGGCTACCATTCATCTACCATTCATCCACCACTCATCTACCATTCATCTACCATAGAGCCACCATTCATCTACCATAGAGCCACCATTCATCTACCATAGGGCTACCATTCATCTACCATTCATCTACCATTCATCCACTATCCACCATTCATCTACCATTCATCTACCATTCATCCACTATCCACCATTCATCTACCATAGAGCCACCATTCATCCACCACTCATCTACCATTCATCTACCATAGAGCCACCATTCATCTACCATAGTGCTACCATTCATATACCTTAGAGCCACCATTCATCTATCATAGAGCCATCATTCATCTACCATAGGGCTACCATTCATCTACCATTCATCCACCACTCATCTACCATTCATCTACCATAGAGCCACCATTCATCTACCGTAGAGCCACCATTCATCTACCATAGAGCTACCTTTCATCTAACATAGACCCACCATTCATATCTACCATAGAGCCACCATTCTCCTACCATAGAGCCACCATTCATCTACCATAGAGCCACCATTCATCTACCATAGAGCCACCATTCATCTACCATAGAGCCACCATTCATCTACCATAGAGCCACAATTCATCTACCATAGAGCCACCATTCATCCACCACTCATCTACCATTCATCCACCATAGAGCCACCATTCATATACCATAGAGCCACCATTCATCTACCATAGAGCCACCATTCATCTATCATAGAGCCACCTTTCATCTACCAAAGCGCTACCATTCATCTACCATAGAGCCACCATTCATCTACCATAGAGCGAACATTCATCTACCATAGAGCCACCATTCATCTACCATAGAGCCACCATTCATCAACCATAGAGCCACCATTCATCTACCATAGGGCTATCATTCATCTACCATTCATCCACCACTCATCTACCATTCAACTACCTTAGAGCCACCATTCATCTACCATAGAGCCACCAATCATTTACCATAGAGCCACCATTCATCTACTATAGAGCCACCATTCATCTACCATAAGGCTACCATTCATCTACCATTCATCTACCATAGAGCCACCATTCATCTACCATAGAGCCACCATTCATCCACCACTCATCTACCATTCATCTACCATAGAGCCACCATTCATCTACCATAGAGCCACCATTCATCTACCTTAGAGCCACCATTCATCTACCATAGAGCCGCCATTTATCTACCATAGAGCCACCATTCATCCACTACTCATCTACCATTCATCTACTATAGAGCCACCATTCATTTACCATAGAGCCACCATTCATCTACCATAGAGCCACCATTCATTTACCATAGAGCCACCATTCATCTACCATAGAGCCACCATTCATCTACCATAGAGCCACCATTCATCTACCATTGGGCTACCATTCATCTACCATTCATCCACCACTCATCTACCATTCATCCTACCATAGAGCCACCATTCATCTACCATAGAGCCACCATTCATCTACCATTGGGCTACCATTCATCTACCATTCATCCACCACTCATCTACCATTCATCTACCATAGAGCCACCATTCATCTACCATAGAGCCACCATTCATCTAACATAGAGCCACCATGAAGCTACCATTCATCTACCATTCATCCACCACTCATCTACCATTCATCTACCATAGAGCCACCATTCATCTACCATAGAGCCACCATTCATCTACCATAGAGCCACCATTCATCTACCATAGAGCCAACATTCATCTACCATAGAGCTGCCATTCATCTACCATTCATCCACCACTCATCTACCATAGAGCCACCATTCAACTACCATAAAGCCACCATTCATCTATCATAGGGCCACATTTCATCTACCATGAAACTACCATTCATCTACCATTCATCCACCACTCATCTACCATTCATCTACCATAGAGCCACCATTCATCTAACATAGAGCCACCATTCATCTACCATAGAGCCACCATACATATCTACCATAGAGCCACAATTCTCCTACCATAGAGCCACCATTCATCTACCATAGAGCCACCATTCATCTACCATAGAGCCATCATTCATCTACCATAGAGCCACCATTCATCTACCATAGAGCCACCATTCATCTACCATAGAGCCATCATTCATCTACCATAGAGTCGCCATTCATCTTCCATAGAGTCGCCATTCATCTACCATAGAGCCGCCATTCATCTACCATAGAGCCACCATTCATCTACCATAGAGCCACCATTCATCTACCATAGAGCCACCATTCATCTACCATAGGGCTACCATAGGGCTACCATTCATCTACCATTCATCCACTATTCATCTACCACAGAGCCACCATTTATCTACCATAGAGCCACCATTCATCTACCATAGAGCCACCATTCATCCACCACTCATCTACCATTCATCTACCATAGAGCCACCATTCATCTACCATAGTGCTACCATTCATCTACCTTAGAGCCACCATTCATCTACCATAGAGCCATCATTCATCTACCATAGGGCTACCATTCATCTACCATTCATCCACCACTCATCTACCATTCATCTACCATAGAGCCACCATTCATCTACCGTAGAGCCACCATTCATCTACCATAGAGCTACCTTTCATCTAACATAGACCCACCATTCATATCTACCATAGAGCCACCATTCTCCTACCATAGAGCCACCATTCATCTACCATAGAGCCACCATTCATCTACCATAGAGCCACCATTCATCTACCATAGAGCCACCATTCATCTACCATAGAGCCACAATTCATCTACCATAGAGCCACCATTCATCCACCACTCATCTACCATTCATCCACCATAGAGCCACCATTCATATACCATAGAGCCACCATTCATCTACCATAGAGCCACCATTCATCTATCATAGAGCCACCTTTCATCTACCAAAGCGCTACCATTCATCTACCATAGAGCCACCATTCATCTACCATAGAGCCAACATTCATCTACCATAGAGCCACCATTCATCTACCATAGAGCCACCATTCATCAACCATAGAGCCACCATTCATCTACCATAGGGCTATCATTCATCTACCATTCATCCACCACTCATCTACCATTCAACTACCTTAGAGCCACCATTCATCTACCATAGAGCCACCAATCATTTACCATAGAGCCACCATTCATCTACTATAGAGCCACCATTCATCTACCATAAGGCTACCATTCATCTACCATTCATCTACCATAGAGCCACCATTCATCTACCATAGAGCCACCATTCATCCACCACTCATCTACCATTCATCTACCATAGAGCCACCATTCATCTACCATAGAGCCACCATTCATCTACCATAGAGCCACCATTCATCTACCATAGAGCCGCCATTTATCTACCATAGAGCCACCATTCATCCACTACTCATCTACCATTCATCTACTATAGAGCCACCATTCATTTACCATAGAGCCACCATTCATCTACCATAGAGCCACCATTCATTTACCATAGAGCCACCATTCATCTACCATAGAGCCAACATTCATCTACCATAGAGCCACCATTCATCTACCATAGAGCCACCATTCATCAACCATAGAGCCACCATTCATCTACCATAGGGCTATCATTCATCTACCATTCATCCACCACTCATCTACCATTCAACTACCTTAGAGCCACCATTCATCTACCATAGAGCCACCAATCATTTACCATAGAGCCACCATTCATCTACTATAGAGCCACCATTCATCTACCATAAGGCTACCATTCATCTACCATTTATCAACCACTCATCTACCATTCATCTACCATAGAGCCACCATTCATCTACCATAGAGCCACCATTCATCTACCATAGAGCCACCATTCATCTACCATAAAGCCACTATTCATCTACCATAGAGCCACCATTCATCTACCATAGAGCCACCATTCATCTACCATAGGGCTACCATTCATCTACCATTCATCTACCATTCATCCACTATCCACCATTCATCTACCATTCATCTACCATTCATCCACTATCCACCATTCATCTACCATAGAGCCACCATTCATCCACCACTCATCTACCATTCATCTACCATAGAGCCACCATTCATCTACCATAGAGCCACCATTCATCTACCATAGAGCCACCATTCATCTACCATAGAGCCACTATTCATCTACCATAGGGCTACCATTCATCTACCATTCATCCACCACTCATCTACCATTCATATACCATAGAGCCACCATTCATCTACCATAGAGCCACCATTCATCTACCATAGAGCCACCATTCATCTACCATAGTGCTACCATTCATCTACCTTAGAGCCACCATTCATCTACCATAGAGCCAACATTCATCTACCATAGGGCTATCATTCATCTACCATTCATCCACCACTCATCTACCATTCATCTACCATAGAGCCACCATTCATCTACCGTAGAGCCACCATTCATCTACCATAGAGCTACCTTTCATCTAACATAGACCCACCATTCATATCTACCATAGAGCCACCATTCTCCTACCATAGAGCCACCATTCATCTACCATAGAGCCACTATTCATCTACCATAGAGCCACCATTCATCTACCATAGAGCCACCATTCATCTACCATAGAGCCACAATTCATCTACCATAGAGCCACCATTCATCCACCACTCATTTACCATTCATCCACCATAGAGCCACCATTCATATACCATAGAGCCACCATTCATCTACCATAGAGCCACCATTCATCTATCATAGAGCCACCTTTCATCTACCAAAGCGCTACCATTCATCTACCATAGAGCCACCATTCATCTACCATAGAGCCAACATTCATCTACCATAGAGCCACCATTCATCTACCATAGAGCCACCATTCATCAACCATAGAGCCACCATTCATCTACCATAGGGCTATCATTCATCTACCATTCATCCACCACTCATCTACCATTCAACTACCTTAGAGCCACCATTCATCTACCATAGAGCCACCAATCATTTACCATAGAGCCACCATTCATCTACTATAGAGCCACCATTCATCTACCATAAGGCTACCATTCATCTACCATTCATCAACCACTCATCTACCATTCATCTACCATAGAGCCACCATTCATCTACCATAGAGCCACCATTCATCTACCATAGAGCCACCATTCATCTACCATAGAGCCGCCATTCATCTACCATAGAACCACCATTCATCCACCACTCATCTACCATTCATCTACCATAGAGCCACCATTCATCTACCATAGAGCCACCATTCATCTACCATAGAGCCACCATTCATCAACCATAGAGCCACCATTCATCTACCATAGGGCTACCATTCATCTACCATTCATCCACCACTCATCTACCATTCATCTACCTTAGAGCCACCATTCATCTACCATAGAGCCACCATTCATCTACCATAGAGCCACCATTCATCTACCATTGGGCTACCATTCATCTACCATTCATCCACCACTCATCTACCATTCATCTACCATAGAGCCATCATTCATCTACCATAGAGCCACCATTCATCTAACATAGAGCCACCATGAAGCTACCATTCATCTACCATTCATCCACCACTCATTTACCATTCATCTACCATAGAGCCACCATTCATCTACCATAGAGCCACCATTCATCTACCATAGAGCCAACATTCATCTACCATAGAGCTGCCATTCATCTACCATTCATCCACCACTCATCTACCATAGAGCCACCATTCATCTACCATAAAGCCACCATTCATCTATCATAGGGCCACATTTCATCTACCATGAAACTACCATTCATCTACCATTCATCCACCACTCATCTACCATTCATCTACCATAGAGCCACCATTCATCTACCATAGAGCCACCATTCATCTACCATAGAGCCACCATACATATCTACCATAGAGCCACAATTCTCCTACCATAGAGCCACCATTCATCTACCATAGAGCCACCATTCATCTACCATAGAGCCACCATTCATCTACCATAGAGCCACCATTCATCTACCATAGAGCCACCATTCATCTACCATAGAGCCATCATTCATCTACCATAGAGCCACCATTCATCTACCATAGAGCCACCATTCATCTACCATAGAGCCACCATTCATCTACCGTAGAGCCACCATTCATCTACCATAGAGCTACCTTTCATCTAACATAGACCCACCATTCATATCTACCATAGAGCCACCATTCTCCTACCATAGAGCCACCATTCATCTACCATAGAGCCACCATTCATCTACCATAGAGCCACCATTCATCTACCATAGAGCCACCATTCATCTACCATAGAGCCACAATTCATCTACCATAGAGCCACCATTCATCCACCACTCATCTACCATTCATCCACCATAGAGCCACCATTCATATACCATAGAGCCACCATTCATCTACCATAGAGCCACCATTCATCTATCATAGAGCCACCTTTCATCTACCAAAGCGCTACCATTCATCTACCATAGAGCCACCATTCATCTACCATAGAGCCAACATTCATCTACCATAGAGCCACCATTCATCTACCATAGAGCCACCATTCATCAACCATAGAGCCACCATTCATCTACCATAGGGCTATCATTCATCTACCATTCATCCACCACTCATCTACCATTCAACTACCTTAGAGCCACCATTCATCTACCATAGAGCCACCAATCATTTACCATAGAGCCACCATTCATCTACCATAGAGCCGCCATTTATCTACCATAGAGCCACCATTCATCCACTACTCATCTACCATTCATCTACTATAGAGCCACCATTCATTTACCATAGAGCCACCATTCATCTACCATAGAGCCACCATTCATTTACCATAGAGCCACCATTCATCTACCATTCATCCACCACTCATCTACCATTCATCTACCATAGAGCCATCATTCATCTACCATAGAGCCACCATTCATCTAACATAGAGCCACCATGAAGCTACCATTCATCTACCATTCATCCACCACTCATTTACCATTCATCTACCATAGAGCCACCATTCATCTACCATAGAGCCACCATTCATCTACCATAGAGCCAACATTCATCTACCATAGAGCTGCCATTCATCTACCATTCATCCACCACTCATCTACCATAGAGCCACCATTCATCTACCATAAAGCCACCATTCATCTATCATAGGGCCACATTTCATCTACCATGAAACTACCATTCATCTACCATTCATCCACCACTCATCTACCATTCATCTACCATAGAGCCACCATTCATCTACCATAGAGCCACCATTCATCTACCATAGAGCCACCATACATATCTACCATAGAGCCACAATTCTCCTACCATAGAGCCACCATTCATCTACCATAGAGCCACCATTCATCTACCATAGAGCCACCATTCATCTACCATAGAGCCACCATTCATCTACCATAGAGCCACCATTCATCTACCATAGAGCCATCATTCATCTACCATAGAGCCACCATTCATCTACCATAGAGCCACCATTCATCTACCATAGAGCCACCATTCATCTACCGTAGAGCCACCATTCATCTACCATAGAGCTACCTTTCATCTAACATAGACCCACCATTCATATCTACCATAGAGCCACCATTCTCCTACCATAGAGCCACCATTCATCTACCATAGAGCCACCATTCATCTACCATAGAGCCACCATTCATCTACCATAGAGCCACCATTCATCTACCATAGAGCCACAATTCATCTACCATAGAGCCACCATTCATCCACCACTCATCTACCATTCATCCACCATAGAGCCACCATTCATATACCATAGAGCCACCATTCATCTACCATAGAGCCACCATTCATCTATCATAGAGCCACCTTTCATCTACCAAAGCGCTACCATTCATCTACCATAGAGCCACCATTCATCTACCATAGAGCCAACATTCATCTACCATAGAGCCACCATTCATCTACCATAGAGCCACCATTCATCAACCATAGAGCCACCATTCATCTACCATAGGGCTATCATTCATCTACCATTCATCCACCACTCATCTACCATTCAACTACCTTAGAGCCACCATTCATCTACCATAGAGCCACCAAACATTTACCATAGAGCCACCATTCATCTACCATAGAGCCGCCATTTATCTACCATAGAGCCACCATTCATCCACTACTCATCTACCATTCATCTACTATAGAGCCACCATTCATTTACCATAGAGCCACCATTCATCTACCATAGAGCCACCATTCATTTACCATAGAGCCACCATTCATCTACCATAGAGCCACCATTCATCTACCATAGAGCCACCATTCATCTACCATTGGGCTACCATTCATCTACCATTCATCTACCATAGAGCCACCATTCATCTACCATAGAGCCACCATTCATCTAACATAGAGCCACCATGAAGCTACCATTCATCTACCATTCATCCACCACTCATCTACCATTCATCTACCATAGAGCCACCATTCATCTACCATAGAGCCACCATTCATCTTCCATAGAGCCACCATTCATCTACCATAGAGCCACCATTCATATACCATAGAGCCACCATTCATCTACCATAGAGCCACCACTCATCTATCATAGAGCCACCTTTCATCTACCAAAGCGCTACCATTCATCTACCATAGAGCCACCATTCATCTACCATAGAGCCAACATTCATCTACCATAGAGCCACCATTCATCTACCATAGAGCCACCATTCATCAACCATAGAGCCACCATTCATCTACCATAGGGCTATCATTCATCTACCATTCATCCACCACTCATCTACCATTCAACTACCTTAGAGCCACCATTCATCTACCATAGAGCCACCAATCATTTACCATAGAGCCACCATTCATCTACTATAGAGCCACCATTCATCTACCATAAGGCTACCATTCATCTACCATTCATCAACCACTCATCTACCATTCATCTACCATAGAGCCACCATTCATCTACCATAGAGCCAACATTCATCTACCATTCATCCACCACTCATCTACCATTCATCTACCTTAGAGCCACCATTCATCTACCATAGAGCCACCATTCATCTACCATAGAGCCACCATTCATCTACCATTGGGCTACCATTCATCTACCATTCATCCACCACTCATCCACCATTCATCTACCATAGAGCCATCATTCATCTACCATAGAGCCACCATTCATCTAACATAGAGCCACCATTCATCTACCATAGAGCCACAATTCATCTACCATAGAGCCACCATTCATCCACCACTCATCTACCATTCATCCACCATAGAGCCACCATTCATATACCATAGAGCCACCATTCATCTACCATAGAGCCACCATTCATCTATCATAGAGCCACCTTTCATCTACCAAAGCGCTACCATTCATCTACCATAGAGCCACCATTCATCTACCATAGAGCCAACATTCATCTACCATAGAGCCACCATTCATCTACCATAGAGCCACCATTCATCAACCATAGAGCCACCATTCATCTACCATAGGGCTATCATTCATCTACCATTCATCCACCACTCATCTACCATTCAACTACCTTAGAGCCACCATTCATCTACCATAGAGCCACCAATCATTTACCATAGAGCCACCATTCATCTACCATAGAGCCGCCATTTATCTACCATAGAGCCACCATTCATCCACTACTCATCTACCATTCATCTACTATAGAGCCACCATTCATTTACCATAGAGCCACCATTCATCTACCATAGAGCCACCATTCATTTACCATAGAGCCACCATTCATCTACCATAGAGCCACCATTCATCTACCATAGAGCCACCATTCATCTACCATTGGGCTACCATTCATCTACCATTCATCCACCACTCATCTACCATTCATCTACCATAGAGCCACCATTCATCTACCATAGAGCCACCATTCATCTAACATAGAGCCACCATGAAGCTACCATTCATCTACCATTCATCCACCACTCATCTACCATTCATCTACCATAGAGCCACCATTCATCTACCATAGAGCCACCATTCATCTACCATAGAGCCACCATTCATCTACCATAGAGCCAACATTCATCTACCATAGAGTTGCCATTCATCTACCATTCATCCACCACTCATCTACCATAGAGCCACCATTCATCTACCATAAAGCCACCATTCATCTATCATAGGGCCACATTTCATCTACCATGAAACTACCATTCATCTACCATTCATCCACCACTCATCTACCATTCATCTACCATAGAGCCACCATTCATCTACCATAGAGCCACCATTCATCTACCATAGAGCCACCATTCATCTACCATAGGGCTACCATTCATCTACCATTCATCTACCATTCATCCACTATCCACCATTCATCTACCATAGAGCCACCATTCATCCACCATTCATCTACCATTCATCTACCATAGAGCCACCATTCATCTACCATAGAGCCACCATTCATCTACCATAGAGCCACCATTCATCTACCATAGAGCCACCATTCATCTACCATAGGGCTACCATTCATCTACCATTCATCCACCACTCATCTACCATTCATCTACCATAGAGCCACCATTCATCTACCATAGAGCCACCATTCATCTACCACTCATCTACCATTCATCTACCATAGAGCCACCATTCATCTACCATAGAGCCACCATTCATCTACCATAGAGCCATCATTCATCTACCATAGGGCTACCATTCATCTACCATTCATCCACCACTCATCTACTATTCATCTACCCTAGAGCCACCATTCATCTAACATAGAGCCACCATTCATCTACCATAGAGCCACCATTCATCTACCATAAAGCCACTATTCATCTACCATAGAGCCACCATTCATCTACCATAGAGCCACCATTCATCTACCACTCATCTACCATTCATCTACCATAGAGCCACCATTCATCTACCATAGAGCCACCATTCATCTACCATAGAGCCATCATTCATCTACCATAGGGCTACCATTCATCTACCATTCATCCACCACTCATCTACTATTCATCTACCCTAGAGCCACCATTCATCTAACATAGAGCCACCATTCATCTACCATAGAGCCACCATTCATCTACCATAAAGCCACTATTCATCTACCATAGAGCCACCATTCATCTACCATAGAGCCACCATTCATCTACCATAGGGCTACCATTCATCTACCATTCATCTACCATTCATCCACTATCCACCATTCATCTACCATTCATCTACCATTCATCCACTATCCACTATTCATCTACCATAGAGCCACCATTCATCCACCACTCATCTACCATTCATCTACCATAGAGCCACCATTCATCTACCATAGAGCCACCATTCATCTACCATAGAGCCACCATTCATCTACCATAGAGCCACTATTCATCTACCATAGGGCTACGATTCATCTACCATTCATCCACCACTCATCTACCATTCATATACCATAGAGCCACCATTCATCTACCATAGAGCCACCATTCATCTACCATAGAGCCACCATTCATCTACCATAGTGCTACCATTCATCTACCTTAGAGCCACCATTCATCTACCATAGAGCCAACATTCATCTACCATAGGGCTACCATTCATCTACCATTCATCCACCACTCATCTACCATTCATCTACCATAGAGCCACCATTCATCTACCGTAGAGCCACCATTCATCTACCATAGAGCTACCTTTCATCTAACATAGACCCACCATTCATATCTACCATAGAGCCACCATTCTCCTACCATAGAGCCACCATTCATCTACCATAGAGCCACTATTCATCTACCATAGAGCCACCATTCATCTACCATAGAGCCACCATTCATCTACCATAGAGCCACAATTCATCTACCATAGAGCCACCATTCATCCACCACTCATCTACCATTCATCCACCATAGAGCCACCATTCATATACCATAGAGCCACCATTCATCTACCATAGAGCCACCATTCATCTATCATAGAGCCACCTTTCATCTACCAAAGCGCTACCATTCATCTACCATTCATCCACCACTCATTTACCATTCATCTACCATAGAGCCACCATTCATCTACCATAGAGCCACCATTCATCTACCATAGAGCCAACATTCATCTACCATAGAGCTGCCATTCATCTACCATTCATCCACCACTCATCTACCATAGAGCCACCATTCATCTACCATAAAGCCACCAATCATCTATCATAGGGCCACATTTCATCTACCATGAAACTACCATTTATCTACCATTCATCCACCACTCATCTACCATTCATCTACCATAGAGCCACCATTCATCTACCATAGAGCCACCATTCATCTACCATAGAGCCACCATACATATCTACCATAGAGCCACAATTCTCCTACCATAGAGCCACCATTCATCTACCATAGAGCCACCATTCATCTACCATAGAGCCACCATTCATCTACCATAGAGCCACCATTCATCTACCATAGAGCCACCATTCATCTACCATAGAGCCATCATTCATCTACCATAGAGCCACCATTCATCTACCATAGAGCCACCATTCATCTACCATAGAGCCACCATTCATCTACCGTAGAGCCACCATTCATCTACCATAGAGCTACCTTTCATCTAACATAGACCCACCATTCATATCTACCATAGAGCCACCATTCTCCTACCATAGAGCCACCATTCATCTACCATAGAGCCACCATTCATCTACCATAGAGCCACCATTCATCTACCATAGAGCCACCATTCATCTACCATAGAGCCACAATTCATCTACCATAGAGCCACCATTCATCCACCACTCATCTACCATTCATCCACCATAGAGCCACCATTCATATACCATAGAGCCACCATTCATCTACCATAGAGCCACCATTCATCTATCATAGAGCCACCTTTCATCTACCAAAGCGCTACCATTCATCTACCATAGAGCCACCATTCATCTACCATAGAGCCAACATTCATCTACCATAGAGCCACCATTCATCTACCATAGAGCCACCATTCATCAACCATAGAGCCACCATTCATCTACCATAGGGCTATCATTCATCTACCATTCATCCACCACTCATCTACCATTCAACTACCTTAGAGCCACCATTCATCTACCATAGAGCCACCAATCATTTACCATAGAGCCACCATTCATCTACCATAGAGCCGCCATTTATCTACCATAGAGCCACCATTCATCCACTACTCATCTACCATTCATCTACTATAGAGCCACCATTCATTTACCATAGAGCCACCATTCATCTACCATAGAGCCACCATTCATTTACCATAGAGCCACCATTCATCTACCATAGAGCCACCATTCATCTACCATAGAGCCACCATTCATCTACCATTGGGCTACCATTCATCTACCATTCATCTACCATAGAGCCACCATTCATCTACCATAGAGCCACCATTCATCTAACATAGAGCCACCATGAAGCTACCATTCATCTACCATTCATCCACCACTCATCTACCATTCATCTACCATAGAGCCACCATTCATCTACCATAGAGCCACCATTCATCTTCCATAGAGCCACCATTCATCTACCATAGAGCCACCATTCATATACCATAGAGCCACCATTCATCTACCATAGAGCCACCACTCATCTATCATAGAGCCACCTTTCATCTACCAAAGCGCTACCATTCATCTACCATAGAGCCACCATTCATCTACCATAGAGCCAACATTCATCTACCATAGAGCCACCATTCATCTACCATAGAGCCACCATTCATCAACCATAGAGCCACCATTCATCTACCATAGGGCTATCATTCATCTACCATTCATCCACCACTCATCTACCATTCAACTACCTTAGAGCCACCATTCATCTACCATAGAGCCACCAATCATTTACCATAGAGCCACCATTCATCTACTATAGAGCCACCATTCATCTACCATAAGGCTACCATTCATCTACCATTCATCAACCACTCATCTACCATTCATCTACCATAGAGCCACCATTCATCTACCATAGAGCCAACATTCATCTACCATTCATCCACCACTCATCTACCATTCATCTACCTTAGAGCCACCATTCATCTACCATAGAGCCACCATTCATCTACCATAGAGCCACCATTCATCTACCATTGGGCTACCATTCATCTACCATTCATCCACCACTCATCCACCATTCATCTACCATAGAGCCATCATTCATCTACCATAGAGCCACCATTCATCTAACATAGAGCCACCATTCATCTACCATAGAGCCACAATTCATCTACCATAGAGCCACCATTCATCCACCACTCATCTACCATTCATCCACCATAGAGCCACCATTCATATACCATAGAGCCACCATTCATCTACCATAGAGCCACCATTCATCTATCATAGAGCCACCTTTCATCTACCAAAGCGCTACCATTCATCTACCATAGAGCCACCATTCATCTACCATAGAGCCAACATTCATCTACCATAGAGCCACCATTCATCTACCATAGAGCCACCATTCATCAACCATAGAGCCACCATTCATCTACCATAGGGCTATCATTCATCTACCATTCATCCACCACTCATCTACCATTCAACTACCTTAGAGCCACCATTCATCTACCATAGAGCCACCAATCATTTACCATAGAGCCACCATTCATCTACCATAGAGCCGCCATTTATCTACCATAGAGCCACCATTCATCCACTACTCATCTACCATTCATCTACTATAGAGCCACCATTCATTTACCATAGAGCCACCATTCATCTACCATAGAGCCACCATTCATTTACCATAGAGCCACCATTCATCTACCATAGAGCCACCATTCATCTACCATAGAGCCACCATTCATCTACCATTGGGCTACCATTCATCTACCATTCATCCACCACTCATCTACCATTCATCTACCATAGAGCCACCATTCATCTACCATAGAGCCACCATTCATCTAACATAGAGCCACCATGAAGCTACCATTCATCTACCATTCATCCACCACTCATCTACCATTCATCTACCATAGAGCCACCATTCATCTACCATAGAGCCACCATTCATCTACCATAGAGCCACCATTCATCTACCATAGAGCCAACATTCATCTACCATAGAGTTGCCATTCATCTACCATTCATCCACCACTCATCTACCATAGAGCCACCATTCATCTACCATAAAGCCACCATTCATCTATCATAGGGCCACATTTCATCTACCATGAAACTACCATTCATCTACCATTCATCCACCACTCATCTACCATTCATCTACCATAGAGCCACCATTCATCTACCATAGAGCCACCATTCATCTACCATAGAGCCACCATTCATCTACCATAGGGCTACCATTCATCTACCATTCATCTACCATTCATCCACTATCCACCATTCATCTACCATAGAGCCACCATTCATCCACCATTCATCTACCATTCATCTACCATAGAGCCACCATTCATCTACCATAGAGCCACCATTCATCTACCATAGAGCCACCATTCATCTACCATAGAGCCACCATTCATCTACCATAGGGCTACCATTCATCTACCATTCATCCACCACTCATCTACCATTCATCTACCATAGAGCCACCATTCATCTACCATAGAGCCACCATTCATCTACCACTCATCTACCATTCATCTACCATAGAGCCACCATTCATCTACCATAGAGCCACCATTCATCTACCATAGAGCCATCATTCATCTACCATAGGGCTACCATTCATCTACCATTCATCCACCACTCATCTACTATTCATCTACCCTAGAGCCACCATTCATCTAACATAGAGCCACCATTCATCTACCATAGAGCCACTATTCATCTACCATAAAGCCACTATTCATCTACCATAGAGCCACCATTCATCTACCATAGAGCCACCATTCATCTACCACTCATCTACCATTCATCTACCATAGAGCCACCATTCATCTACCATAGAGCCACCATTCATCTACCATAGAGCCATCATTCATCTACCATAGGGCTACCATTCATCTACCATTCATCCACCACTCATCTACTATTCATCTACCCTAGAGCCACCATTCATCTAACATAGAGCCACCATTCATCTACCATAGAGCCACCATTCATCTACCATAAAGCCACTATTCATCTACCATAGAGCCACCATTCATCTACCATAGAGCCACCATTCATCTACCATAGGGCTACCATTCATCTACCATTCATCTACCATTCATCCACTATCCACCATTCATCTACCATTCATCTACCATTCATCCACTATCCACTATTCATCTACCATAGAGCCACCATTCATCCACCACTCATCTACCATTCATCTACCATAGAGCCACCATTCATCTACCATAGAGCCACCATTCATCTACCATAGAGCCACCATTCATCTACCATAGAGCCACTATTCATCTACCATAGGGCTACCATTCATCTACCATTCATCCACCACTCATCTACCATTCATATACCATAGAGCCACCATTCATCTACCATAGAGCCACCATTCATCTACCATAGAGCCACCATTCATCTACCATAGTGCTACCATTCATCTACCTTAGAGCCACCATTCATCTACCATAGAGCCAACATTCATCTACCATAGGGCTACCATTCATCTACCATTCATCCACCACTCATCTACCATTCATCTACCATAGAGCCACCATTCATCTACCGTAGAGCCACCATTCATCTACCATAGAGCTACCTTTCATCTAACATAGACCCACCATTCATATCTACCATAGAGCCACCATTCTCCTACCATAGAGCCACCATTCATCTACCATAGAGCCACTATTCATCTACCATAGAGCCACCATTCATCTACCATAGAGCCACCATTCATCTACCATAGAGCCACAATTCATCTACCATAGAGCCACCATTCATCCACCACTCATCTACCATTCATCCACCATAGAGCCACCATTCATATACCATAGAGCCACCATTCATCTACCATAGAGCCACCATTCATCTATCATAGAGCCACCTTTCATCTACCAAAGCGCTACCATTCATCTACCATAGAGCCACCATTCATCTACCATAGAGCCAACATTCATCTACCATAGAGCCACCATTCATCTACCATAGAGCCACCATTCATCAACCATAGAGCCCCCATTCATCTACCATAGGGCTATCATTCATCTACCATTCATCCACCACTCATCTACCATTCAACTACCTTAGAGCCACCATTCATCTACCATAGAGCCACCAATCATTTACCATAGAGCCACCATTCATCTACTATAGAGCCACCATTCATCTACCATAAGGCTACCATTCATCTACCATTCATCAACCACTCATCTACCATTCATCTACCATAGAGCCACCATTCATCTACCATAGAGCCACCATTCATCTACCATAGAGCCACCATTCATCTACCATAGAGCCGCCATTCATCTACCATAGAACCACCATTCATCCACCACTCATCTACCATTCATCTACCATAGAGCCACCATTCATCTACCATAGAGCCACCATTCATCTACCATAGAGCCACCATTCATCAACCATAGAGCCACCATTCATCTACCATAGGGCTACCATTCATCTACCATTCATCCACCACTCATCTACCATTCATCTACCTTAGAGCCACCATTCATCTACCATAGAGCCACCATTCATCTACCATAGAGCCACCATTCATCTACCATTGGGCTACCATTCATCTACCATTCATCCACCACTCATCTACCATTCATCTACCCTAGAGCCATCATTCATCTACCATAGAGCCACCATTCATCTAACATAGAGCCACCATGAAGCTACCATTCATCTACCATTCATCCACCACTCATCTACCATTCATCTACCATAGAGCCACTATTCACCTACCATAGAGCCACCATTCATCTACCATAGAGCCACCATTCATCTACCATAGAGCCAACATTCATCTACCATAGAGCTGCCATTCATCTACCATTCATCCACCACTCATCTACCATAGAGCCACCATTCATCTACCATAAAGCCACCATTCATCTATCATAGGGCCACATTTCATCTACCATGAAACTACCATTCATCTACCATTCATCCACCACTCATCTACCATTCATCTACCATAGAGCCACCATTCATCTACCATAGAGCCACCATTCATCTACCATAGAGCCACCATACATATCTACCATAGAGCCACAATTCTCCTACCATAGAGCCACCATTCATCTACCATAGAGCCACCATTCATCTACCATAGAGCCACCATTCATCTTCCATAGAGTCGCCATTCATCCACCACTCATCTACCATTCATCTACCATCGAGCCACCATTCATCTACCCTAGAGCCACCATTCATCTAACATAACGCCACCATTCATCTACCATAGAGCCACCATTCATCTACCATAAAGCCACCATTCATCTACCATAGAGCCACCATTCATCTACCATAGAGCCACCATTCATCTACCATAGGGCTACCATTCATCTACCATTCATCTACCATTCATCCACTATCCACCATTCATCTACCATTCATCTACCATTCATCCACTATCCACCATTCATCTACCATAGAGCCACCATTCATCCACCACTCATCTACCATTCATCTACCATAGTGCCACCATTCATCTACCATAGAGACACCATTCATCTACCACTCATCTACCATTCATCTATTATAGAGCCACCATTCATCTACCATAGAGCCACCATTCATCTACCATAGAGCCATCATTCATCTACCATTCATCCACCACTCATCTACTATTCATCTACCCTAGAGCCACCATTCATCTAACATAGAGCCACCATTCATCTACCATAAAGCCACCATTCATCTACCATAGAGCCACCATTCATCTACCATAGAGTCACCATTCATCTACCATAGGGCTACCATTCATCTACCATTCATCTACCATTCATCCACTATCCACCATTCATCTACCATTCATCCACTCTCCACCATTCATCTACCATAGAGCCACCATTCATCCACCACTCATCTACCATTCATCTACCATAGAGCCACCATTCATCTACCATAGAGCCACCATTCATCTACCATAGAGCCACCATTCATCTACCATAGAGCCACCATTCATCTACCATAGGGCTACCATTCATCTACCATTCATCCACCACTCATCTACCATTCATCTACCATAGAGCCACCATTCATCTACCATAGAGCCACCATTCATCTACCACTCATCTACCATTCATCTACCATAGAGCCACCATTCATCTACCATAGAGCCACCATTCATCTACCATAGAGCCATCATTCATCTACCATAGGGCTACCATTCATCTACCATTCATCCACCACTCATCTACTATTCATCTACCCTAGAGCCACCATTCATCTAACATAGAGCCACCATTCATCTACCATAGAGCCACCATTCATCTACCATAAAGCCACCATTCATCTACCATAGAGCCACCATTCATCTACCATAAAGCCACCATTCATCTACCATAGGGCTACCATTCATCTACCATTCATCTACCATTCATCCACTATCCACCATTCATCTACCATTCATCTACCATTCATCCACTATCCACCATTCATCTACCATAGAGCCACCATTCATCCACCACTCATCTACCATTCATCTACCATAGAGCCACCATTCATCTACCATAGTGCTACCATTCATCTACCTTAGAGCCACCATTCATCTACCATAGAGCCATCATTCATCTACCATAGGGCTACCATTCATCTACCATAGAACCATCACTCATCTCCCATAGGGCTACCATTCCTTTCCCATACAGCCACCATAGGGCTACCATTCTTCCACCATTCATCTACCATTCATCCACCACTCATCTACCATTCATCTACCATAGAGCCACCATTCATCTACCGTAGAGCCACCATTCATCTACCATAGAGCTACCTTTCATCTAACATAGACCCACCATTCATATCTACCATAGAGCCACCATTCTCCTACCATAGAGCCACCATTCATCTACCATAGAGCCACCATTCATCTACCATAGAGCCACCATTCATCTACCATAGAGCCACCATTCATCTACCATAGAACCATCACTCATCTCCCATAGGGCTACCATTCCTTTCCCATACAGCCACCATAGGGCTACCATTCATCCACCATTCATCTACCATTCATCCACCACTCATCTACCATTCATCTACCATAGAGCCACCATTCATCTACCGTAGAGCCACCATTCATCTACCATAGAGCTACCTTTCATCTAACATAGACCCACCATTCATATCTACCATAGAGCCACCATTCTCCTACCATAGAGCCACCATTCATCTACCATAGAGCCACCATTCATCTACCATAGAGCCACCATTCATCTACCATAGAGCCACCATTCATCTACCATAGAGCCAACATTCATCTACCATAGAGCTGCCATTCATCTACCATTCATCCACCACTCATCTACCATAGAGCCACCATTCATCTACCATAAAGCCACCATTCATCTATCATAGGGCCACATTTCATCTACCATGAAACTACCATTCATCTACCATTCATCCACCACTCATCTACCATTCATCTACCATAGAGCCACCATTCATCTACCATAGAGCCACCATACATATCTACCATAGAGCCACAATTCTCCTACCATAGAGCCACCATTCATCTACCATAGAGCCACCATTCATCTACCATAGAGCTACCATTCATCTACCATAGAGCCACCATTCATCTACCATAGAGCCACCATTCATCTACCATAGAGCCATCATTCATCTACCATAGAGTCGCCATTCATCTTCCATAGAGTCGCCATTCATCTACCATAGAGCCGCCATTCATCTACCATAGAGCCACCATTCATCTACCATAGAGCCACCATTCATCTACCATAGAGCCACCATTCATCTACCATAGGGCTACCATAGGGCTACCATTCATCTACCATTCATCCACTATTCATCTACCAAAGAGCCACCATTTATCTACCATAGAGCCACCATTCATCTACCATAGAGCCACCATTCATCCACCACTCATCTACCATTCATCTACCATCGAGCCACCATTCATCTACCCTGGAGCCACCATTCATCTAACATAGAGCCACCATTCATCTACCATAGAGCCACCATTCATCTACCATAAAGCCACCATTCATCTACCATAGAGCCACCATTCATCTACCATAGAGCCACCATTCATCTACCATAGAGCCACCATTCATCTACCATAGGGCTACCATTCATCTACCATTCATCCACCACTCATCTACCATTCATCTACCATAGAGCCACCATTCATCTACCATAGAGCCACCATTCATCTACCACTCATCTACCATTCATCTACCATAGAGCCACCATTCATCTACCATAGAGCCACCATTCATCTACCATAGAGCCATCATTCATCTACCATAGGGCTACCATTCATCTACCATTCATCCACCACTCATCTACTATTCATCTACCCTAGAGCCACCATTCATCTAACATAGAGCCACCATTCATCTACCATAGAGCCACCATTCATCTACCATAAAGCCACTATTCATCTACCATAGAGCCACCATTCATCTACCATAGAGCCACCATTCATCTACCACTCATCTACCATTCATCTACCATAGAGCCACCATTCATCTACCATAGAGCCACCATTCATCTACCATAGAGCCATCATTCATCTACCATAGGGCTACCATTCATCTACCATTCATCCACCACTCATCTACTATTCATCTACCCTAGAGCCACCATTCATCTAACATAGAGCCACCATTCATCTACCATAGAGCCACCATTCATCTACCATAAAGCCACTATTCATCTACCATAGAGCCACCATTCATCTACCATAGAGCCACCATTCATCTACCATAGGGCTACCATTCATCTACCATTCATCTACCATTCATCCACTATCCACCATTCATCTACCATTCATCTACCATTCATCCACTATCCACTATTCATCTACCATAGAGCCACCATTCATCCACCACTCATCTACCATTCATCTACCATAGAGCCACCATTCATCTACCATAGAGCCACCATTCATCTACCATAGAGCCACCATTCATCTACCATAGAGCCACTATTCATCTACCATAGGGCTACCATTCATCTACCATTCATCCACCACTCATCTACCATTCATATACCATAGAGCCACCATTCATCTACCATAGAGCCACCATTCATCTACCATAGAGCCACCATTCATCTACCATAGTGCTACCATTCATCTACCTTAGAGCCACCATTCATCTACCATAGAGCCAACATTCATCTACCATAGGGCTACCATTCATCTACCATTCATCCACCACTCATCTACCATTCATCTACCATAGAGCCACCATTCATCTACCGTAGAGCCACCATTCATCTACCATAGAGCTACCTTTCATCTAACATAGACCCACCATTCATATCTACCATAGAGCCACCATTCTCCTACCATAGAGCCACCATTCATCTACCATAGAGCCACTATTCATCTACCATAGAGCCACCATTCATCTACCATAGAGCCACCATTCATCTACCATAGAGCCACAATTCATCTACCATAGAGCCACCATTCATCCACCACTCATCTACCATTCATCCACCATAGAGCCACCATTCATATACCATAGAGCCACCATTCATCTACCATAGAGCCACCATTCATCTATCATAGAGCCACCTTTCATCTACCAAAGCGCTACCATTCATCTACCATAGAGCCACCATTCATCTACCATAGAGCCAACATTCATCTACCATAGAGCCACCATTCATCTACCATAGAGCCACCATTCATCAACCATAGAGCCCCCATTCATCTACCATAGGGCTATCATTCATCTACCATTCATCCACCACTCATCTACCATTCAACTACCTTAGAGCCACCATTCATCTACCATAGAGCCACCAATCATTTACCATAGAGCCACCATTCATCTACTATAGAGCCACCATTCATCTACCATAAGGCTACCATTCATCTACCATTCATCAACCACTCATCTACCATTCATCTACCATAGAGCCACCATTCATCTACCATAGAGCCACCATTCATCTACCATAGAGCCACCATTCATCTACCATAGAGCCGCCATTCATCTACCATAGAACCACCATTCATCCACCACTCATCTACCATTCATCTACCATAGAGCCACCATTCATCTACCATAGAGCCACCATTCATCTACCATAGAGCCACCATTCATCAACCATAGAGCCACCATTCATCTACCATAGGGCTACCATTCATCTACCATTCATCCACCACTCATCTACCATTCATCTACCTTAGAGCCACCATTCATCTACCATAGAGCCACCATTCATCTACCATAGAGCCACCATTCATCTACCATTGGGCTACCATTCATCTACCATTCATCCACCACTCATCTACCATTCATCTACCCTAGAGCCATCATTCATCTACCATAGAGCCACCATTCATCTAACATAGAGCCACCATGAAGCTACCATTCATCTACCATTCATCCACCACTCATCTACCATTCATCTACCATAGAGCCACTATTCACCTACCATAGAGCCACCATTCATCTACCATAGAGCCACCATTCATCTACCATAGAGCCAACATTCATCTACCATAGAGCTGCCATTCATCTACCATTCATCCACCACTCATCTACCATAGAGCCACCATTCATCTACCATAAAGCCACCATTCATCTATCATAGGGCCACATTTCATCTACCATGAAACTACCATTCATCTACCATTCATCCACCACTCATCTACCATTCATCTACCATAGAGCCACCATTCATCTACCATAGAGCCACCATTCATCTACCATAGAGCCACCATACATATCTACCATAGAGCCACAATTCTCCTACCATAGAGCCACCATTCATCTACCATAGAGCCACCATTCATCTACCATAGAGCCACCATTCATCTTCCATAGAGTCGCCATTCATCCACCACTCATCTACCATTCATCTACCATCGAGCCACCATTCATCTACCCTAGAGCCACCATTCATCTAACATAACGCAACCATTCATCTACCATAGAGCCACCATTCATCTACCATAAAGCCACCATTCATCTACCATAGAGCCACCATTCATCTACCATAGAGCCACCATTCATCTACCATAGGGCTACCATTCATCTACCATTCATCTACCATTCATCCACTATCCACCATTCATCTACCATTCATCTACCATTCATCCACTATCCACCATTCATCTACCATAGAGCCACCATTCATCCACCACTCATCTACCATTCATCTATTATAGAGCCACCATTCATCTACCATAGAGCCACCATTCATCTACCATAGAGCCATCATTCATCTACCATTCATCCACCACTCATCTACCATTCATCTATTATAGAGCCACCATTCATCTACCATAGAGCCACCATTCATCTACCATAGAGTCACCATTCATCTACCATAGGGCTACCATTCATCTACCATTCATCTACCATTCATCCACTATCCACCATTCATCTACCATTCATCCACTCTCCACCATTCATCTACCATAGAGCCACCATTCATCCACCACTCATCTACCATTCATCTACCATAGAGCCACCATTCATCTACCATAGAGCCACCATTCATCTACCATAGAGCCACCATTCATCTACCATAGAGCCACCATTCATCTACCATAGGGCTACCATTCATCTACCATTCATCCACCACTCATCTACCATTCATCTACCATAGAGCCACCATTCATCTACCATAGAGCCACCATTCATCTACCACTCATCTACCATTCATCTACCATAGAGCCACCATTCATCTACCATAGAGCCACCATTCATCTACCATAGAGCCATCATTCATCTACCATAGGGCTACCATTCATCTACCATTCATCCACCACTCATCTACTATTCATCTACCCTAGAGCCACCATTCATCTAACATAGAGCCACCATTCATCTACCATAGAGCCACCATTCATCTACCATAAAGCCACCATTCATCTACCATAGAGCCACCATTCATCTACCATAGAGCCACCATTCATCTACCATAGGGCTACCATTCATCTACCATTCATCTACCATTCATCCACTATCCACCATTCATCTACCATTCATCTACCATTCATCCACTATCCACCATTCATCTACCATAGAGCCACCATTCATCCACCACTCATCTACCATTCATCTACCATAGAGCCACCATTCATCTACCATAGTGCTACCATTCATCTACCTTAGAGCCACCATTCATCTACCATAGAGCCATCATTCATCTACCATAGGGCTACCATTCATCTACCATAGAACCATCACTCATCTCCCATAGGGCTACCATTCCTTTCCCATACAGCCACCATAGGGCTACCATTCTTCCACCATTCATCTACCATTCATCCACCACTCATCTACCATTCATCTACCATAGAGCCACCATTCATCTACCGTAGAGCCACCATTCATCTACCATAGAGCTACCTTTCATCTAACATAGACCCACCATTCATATCTACCATAGAGCCACCATTCTCCTACCATAGAGCCACCATTCATCTACCATAGAGCCACCATTCATCTACCATAGAGCCACCATTCATCTACCATAGAGCCACCATTCATCTACCATAGAACCATCACTCATCTCCCATAGGGCTACCATTCCTTTCCCATACAGCCACCATAGGGCTACCATTCATCCACCATTCATCTACCATTCATCCACCACTCATCTACCATTCATCTACCATAGAGCCACCATTCATCTACCGTAGAGCCACCATTCATCTACCATAGAGCTACCTTTCATCTAACATAGACCCACCATTCATATCTACCATAGAGCCACCATTCTCCTACCATAGAGCCACCATTCATCTACCATAGAGCCACCATTCATCTACCATAGAGCCACCATTCATCTACCATAGAGCCACCATTCATCTACCATAGAGCTACCTTTCATCTAACATAGACCCACCATTCATATCTACCATAGAGCCACCATTCTCCTACCATAGAGCCACCATTCATCTACCATAGAGCCACCATTCATCTACCATAGAGCCACCATTCATCTACCATAGAGCCACCATTCATCTACCATAGAACCATCACTCATCTCCCATAGGGCTACCATTCCTTTCCCATACAGCCACCATAGGGCTACCATTCATCCACCATTCATCTACCATTCATCCACCACTCATCTACCATTCATCTACCATAGAGCCACCATTCATCTACCGTAGAGCCACCATTCATCTACCATAGAGCTACCTTTCATCTAACATAGACCCACCATTCATATCTACCATAGAGCCACCATTCTCCTACCATAGAGCCACCATTCATCTACCATAGAGCCACCATTCATCTACCATAGAGCCACCATTCATCTACCATAGAGCCACCATTCATCTACCATAGAGCCAACATTCATCTACCATAGAGCTGCCATTCATCTACCATTCATCCACCACTCATCTACCATAGAGCCACCATTCATCTACCATAAAGCCACCATTCATCTATCATAGGGCCACATTTCATCTACCATGAAACTACCATTCATCTACCATTCATCCACCACTCATCTACCATTCATCTACCATAGAGCCACCATTCATCTACCATAGAGCCACCATTCATCTACCATAGAGCCACCATTTCATCTACCATAGAGCCACCATACATATCTACCATAGAGCCACAATTCTCCTACCATAGAGCCACCATTCATCTACCATAGAGCCACCATTCATCTACCATAGAGCTACCATTCATCTACCATAGAGCCACCATTCATCTACCATAGAGCCACCATTCATCTACCATAGAGCCATCATTCATCTACCATAGAGTCGCCATTCATCTTCCATAGAGTCGCCATTCATCTACCATAGAGCCGCCATTCATCTACCATAGAGCCACCATTCATCTACCATAGAGCCACCATTCATCTACCATAGAGCCACCATTCATCTACCATAGGGCTACCATAGGGCTACCATTCATCTACCATTCATCCACTATTCATCTACCAAAGAGCCACCATTTATCTACCATAGAGCCACCATTCATCTACCATAGAGCCACCATTCATCCACCACTCATCTACCATTCATCTACCATCGAGCCACCATTCATCTACCCTGGAGCCACCATTCATCTAACATAGAGCCACCATTCATCTACCATAGAGCCACCATTCATCTACCCTAAAGCCACCATTCATCTACCATAGAGCCACCATTCATCTACCATAGAGCCACCATTCATCTACCATAGGGCTACCATTCATCTACCATTCATCTACCATTCATCCACTATCCACTATCCACCATTCATCTACCATTCATCTACCATTCATCCACTATCCACCATTCATCTACCATAGAGCCACCATTCATCCACCACTCATCTACCATTCATCTACCATAGTGCCACCATTCATCTACCATAGAGACACCATTCATCTACCACTCATCTACCATTCATCTATTATAGAGCCACCATTCATCTACCATAGGGCTACCATTCATCTACCATTCATCCACCACTCATCTACCATTCATCTACCATAGAGCCACCATTCATCTACCATAGAGCCACCATTCATCTACCACTCATCTACCATTCATCTACCATAGAGCCACCATTCATCTACCATAGAGCCACCATTCATCTACCATAGAGCCATCATTCATCTACCATAGGGCTACCATTCATCTACCATTCATCCACCACTCATCTACTATTCATCTACCCTAGAGCCACCATTCATCTAACATAGAGCCACCATTCATCTACCATAGAGCCACCATTCATCTACCATGAAGCCACCATTCATCTACCATAGAGCCACCATTCATCTACCATAGAGCCACCATTCATCTACCATAGGGCTACCATTCATCTACCATTCATCTACCATTCATCCACTATCCACCATTCATCTACCATTCATCTACCATTCATCCACTATCCACCATTCATCTACCATAGAGCCACCATTCATCCACCACTCATCTACCATTCATCTACCATAGAGCCACCATTCATCTACCGTAGAGCCACCATTCATCTACCATAGAGCTACCTTTCATCTAACATAGACCCACCATTCATATCTACCATAGAGCCACCATTCTCCTACCATAGAGCCACCATTCATCTACCATAGAGCCACCATTCATCTACCATAGAGCCACCATTCATCTACCATAGAGCCACCATTCATCTACCATAGAGCCACAATTCATCTACCATAGAGCCACCATTCATCCACCACTCATCTACCATTCATCCACCATAGAGCCACCATTCATATACCATAGAGCCACCATTCATCTACCATAGAGCCACCATTCATCTATCATAGAGCCACCTTTCATCTACCAAAGCGCTTCCATTCATCTACCATAGAGCCACCATTCATCTACCATAGAGCCACCATTCATCTACCATAGAGCCACCATTCATCAACCATAGAGCCACCATTCATCTACTATAGGGCTATCATTCATCTACCATTCATCCACCACTCATCTACCATTCAACTACCTTAGAGCCACCATTCATCTACCATAGAGCCACCAATCATTTACCATAGAGCCACTATTCATCTACTATAGAGCCACCATTCATCTACCATAAGGCTACCATTCATCTACCATTCATCTACCATAGAGCCACCATTCATCTACCATAGAGCCACCATTCATCCACCACGCATCTACCATTCATCTACCATAGAGCCACCATTCATCTACCATAGAGCCACCATTCATCTACCATAGAGCCACCATTCATCTACCATAGAGCCGCCATTTATCTACCATAGAGCCACCATTCATCCACTACTCATCTACCATTCATCTACTATAGAGCCACCATTCATTTACCATAGAGCCACCATTCATCTACCATAGAGCCACCATTCATTTACCATAGAGCCACCATTCATCTACCATAGAGCCACCATTCATCTACCATAGAGCCACCATTCATCTACCATTGGGCTACCATTCATCTACCATTCATCCACCACTCATCTACCATTCATCCTACCATAGAGCCACCATTCATCTACCATAGAGCCACCATTCATCTACCATTGGGCTACCATTCATCTACCATTCATCCACCACTCATCTACCATTCATCTACCATAGAGCCACCATTCATCTACCATAGAGCCACCATTCATCTAACATAGAGCCACCATGAAGCTACCATTCATCTACCATTCATCCACCACTCATCTACCATTCATCTACCATAGAGCCACCATTCATCTACCATAGAGCCATCATTCATCTACCATAGGGCTACCATTCATCTACCATTCATCCACCACTCATCTACCATTCATCTACCATAGAGCCACCATTCATCTACCGTAGAGCCACCATTCATCTACCATAGAGCTACCTTTCATCTAACATAGACCCACCATTCATATCTACCATAGAGCCACCATTCTCCTACCATAGAGCCACCATTCATCTACCATAGAGCCACCTTTCATCTACCATAGAGCCACCATTCATCTACCATAGAGCCACCATTCATCTACCATAGAGCCAACATTCATCTACCATAGAGCTGCCATTCATCTACCATTCATCCACCACTCATCTACCATAGAGCCACCATTCATCTACCATAAAGCCACCATTCATCTATCATAGGGCCACATTTCATCTACCATGAAACTACCATTCATCTACTATTCATCTACCACTCATCTACCATTCATCTACCATAGAGCCACCATTCATCTACCATAGAGCCACCATTCATCTACCATAGAGCCACCATACATATCTACCATAGAGCCACAATTCTCCTACCATAGAGCCACCATTCATCTACCATAGAGCCACCATTCATCTACCATAGAGCCACCATTCATCTACCATAGAGCCACCATTCATCTACCATAGAGCCACCATTCATCTACCATAGAGCCATCATTCATCTACCATAGAGTCGCCATTCATCTTCAATAGAGTCGCCATTCATCTACCATAGAGCCGCCATTCATCTACCATAGAGCCACCATTCATCTACCATAGAGCCACCATTCATCTACCATAGAGCCACCATTCATCTACCATAGGGCTACCATAGGGCTACCATTCATCTACCATTCATCCACTATTCATCTACCAAAGAGCCACCATTTATCTACCATAGAGCCACCATTCATCTACCATAGAGCCACCATTCATCCACCACTCATCTACCATTCATCTACCATCGAGCCACCATTCATCTACCCTAAAGCCACCATTCATCTAACATAGAGCCACCATTCACCTACCATAGAGCCACCATTCATCTACCATAAAGCCACCATTCATCTACCATAGAGCCACCATTCATCTACCATAGAGCCACCATTCATCTACCATAGGGCTACAATTCATCTACCATTCATCTACTATTCATCCACTATCCACCATTCATCTACCATTCATCTACCATTCATCCACTATCCACCATTCATCTACCATAGAGCCACCATTCATCCACCACTCATCTACCATTCATCTACCATAGAGACTCCATTCATCTACCACTCATCTACCATTCATCTATTATAGAGCCACCATTCATCTACCATAGAGCCACCATTCATCTACCATAGAGCCATCATTCATCTACCATTCATCCACCACTCATCTACTATTCATCTACCCTAGAGCCACCATTCATCTAACATAGAGCCACCATTCATCTACCATAAAGCCACCATTCATCTACCATAGAGCCACCATTCATCTACCATAGAGCCACCATTCATCTACCATAGGGCTACCATTCATCTACCATTCATCTACCATTCATCCACTATCCACCATTCATCTACCATTCATCCACTATCCACCATTCATCTACCATAGAGCCACCATTCATCTACCATAGAGCCACCATTCATCTACCATAGAGCCACCATTCATCTACCATAGAGCCACCATTCATCTACCATAGGGCTACCATTCATCTACCATTCATCCACCACTCATCTACCATTCATCTACCATAGAGCCACCATTCATCTACCATAGAGCCACCATTCATCTACCATAGGGCTACCATTCATCTACCATTCATCTACCATTCATCCACTATCCACCATTCATCTACCATTCATCTACCATTCATCCACTATCCACCATTCATCTACCATAGAGCCACCATTCATCCACCACTCATCTACCATTCATCTACCATAGAGCCACCATTCATCTACCATAGTGCTACCATTCATCTACCTTAGAGCCACCATTCATCTACCATAGAGCCATCATTCATCTACCATAGGGCTACCATTGATCTACCATTCATCCACCACTCATCTACCATTCATCTACCATAGAGCCACCATTCATCTACCGTAGAGCCACCATTCATCTACCATAGAGCTACCTTTCATCTAACATAGACCCACCATTCATATCTACCATAGAGCCACCATTCTCCTACCATAGAGCCACCATTCATCTACCATAGAGCCACCATTCATCTACCATAGAGCCACCATTCATCTACCATAGAGCCACCATTCATCTACCATAGAGCCACAATTCATCTACCATAGAGCCACCATTCATCCACCACTCATCTACCATTCATCCACCATAGAGCCACCATTCATCTACCATAGAGCCACCATTCATCTACCATAGAGCCACCATTCATCTACCATAGAGCCACCATTCATCTACCATAGAGCCATCATTCATCTACCATAGAGTCGCCATTCATCTTCAATAGAGTCGCAATTCATCTACCATAGAGCCGCCATTCATCTACCATAGAGCCACCATTCATCTACCATATAGCCACCATTCATCTACCATAGAGCCACCATTCATCTACCATAGGGCTACCATAGGGCTACCATTCATCTACCATTCATCCACTATTCATCTACCAAAGAGCCACCATTTATCTACCATAGAGCCACCATTCATCTACCATAGAGCCACCATTCATCCACCACTCATCTACCATTCATCTACCATCGAGCCACCATTCATCTACCCTAGAGCCACCATTCATCTAACATAGAGCCACCATTCACCTACCATAGAGCCACCATTCATCTACCATAAAGCCACCATTCATCTACCATAGAGCCACCATTCATCTACCATAGAGCCACCATTCATCTACCATAGGGCTACCATTCATCTACCATTCATCTACTATTCATCCACTATCCACCATTCATCTACCATTCATCTACCATTCATCCACTATCCACCATTCATCTACCATAGAGCCACCATTCATCCACCACTCATCTACCATTCATCTACCATAGAGACTCCATTCATCTACCACTCATCTACCATTCATCTACCATAGAGCCACCATTCATCTACCATAGAGCCACCATTCATCTACCACTCATCTACCATTCATCTACCATAGAGCCACCATGCATCTACCATAGAGCCACCATTCATCTACCATAGAGCCATCATTCATCTACCATAGGGCTACCATTCATCTACCATTCATCCACCACTCATCTACTATTCATCTACCCTAGAGCCACCATTCATCTAACATAGAGCCACCATTCATCTACCATAGAGCCACCATTCATCTACCATAAAGCCACCATTCATCTACCATAGAGCCACCATTCATCTACCATAGAGCCACCATTCATCTACCATAGGGCTACCATTCATCTACCATTCATCTACCATTCATCCACTATCCACCATTCATCTACCATTCATCTACCATTCATCCACTATCCACCATTCATCTACCATAGAGCCACCATTCATCCACCACTCATCTACCATTCATCTACCATAGAGCCACCATTCATCTACCATAGTGCTACCATTCATCTACCTTAGAGCCACCATTCATCTACCATAGAGCCATCATTCATCTACCATAGGGCTACCATTCATCTACCATAGAACCATCACTCATCTCCCATAGGGCTACCATTCCTTTCCCATACAGCCACCATAGGGCTACCATTCTTCCACCATTCATCTACCATTCATCCACCACTCATCTACCATTCATCTACCATAGAGCCACCATTCATCTACCGTAGAGCCACCATTCATCTACCATAGAGCTACCTTTCATCTAACATAGACCCACCATTCATATCTACCATAGAGCCACCATTCTCCTACCATAGAGCCACCATTCATCTACCATAGAGCCACCATTCATCTACCATAGAGCCACCATTCATCTACCATAGAGCCACCATTCATCTACCATAGAACCATCACTCATCTCCCATAGGGCTACCATTCCTTTCCCATACAGCCACCATAGGGCTACCATTCATCCACCATTCATCTACCATTCATCCACCACTCATCTACCATTCATCTACCATAGAGCCACCATTCATCTACCGTAGAGCCACCATTCATCTACCATAGAGCTACCTTTCATCTAACATAGACCCACCATTCATATCTACCATAGAGCCACCATTCTCCTACCATAGAGCCACCATTCATCTACCATAGAGCCACCATTCATCTACCATAGAGCCACCATTCATCTACCATAGAGCCACCATTCATCTACCATAGAGCCAACATTCATCTACCATAGAGCTGCCATTCATCTACCATTCATCCACCACTCATCTACCATAGAGCCACCATTCATCTACCATAAAGCCACCATTCATCTATCATAGGGCCACATTTCATCTACCATGAAACTACCATTCATCTACCATTCATCCACCACTCATCTACCATTCATCTACCATAGAGCCACCATTCATCTACCATAGAGCCACCATTCATCTACCATAGAGCCACCATACATATCTACCATAGAGCCACAATTCTCCTACCATAGAGCCACCATTCATCTACCATAGAGCCACCATTCATCTACCATAGAGCTACCATTCATCTACCATAGAGCCACCATTCATCTACCATAGAGCCACCATTCATCTACCATAGAGCCATCATTCATCTACCATAGAGTCGCCATTCATCTTCCATAGAGTCGCCATTCATCTACCATAGAGCCGCCATTCATCTACCATAGAGCCACCATTCATCTACCATAGAGCCACCATTCATCTACCATAGAGCCACCATTCATCTACCATAGGGCTACCATAGGGCTACCATTCATCTACCATTCATCCACTATTCATCTACCAAAGAGCCACCATTTATCTACCATAGAGCCACCATTCATCTACCATAGAGCCACCATTCATCCACCACTCATCTACCATTCATCTACCATCGAGCCACCATTCATCTACCCTGGAGCCACCATTCATCTAACATAGAGCCACCATTCATCTACCATAGAGCCACCATTCATCTACCATAAAGCCACCATTCATCTACCATAGAGCCACCATTCATCTACCATAGAGCCAACATTCATCTACCATAGAGCCACCATTCATCTACCATAGGGCTACCATTCATCTACCATTCATCCACCACTCATCTACCATTCATCTACCATAGAGCCACCATTCATCTACCATAGAGCCACCATTCATCTACCACTCATCTACCATTCATCTACCATAGAGCCACCATTCATCTACCATAGAGCCACCATTCATCTACCATAGAGCCATCATTCATCTACCATAGGGCTACCATTCATCTACCATTCATCCACCACTCATCTACTATTCATCTACCCTAGAGCCACCATTCATCTAACATAGAGCCACCATTCATCTACCATAGAGCCACCTTTCATCTACCATAAAGCCACTATTCATCTACCATAGAGCCACCATTCATCTACCATAGAGCCACCATTCATCTACCACTCATCTACCATTCATCTACCATAGAGCCACCATTCATCTACCATAGAGCCACCATTCATCTACCATAGAGCCATCATTCATCTACCATAGGGCTACCATTCATCTACCATTCATCCACCACTCATCTACTATTCATCTACCCTAGAGCCACCATTCATCTAACATAGAGCCACCATTCATCTACCATAGAGCCACCATTCATCTACCATAAAGCCACTATTCATCTACCATAGAGCCACCATTCATCTACCATAGAGCCACCATTCATCTACCATAGGGCTACCATTCATCTACCATTCATCTACCATTCATCCACTATCCACCATTCATCTACCATTCATCTACCATTCATCCACTATCCACTATTCATCTACCATAGAGCCACCATTCATCCACCACTCATCTACCATTCATCTACCATAGAGCCACCATTCATCTACCATAGAGCCACCATTCATCTACCATAGAGCCACCATTCATCTACCATAGAGCCACTATTCATCTACCATAGGGCTACCATTCATCTACCATTCATCCACCACTCATCTACCATTCATATACCATAGAGCCACCATTCATCTACCATAGAGCCACCATTCATCTACCATAGAGCCACCATTCATCTACCATAGTGCTACCATTCATCTACCTTAGAGCCACCATTCATCTACCATAGAGCCAACATTCATCTACCATAGGGCTACCATTCATCTACCATTCATCCACCACTCATCTACCATTCATCTACCATAGAGCCACCATTCATCTACCGTAGAGCCACCATTCATCTACCATAGAGCTACCTTTCATCTAACATAGACCCACCATTCATATCTACCATAGAGCCACCATTCTCCTACCATAGAGCCACCATTCATCTACCATAGAGCCACTATTCATCTACCATAGAGCCACCATTCATCTACCATAGAGCCACCATTCATCTACCATAGAGCCACAATTCATCTACCATAGAGCCACCATTCATCCACCACTCATCTACCATTCATCCACCATAGAGCCACCATTCATATACCATAGAGCCACCATTCATCTACCATAGAGCCACCATTCATCTATCATAGAGCCACCTTTCATCTACCAAAGCGCTACCATTCATCTACCATAGAGCCACCATTCATCTACCATAGAGCCAACATTCATCTACCATAGAGCCACCATTCATCTACCATAGAGCCACCATTCATCAACCATAGAGCCCCCATTCATCTACCATAGGGCTATCATTCATCTACCATTCATCCACCACTCATCTACCATTCAACTACCTTAGAGCCACCATTCATCTACCATAGAGCCACCAATCATTTACCATAGAGCCACCATTCATCTACTATAGAGCCACCATTCATCTACCATAAGGCTACCATTCATCTACCATTCATCAACCACTCATCTACCATTCATCTACCATAGAGCCACCATTCATCTACCATAGAGCCACCATTCATCTACCATAGAGCCACCATTCATCTACCATAGAGCCGCCATTCATCTACCATAGAACCACCATTCATCCACCACTCATCTACCATTCATCTACCATAGAGCCACCATTCATCTACCATAGAGCCACCATTCATCTACCATAGAGCCACCATTCATCTACCATAGAGCCACCATTCATCTACCATAGGGCTACCATAGGGCTACCATTCATCTACCATTCATCCACTATTCATCTACCAAAGAGCCACCATTTATCTACCATAGAGCCACCATTCATCTACCATAGAGCCACCATTCATCCACCACTCATCTACCATTCATCTGCCATCGAGCCACCATTCATCTACCCTGGAGCCACCATTCATCTAACATAGAGCCACCATTCATCTACCATAGAGCCACCATTCATCTACCCTAAAGCCACCATTCATCTACCATAGAGCCACCATTAATCTACCATAGAGCCACCATTCATCTACCATAGGGCTACCATTCATCTACCATTCATCTACCATTCATCCACTATCCACTATCCACCATTCATCTACCATTCATCTACCATTCATCCACTATCCACCATTCATCTACCATAGAGCCACCATTCATCCACCACTCATCTACCATTCATCTACCATAGTGCCACCATTCATCTACCATAGAGACACCATTCATCTACCACTCATCTACCATTCATCTATTATAGAGCCACCATTCATCTACCATAGGGCTACCATTCATCTACCATTCATCCACCACTCATCTACCATTCATCTACCATAGAGCCACCATTCATCTACCATAGAGCCACCATTCATCTACCACTCATCTACCATTCATCTACCATAGAGCCACCATTCATCTACCATAGAGCCACCATTCATCTACCATAGAGCCATCATTCATCTACCATAGGGCTACCATTCATCTACCATTCATCCACCACTCATCTACTATTCATCTACCCTAGAGCCACCATTCATCTAACATAGAGCCACCATTCATCTACCATAGAGCCACCATTCATCTACCATGAAGCCACCATTCATCTACCATAGAGCCACCATTCATCTACCATAGAGCCACCATTCATCTACCATAGGGCTACCATTCATCTACCATTCATCTACCATTCATCCACTATCCACCATTCATCTACCATTCATCTACCATTCATCCACTATCCACCATTCATCTACCATAGAGCCACCATTCATCCACCACTCATCTACCATTCATCTACCATAGAGCCACCATTCATCTACCATAGTGCTACCATTCATCTACCTTAGAACCACCATTCATTTACCATAGAGCCATCATTCATCTACCATAGGGCTACCATTCATCTACCATTCATCCACCACTCATCTACCATTCATCTACCATAGAGCCACCATTCATCTACCGTAGAGCCACCATTCATCTACCATAGAGCTACCTTTCATCTAACATAGACCCACCATTCATATCTACCATAGAGCCACCATTCTCCTACCATAGAGCCACCATTCATCTACCATAGAGCCACCATTCATCTACCATAGAGCCACCATTCATCTACCATAGAGCCACCATTCATCTACCATAGAGCCACAATTCATCTACCATAGAGCCACCATTCATCCACCACTCATCTACCATTCATCCACCATAGAGCCACCATTCATATACCATAGAGCCACCATTCATCTACCATAGAGCCACCATTCATCTATCATAGAGCCACCTTTCATCTACCAAAGCGCTACCATTCATCTACCATAGAGCCACCATTCATCTACCATAGAGCCAACATTCATCTACCATAGAGCCACCATTCATCTACCATAGAGCCACCATTCATCAACCATAGAGCCACCATTCATCTACTATAGGGCTATCATTCATCTACCATTCATCCACCACTCATCTACCATTCAACTACCTTAGAGCCACCATTCATCTACCATAGAGCCACCAATCATTTACCATAGAGCCACCATTCATCTACTATAGAGCCACCATTCATCTACCATAAGGCTACCATTCATCTACCATTCATCTACCATAGAGCCACCATTCATCTACCATAGAGCCACCATTCATCCACCACGCATCTACCATTCATCTACCATAGAGCCACCATTCATCTACCATAGAGCCACCATTCATCTACCATAGAGCCACCATTCATCTACCATAGAGCCGCCATTTATCTACCATAGAGCCACCATTCATCCACTACTCATCTACCATTCATCTACTATAGAGCCACCATTCATTTACCATAGAGCCACCATTCATCTACCATAGAGCCACCATTCATTTACCATAGAGCCACCATTCATCTACCATAGAGCCACCATTCATCTACCATAGAGCCACCATTCATCTACCATTGGGCTACCATTCATCTACCATTCATCCACCACTCATCTACCATTCATCCTACCATAGAGCCACCATTCATCTACCATAGAGCCACCATTCATCTACCATTGGGCTACCATTCATCTACCATTCATCCACCACTCATCTACCATTCATCTACCATAGAGCCACCATTCATCTACCATAGAGCCACCATTCATCTAACATAGAGCCACCATGAAGCTACCATTCATCTACCATTCATCCACCACTCATCTACCATTCATCTACCATAGAGCCACCATTCATCTACCATAGAGCCATCATTCATCTACCATAGGGCTACCATTCATCTACCATTCATCCACCACTCATCTACCATTCATCTACCATAGAGCCACCATTCATCTACCGTAGAGCCACCATTCATCTACCATAGAGCTACCTTTCATCTAACATAGACCCACCATTCATATCTACCATAGAGCCACCATTCTCCTACCATAGAGCCACCATTCATCTACCATAGAGCCACCTTTCATCTACCATAGAGCCACCATTCATCTACCATAGAGCCACCATTCATCTACCATAGAGCCAACATTCATCTACCATAGAGCTGCCATTCATCTACCATTCATCCACCACTCATCTACCATAGAGCCACCATTCATCTACCATAAAGCCACCATTCATCTATCATAGGGCCACATTTCATCTACCATGAAACTACCATTCATCTACTATTCATCTACCACTCATCTACCATTCATCTACCATAGAGCCACCATTCATCTACCATAGAGCCACCATTCATCTACCATAGAGCCACCATACATATCTACCATAGAGCCACAATTCTCCTACCATAGAGCCACCATTCATCTACCATAGAGCCACCATTCATCTACCATAGAGCCACCATTCATCTACCATAGAGCCACCATTCATCTACCATAGAGCCACCATTCATCTACCATAGAGCCATCATTCATCTACCATAGAGTCGCCATTCATCTTCAATAGAGTCGCCATTCATCTACCATAGAGCCGCCATTCATCTACCATAGAGCCACCATTCATCTACCATAGAGCCACCATTCATCTACCATAGAGCCACCATTCATCTACCATAGGGCTACCATAGGGCTACCATTCATCTACCATTCATCCACTATTCATCTACCAAAGAGCCACCATTTATCTACCATAGAGCCACCATTCATCTACCATAGAGCCACCATTCATCCACCACTCATCTACCATTCATCTACCATCGAGCCACCATTCATCTACCCTAAAGCCACCATTCATCTAACATAGAGCCACCATTCACCTACCATAGAGCCACCATTCATCTACCATAAAGCCACCATTCATCTACCATAGAGCCACCATTCATCTACCATAGAGCCACCATTCATCTACCATAGGGCTACAATTCATCTACCATTCATCTACTATTCATCCACTATCCACCATTCATCTACCATTCATCTACCATTCATCCACTATCCACCATTCATCTACCATAGAGCCACCATTCATCCACCACTCATCTACCATTCATCTACCATAGAGACTCCATTCATCTACCACTCATCTACCATTCATCTATTATAGAGCCACCATTCATCTACCATAGAGCCACCATTCATCTACCATAGAGCCATCATTCATCTACCATTCATCCACCACTCATCTACTATTCATCTACCCTAGAGCCACCATTCATCTAACATAGAGCCACCATTCATCTACCATAAAGCCATCATTCATCTACCATAGAGCCACCATTCATCTACCATAGAGCCACCATTCATCTACCATAGGGCTACCATTCATCTACCATTCATCTACCATTCATCCACTATCCACCATTCATCTACCATTCATCCACTATCCACCATTCATCTACCATAGAGCCACCATTCATCTACCATAGAGCCACCATTCATCTACCATAGAGCCACCATTCATCTACCATAGAGCCACCATTCATCTACCATAGGGCTACCATTCATCTACCATTCATCCACCACTCATCTACCATTCATCTACCATAGAGCCACCATTCATCTACCATAGAGCCACCATTCATCTACCATAGGGCTACCATTCATCTACCATTCATCTACCATTCATCCACTATCCACCATTCATCTACCATTCATCTACCATTCATCCACTATCCACCATTCATCTACCATAGAGCCACCATTCATCCACCACTCATCTACCATTCATCTACCATAGAGCCACCATTCATCTACCATAGTGCTACCATTCATCTACCTTAGAGCCACCATTCATCTACCATAGAGCCATCATTCATCTACCATAGGGCTACCATTCATCTACCATTCATCCACCACTCATCTACCATTCATCTACCATAGAGCCACCATTCATCTACCGTAGAGCCACCATTCATCTACCATAGAGCTACCTTTCATCTAACATAGACCCACCATTCATATCTACCATAGAGCCACCATTCTCCTACCATAGAGCCACCATTCATCTACCATAGAGCCACCATTCATCTACCATAGAGCCACCATTCATCTACCATAGAGCCACCATTCATCTACCATAGAGCCACAATTCATCTACCATAGAGCCACCATTCATCCACCACTCATCTACCATTCATCCACCATAGAGCCACCATTCATCTACCATAGAGCCACCATTCATCTACCATAGAGCCACCATTCATCTACCATAGAGCCACCATTCATCTACCATAGAGCCATCATTCATCTACCATAGAGTCGCCATTCATCTTCAATAGAGTCGCAATTCATCTACCATAGAGCCGCCATTCATCTACCATAGAGCCACCATTCATCTACCATATAGCCACCATTCATCTACCATAGAGCCACCATTCATCTACCATAGGGCTACCATAGGGCTACCATTCATCTACCATTCATCCACTATTCATCTACCAAAGAGCCACCATTTATCTACCATAGAGCCACCATTCATCTACCATAGAGCCACCATTCATCCACCACTCATCTACCATTCATCTACCATCGAGCCACCATTCATCTACCCTAGAGCCACCATTCATCTAACATAGAGCCACCATTCACCTACCATAGAGCCACCATTCATCTACCATAAAGCCACCATTCATCTACCATAGAGCCACCATTCATCTACCATAGAGCCACCATTCATCTACCATAGGGCTACCATTCATCTACCATTCATCTACTATTCATCCACTATCCACCATTCATCTACCATTCATCTACCATTCATCCACTATCCACCATTCATCTACCATAGAGCCACCATTCATCCACCACTCATCTACCATTCATCTACCATAGAGACTCCATTCATCTACCACTCATCTACCATTCATCTATTATAGAGCCACCATTCATCTACCATAGAGCCACCATTCATCTACCATAGAGCCATCATTCATCTACCATTCATCCACCACTCATCTACTATTCATCTACCCTAGAGCCACCATTCATCTAACATAGAGCCACCATTCATCTACCATAAAGCCACCATTCATCTACCATAGAGCCACCATTCATCTACCATAGAGCCACCATTCATCTACCATAGGGCTACCATTCATCTACCATTCATCTACCATTCATCCACTATCCACCATTCATCTACCATTCATCCACTATCCACCATTCATCTACCATAGAGCCACCATTCATCTACCATAGAGCCACCATTCATCTACCATAGAGCCACCATTCATCTACCATAGAGCCACCATTCATCTACCATAGGGCTACCATTCATCTACCATTCATCCACCACTCATCTACCATTCATCTACCATAGAGCCACCATTCATCTACCATAGAGCCACCATTCATCTACCATAGGGCTACCATTCATCTACCATTCATCTACCATTCATCCACTATCCACCATTCATCTACCATTCATCTACCATTCATCCACTATCCACCATTCATCTACCATAGAGCCACCATTCATCCACCACTCATCTACCATTCATCTACCATAGAGCCACCATTCATCTACCATAGTGCTACCATTCATCTACCTTAGAGCCACCATTCATCTACCATAGAGCCATCATTCATCTACCATAGGGCTACCATTCATCTACCATTCATCCACCACTCATCTACCATTCATCTACCATAGAGCCACCATTCATCTACCGTAGAGCCACCATTCATCTACCATAGAGCTACCTTTCATCTAACATAGACCCACCATTCATATCTACCATAGAGCCACCATTCTCCTACCATAGAGCCACCATTCATCTACCATAGAGCCACCATTCATCTACCATAGAGCCACCATTCATCTACCATAGAGCCACCATTCATCTACCATAGAGCCACAATTCATCTACCATAGAGCCACCATTCATCCACCACTCATCTACCATTCATCCACCATAGAGCCACCATTCATATACCATAGAGCCACCATTCATCTACCATAGAGCCACCATTCATCTATCATAGAGCCACCTTTCATCTACCAAAGCGCTACCATTCATCTACCATAGAGCCACCATTCATCTACCATAGAGCCAACATTCATCTACCATAGAGCCACCATTCATCTACCATAGAGCCACCATTCATCAACCATAGAGCCACCATTCATCTACCATAGAGCCACCATTCATCTACCATAGAGCCACCATTCATCTACCATTGGGCTACCATTCATCTACCATTCATCCACCACTCATCTACCATTCATCCTACCATAGAGCCACCATTCATCTACCATAGAGCCACCATTCATCTACCATTGGGCTACCATTCATCTACCATTCATCCACCACTCATCTACCATTCATCTACCATAGAGCCACCATTCATCTACCATAGAGCCACCATTCATCTAACATAGAGCCACGATGAAGCTACCATTCATCTACCATTCATCCACCACTCATCTACCATTCATCTACCATAGAGCCACCATTCATCTACCATAGAGCCACCATTCATCTACCATAGAGCCACCATTCATCTACCATAGAGCCAACATTCATCTACCATAGAGCTGCCATTCATCTACCATTCATCCACCACTCATCTACCATAGAGCCACCATTCAACTACCATAAAGCCACCATTCATCTATCATAGGGCCACATTTCATCTACCATGAAACTACCATTCATCTACCATTCATCCACCACTCATCTACCATTCATCTACCATAGAGCCACCATTCATCTAACATAGAGCCACCATTCATCTACCATAGAGCCACCATACATATCTACCATAGAGCCACAATTCTCCTACCATAGAGCCACCATTCATCTACCATAGAGCCATCATTCATCTACCATAGAGCCACCATTCATCTACCATAGAGCCACCATTCATCTACCATAGAGCCATCATTCATCTACCATAGAGTCGCCATTCATCTTCCATAGAGTCGCCATTCATCTACCATAGAGCCGCCATTCATCTACCATAGAGCCACCATTCATCTACCATAGAGCCACCATTCATCTACCATAGAGCCACCATTCATCTACCATAGGGCTACCATAGGGCTACCATTCATCTACCATTCATCCACTATTCATCTACCACAGAGCCACCATTTATCTACCATAGAGCCACCATTCATCTACCATAGAGCCACCATTCATCCACCACTCATCTACCATTCATCTACCATAGAGCCACCATTCATCTACCATAGTGCGACCATTCATCTACCTTAGAGCCACCATTCATCTACCAAAGAGCCATCATTCATCTACCATAGGGCTACCATTCATCTACCATTCATCCACCACTCATCTACCATTCATCTACCATAGAGCCACCATTCATCTACCGTAGAGCCACCATTCATCTACCATAGAGCTACCTTTCATCTAACATAGACCCACCATTCATATCTACCATAGAGCCACCATTCTCCTACCATAGAGCCACCATTCATCTACCATAGAGCCACCATTCATCTACCATAGAGCCACCATTCATCTACCATAGAGCCACCATTCATCTACCATAGAGCCACAATTCATCTACCATAGAGCCACCATTCATCCACCACTCATCTACCATTCATCCACCATAGAGCCACCATTCATATACCATAGAGCCACCATTCATCTACCATAGAGCCACCATTCATCTATCATAGAGCCACCTTTCATCTACCAAAGCGCTACCATTCATCTACCATAGAGCCACCATTCATCTACCATAGAGCCAACATTCATCTACCATAGAGCCACCATTCATCTACCATAGAGCCACCATTCATCAACCATAGAGCCACCATTCATCTACCATAGGGCTATCATTCATCTACCATTCATCCACCACTCATCTACCATTCAACTACCTTAGAGCCACCATTCATCTACCATAGAGCCACCAATCATTTACCATAGAGCCACCATTCATCTACTATAGAGCCACCATTCATCTACCATAAGGCTACCATTCATCTACCATTCATCTACCATAGAGCCACCATTCATCTACCATAGAGCCACCATTCATCCACCACTCATCTACCATTCATCTACCATAGAGCCACCATTCATCTACCATAGAGCCACCATTCATCTACCATAGAGCCACCATTCATCTACCATAGAGCCGCCATTTATCTACCATAGAGCCACCATTCATCCACTACTCATCTACCATTCATCTACTATAGAGCCACCATTCATTTACCATAGAGCCACCATTCATCTACCATAGAGCCACCATTCATTTACCATAGAGCCACCATTCATCTACCATAGAGCCAACATTCATCTACCATAGAGCCACCATTCATCTACCATAGAGCCACCATTCATCAACCATAGAGCCACCATTCATCTACCATAGGGCTATCATTCATCTACCATTCATCCACCACTCATCTACCATTCAACTACCTTAGAGCCACCATTCATCTACCATAGAGCCACCAATCATTTACCATAGAGCCACCATTCATCTACTATAGAGCCACCATTCATCTACCATAAGGCTACCATTCATCTACCATTCATCAACCACTCATCTACCATTCATCTACCATAGAGCCACCATTCATCTACCATAGAGCCACCATTCATCTACCATAGAGCCACCATTCATCTACCATAGAGCCGCCATTCATCTACCATAGAGCCACCATTCATCTACCATAGAGCCACCATTCATCTACCATAGAGCCACCATTCATCTACCATAGAGCCACCATTCATCAACCATAGAGCCACCATTCATCTACCATAATGGATGAATGGTAATTCATCTACCATTCATCCACCACTCATCTACCATTCATCTACCATTGGGCTACCATTCATCTACCATTCATCCACCACTCATCTACCATTCATCCTACCATAGAGCCACCATTCATCTACCATAGAGCCACCATTCATCTACCATTGGGCTACCATTCATCTACCATTCATCCACCACTCATCTACCATTCATCTACCATAGAGCCACCATTCATCTACCATAGAGCCAACATTCATCTAACATAGAGCCACCATGAAGCTACCATTCATCTACCATTCATACACCACTCATCTACCATTCATCTACCATAGAGCCACCATTCATCTACCATAGAGCCACCATTCATCTACCATAGAGCCACCATTCATCTACCATAGAGCCAACATTCATCTACCATAGAGCTGCCATTCATCTACCATTCATCCACCACTCATCTACCATAGAGCCACCATTCAACTACCATAAAGCCACCATTCATCTATCATAGGGCCACATTTCATCTACCATGAAACTACCATTCATCTACCATTCATCCACCACTCATCTACCATTCATCTACCATAGAGCCACCATTCATCTAACATAGAGCCACCATTCATCTACCATAGAGCCACCATACATATCTACCATAGAGCCACAATTCTCCTACCATAGAGCCACCATTCATCTACCATAGAGCCATCATTCATCTACCATAGAGCCACCATTCATCTACCATAGAGCCACCATTCATCTACCATAGAGCCATCATTCATCTACCATAGAGTCGCCATTCATCTTCCATAGAGTCGCCATTCATCTACCATAGAGCCGCCATTCATCTACCATAGAGCCACCATTCATCTACCATAGAGCCACCATTCATCTACCATAGAGCCACCATTCATCTACCATAGGGCTACCATAGGGCTACCATTCATCTACCATTCATCCACTATTCATCTACCACAGAGCCACCATTTATCTACCATAGAGCCACCATTCATCTACCATAGAGCCACCATTCATCCACCACTCATCTACCATTCATCTACCATAGAGCCACCATTCATCTACCATAGTGCTACCATTCATCTACCTTAGAGCCACCATTCATCTACCATAGAGCCATCATTCATCTACCATAGGGCTACCATTCATCTACCATTCATCCACCACTCATCTACCATTCATCTACCATAGAGCCACCATTCAACTACCGTAGAGCCACCATTCATCTACCATAGAGCTACCTTTCATCTAACATAGACCCACCATTCATATCTACCATAGAGCCACCATTCTCCTACCATAGAGCCACCATTCATCTACCATAGAGCCACCATTCATCTACCATAGAGCCACCATTCATCTACCATAGAGCCACCATTCATCTACCATAGAGCCACAATTCATCTACCATAGAGCCACCATTCATCCACCACTCATCTACCATTCATCCACCATAGAGCCACCATTCATATACCATAGAGCCACCATTCATCTACCATAGAGCCACCATTCATCTATCATAGAGCCACCTTTCATCTACCAAAGCGCTACCATTCATCTACCATAGAGCCACCATTCATCTACCATAGAGCCAACATTCATCTACCATAGAGCCACCATTCATCTACCATAGAGCCACCATTCATCAACCATAGAGCCACCATTCATCTACCATAGGGCTATCATTCATCTACCATTCATCCACCACTCATCTACCATTCAACTACCTTAGAGCCACCATTCATCTACCATAGAGCCACCAATCATTTACCATAGAGCCACCATTCATCTACTATAGAGCCACCATTCATCTACCATAAGGCTACCATTCATCTACCATTCATCTACCATAGAGCCACCATTCATCTACCATAGAGCCACCATTCATCCACCACTCATCTACCATTCATCTACCATAGAGCCACCATTCATCTACCATAGAGCCACCATTCATCTACCATAGAGCCACCATTCATCTACCATAGAGCCGCCATTTATCTACCATAGAGCCACCATTCATCCACTACTCATCTACCATTCATCTACTATAGAGCCACCATTCATTTACCATAGAGCCACCATTCATCTACCATAGAGCCACCATTCATTTACCATAGAGCCACCATTCATCTACCATAGAGCCAACATTCATCTACCATAGAGCCACCATTCATCTACCATAGAGCCACCATTCATCAACCATAGAGCCACCATTCATCTACCATAGGGCTATCATTCATCTACCATTCATCCACCACTCATCTACCATTCAACTACCTTAGAGCCACCATTCATCTACCATAGAGCCACCAATCATTTACCATAGAGCCACCATTCATCTACTATAGAGCCACCATTCATCTACCATAAGGCTACCATTCATCTACCATTCATCAACCACTCATCTACCATTCATCTACCATAGAGCCACCATTCATCTACCATAGAGCCACCATTCATCTACCATAGAGCCACCATTCATCTACCATAGAGCCGCCATTCATCTACCATAGAGCCACCATTCATCTACCATAGAGCCACCATTCATCTACCATAGAGCCACCATTCATCAACCATAGAGCCACCATTCATCTACCATAATGGATGAATGGTAATTCATCTACCATTCATCCACCACTCATCTACCATTCATCTACCATTGGGCTACCATTCATCTACCATTCATCCACCACTCATCTACCATTCATCCTACCATAGAGCCACCATTCATCTACCATAGAGCCACCATTCATCTACCATTGGGCTACCATTCATCTACCATTCATCCACCACTCATCTACCATTCATCTACCATAGAGCCACCATTCATCTACCATAGAGCCACCATTCATCTAACATAGAGCCACCATGAAGCTACCATTCATCTACCATTCATCCACCACTCATCTACCATTCATCTACCATAGAGCCACCATTCATCTACCATAGAGCCACCATTCATCTACCATAGAGCCACCATTCATCTACCATAGAGCCAACATTCATCTACCATAGAGCTGCCATTCATCTACCATTCATCCACCACTCATCTACCATAGAGCCACCATTCAACTACCATAAAGCCACCATTCATCTATCATAGGGCCACATTTCATCTACCATGAAACTACCATTCATCTACCATTCATCCACCACTCATCTACCATTCATCTACCATAGAGCCACCATTCATCTAACATAGAGCCACCATTCATCTACCATAGAGCCACCATACATATCTACCATAGAGCCACAATTCTCCTACCATAGAGCCACCATTCATCTACCATAGAGCCATCATTCATCTACCATAGAGCCACCATTCATCTACCATAGAGCCACCATTCATCTACCATAGAGCCATCATTCATCTACCATAGAGTCGCCATTCATCTTCCATAGAGTCGCCATTCATCTACCATAGAGCCGCCATTCATCTACCATAGAGCCACCATTCATCTACCATAGGGCTACCATAGGGCTACCATTCATCTACCATTCATCCACTATTCATCTACCACAGAGCCACCATTTATCTACCATAGAGCCACCATTCATCTACCATAGAGCCACCATTCATCCACCACTCATCTACAATTCATCTACCATAGAGCCACCATTCATCTACCATAGTGCTACCATTCATCTACCTTAGAGCCACCATTCATCTACCATAGAGCCATCATTCATCTACCATAGGGCTACCATTCATCTACCATTCATCCACCACTCATCTACCATTCATCTACCATAGAGCCACCATTCATCTACCGTAGAGCCACCATTCATCTACCATAGAGCTACCTTTCATCTAACATAGACCCACCATTCATATCTACCATAGAGCCACCATTCTCCTACCATAGAGCCACCATTCATCTACCATAGAGCCACCATTCATCTACCATAGAGCCACCATTCATCTACCATAGAGCCACCATTCATCTACCATAGAGCCACAATTCATCTACCATAGAGCCACCATTCATCCACCACTCATCTACCATTCATCCACCATAGAGCCACCATTCATATACCATAGAGCCACCATTCATCTACCATAGAGCCACCATTCATCTATCATAGAGCCACCTTTCATCTACCAAAGCGCTACCATTCATCTACCATAGAGCCACCATTCATCTACCATAGAGCCAACATTCATCTACCATAGAGCCACCATTCATCTACCATAGAGCCACCATTCATCAACCATAGAGCCACCATTCATCTACCATAGGGCTATCATTCATCTACCATTCATCCACCACTCATCTACCATTCAACTACCTTAGAGCCACCATTCATCTACCATAGAGCCACCAATCATTTACCATAGAGCCACCATTCATCTACTATAGAGCCACCATTCATCTACCATAAGGCTACCATTCATCTACCATTCATCTACCATAGAGCCACCATTCATCTACCATAGAGCCACCATTCATCCACCACTCATCTACCATTCATCTACCATAGAGCCACCATTCATCTACCATAGAGCCACCATTCATCTACCATAGAGCCACCATTCATCTACCATAGAGCCGCCATTTATCTACCATAGAGCCACCATTCATCCACTACTCATCTACCATTCATCTACTATAGAGCCACCATTCATTTACCATAGAGCCACCATTCATCTACCATAGAGCCACCATTCATTTACCATAGAGCCACCATTCATCTACCATAGAGCCAACATTCATCTACCATAGAGCCACCATTCATCTACCATAGAGCCACCATTCATCAACCATAGAGCCACCATTCATCTACCATAGGGCTATCATTCATCTACCATTCATCCACCACTCATCTACCATTCAACTACCTTAGAGCCACCATTCATCTACCATAGAGCCACCAATCATTTACCATAGAGCCACCATTCATCTACTATAGAGCCACCATTCATCTACCATAAGGCTACCATTCATCTACCATTCATCAACCACTCATCTACCATTCATCTACCATAGAGCCACCATTCATCTACCATAGAGCCACCATTCATCTACCATAGAGCCACCATTCATCTACCATAGAGCCGCCATTCATCTACCATAGAGCCACCATTCATCTACCATAGAGCCACCATTCATCTACCATAGAGCCACCATTCATCTACCATAGAGCCACCATTCATCAACCATAGAGCCACCATTCATCTACCATAATGGATGAATGGTAATTCATCTACCATTCATCCACCACTCATCTACCATTCATCTACCATTGGGCTACCATTCATCTACCATTTATCCACCACTCATCTACCATTCATCCTACCATAGAGCCACCATTCATCTACCATAGAGCCACCATTCATCTACCATTGGGCTACCATTCATCTACCATTCATCCACCACTCATCTACCATTCATCTACCATAGAGCCACCATTCATCTACCATAGAGCCACCATTCATCTAACATAGAGCCACCATGAAGCTACCATTCATCTACCATTCATCCACCACTCATCTACCATTCATCTACCATAGAGCCACCATTCATCTACCATAGAGCCACCATTCATCTACCATAGAGCCACCATTCATCTACCATAGAGCCAACATTCATCTACCATAGAGCTGCCATTCATCTACCATTCATCCACCACTCATCTACCATAGAGCCACCATTCAACTACCATAAAGCCACCATTCATCTATCATAGGGCCACATTTCATCTACCATGAAACTACCATTCATCTACCATTCATCCACCACTCATCTACCATTCATCTACCATAGAGCCACCATTCATCTAACATAGAGCCACCATTCATCTACCATAGAGCCACCATACATATCTACCATAGAGCCACAATTCTCCTACCATAGAGCCACCATTCATCTACCATAGAGCCATCATTCATCTACCATAGAGCCACCATTCATCTACCATAGAGCCACCATTCATCTACCATAGAGCCATCATTCATCTACCATAGAGTCGCCATTCATCTTCCATAGAGTCGCCATTCATCTACCATAGAGCCGCCATTCATCTACCATAGAGCCACCATTCATCTACCATAGAGCCACCATTCATCTACCATAGAGCCACCATTCATCTACCATAGGGCTACCATAGGGCTACCATTCATCTACCATTCATCCACTATTCATCTACCACAGAGCCACCATTTATCTACCATAGAGCCACCATTCATCTACCATAGAGCCACCATTCATCCACCACTCATCTACCATTCATCTACCATAGAGCCACCATTCATCTACCATAGTGCTACCATTCATCTACCTTAGAGCCACCATTCATCTACCATAGAGCCATCATTCATCTACCATAGGGCTACCATTCATCTACCATTCATCCACCACTCATCTACCATTCATCTACCATAGAGCCACCATTCATCTACCGTAGAGCCACCATTCATCTACCATAGAGCTACCTTTCATCTAACATAGACCCACCATTCATATCTACCATAGAGCCACCATTCTCCTACCATAGAGCCACCATTCATCTACCATAGAGCCACCATTCATCTACCATAGAGCCACCATTCATCTACCATAGAGCCACCATTCATCTACCATAGAGCCACAATTCATCTACCATAGAGCCACCATTCATCCACCACTCATCTACCATTCATCCACCATAGAGCCACCATTCATATACCATAGAGCCACCATTCATCTACCATAGAGCCACCATTCATCTATCATAGAGCCACCTTTCATCTACCAAAGCGCTACCATTCATCTACCATAGAGCCACCATTCATCTACCATAGAGCCAACATTCATCTACCATAGAGCCACCATTCATCTACCATAGAGCCACCATTCATCAACCATAGAGCCACCATTCATCTACCATAGGGCTATCATTCATCTACCATTCATCCACCACTCATCTACCATTCAACTACCTTAGAGCCACCATTCATCTACCATAGAGCCACCAATCATTTACCATAGAGCCACCATTCATCTACTATAGAGCCACCATTCATCTACCATAAGGCTACCATTCATCTACCATTCATCTACCATAGAGCCACCATTCATCTACCATAGAGCCACCATTCATCCACCACTCATCTACCATTCATCTACCATAGAGCCACCATTCATCTACCATAGAGCCACCATTCATCTACCATAGAGCCACCATTCATCTACCATAGAGCCGCCATTTATCTACCATAGAGCCACCATTCATCCACTACTCATCTACCATTCATCTACTATAGAGCCACCATTCATTTACCATAGAGCCACCATTCATCTACCATAGAGCCACCATTCATTTACCATAGAGCCACCATTCATCTACCATAGAGCCAACATTCATCTACCATAGAGCCACCATTCATCTACCATAGAGCCACCATTCATCAACCATAGAGCCACCATTCATCTACCATAGGGCTATCATTCATCTACCATTCATCCACCACTCATCTACCATTCAACTACCTTAGAGCCACCATTCATCTACCATAGAGCCACCAATCATTTACCATAGAGCCACCATTCATCTACTATAGAGCCACCATTCATCTACCATAAGGCTACCATTCATCTACCATTCATCAACCACTCATCTACCATTCATCTACCATAGAGCCACCATTCATCTACCATAGAGCCACCATTCATCTACCATAGAGCCACCATTCATCTACCATAGAGCCGCCATTCATCTACCATAGAGCCAACATTCATCTACCATAGAGCCACCATTCATCTACCATAGAGCCACCATTCATCTACCATAGAGCCACCATTCATCAACCATAGAGCCACCATTCATCTACCATAATGGATGAATGGTAATTCATCTACCATTCATCCACCACTCATCTACCATTCATCTACCATTGGGCTACCATTCATCTACCATTCATCCACCACTCATCTACCATTCATCCTACCATAGAGCCACCATTCATCTACCATAGAGCCACCATTCATCTACCATTGGGCTACCATTCATCTACCATTCATCCACCACTCATCTACCATTCATCTACCATAGAGCCACCATTCATCTACCATAGAGCCACCATTCATCTAACATAGAGCCACCATGAAGCTACCATTCATCTACCATTCATCCACCACTCATCTACCATTCATCTACCATAGAGCCACCATTCATCTACCATAGAGCCACCATTCATCTACCATAGAGCCACCATTCATCTACCATAGAGCCAACATTCATCTACCATAGAGCTGCCATTCATCTACCATTCATCCACCACTCATCTACCATAGAGCCACCATTCAACTACCATAAAGCCACCATTCATCTATCATAGGGCCACATTTCATCTACCATGAAACTACCATTCATCTACCATTCATCCACCACTCATCTACCATTCATCTACCATAGAGCCACCATTCATCTACCATAGAGCCACCATACATATCTACCATAGAGCCACAATTCTCCTACCATAGAGCCACCATTCATCTACCATAGAGCCATCATTCATCTACCATAGAGCCACCATTCATCTACCATAGAGCCACCATTCATCTACCATAGAGCCATCATTCATCTACCATAGAGTCGCCATTCATCTTCCATAGAGTCGCCATTCATCTACCATAGAGCCGCCATTCATCTACCATAGAGCCACCATTCATCTACCATAGGGCTACCATAGGGCTACCATTCATCTACCATTCATCCACTATTCATCTACCACAGAGCCACCATTTATCTACCATAGAGCCACCATTCATCTACCATAGAGCCACCATTCATCCACCACTCATCTACCATTCATCTACCATAGAGCCACCATTCATCTACCATAGTGCTACCATTCATCTACCTTAGAGCCACCATTCATCTACCATAGAGCCATCATTCATCTACCATAGGGCTACCATTCATCTACCATTCATCCACCACTCATCTACCATTCATCTACCATAGAGCCACCATTCATCTACCGTAGAGCCACCATTCATCTACCATAGAGCTACCTTTCATCTAACATAGACCCACCATTCATATCTACCATAGAGCCACCATTCTCCTACCATAGAGCCACCATTCATCTACCATAGAGCCACCATTCATCTACCATAGAGCCACCATTCATCTACCATAGAGCCACCATTCATCTACCATAGAGCCACAATTCATCTACCATAGAGCCACCATTCATCCACCACTCATCTACCATTCATCCACCATAGAGCCACCATTCATATACCATAGAGCCACCATTCATCTACCATAGAGCCACCATTCATCTATCATAGAGCCACCTTTCATCTACCAAAGCGCTACCATTCATCTACCATAGAGCCACCATTCATCTACCATAGAGCCAACATTCATCTACCATAGAGCCACCATTCATCTACCATAGAGCCACCATTCATCAACCATAGAGCCACCATTCATCTACCATAGGGCTATCATTCATCTACCATTCATCCACCACTCATCTACCATTCAACTACCTTAGAGCCACCATTCATCTACCATAGAGCCACCAATCATTTACCATAGAGCCACCATTCATCTACTATAGAGCCACCATTCATCTACCATAAGGCTACCATTCATCTACCATTCATCTACCATAGAGCCACCATTCATCTACCATAGAGCCACCATTCATCCACCACTCATCTACCATTCATCTACCATAGAGCCACCATTCATCTACCATAGAGCCACCATTCATCTACCATAGAGCCACCATTCATCTACCATAGAGCCGCCATTTATCTACCATAGAGCCACCATTCATCCACTACTCATCTACCATTCATCTACTATAGAGCCACCATTCATTTACCATAGAGCCACCATTCATCTACCATAGAGCCACCATTCATTTACCATAGAGCCACCATTCATCTACCATAGAGCCAACATTCATCTACCATAGAGCCACCATTCATCTACCATAGAGCCACCATTCATCAACCATAGAGCCACCATTCATCTACCATAGGGCTATCATTCATCTACCATTCATCCACCACTCATCTACCATTCAACTACCTTAGAGCCACCATTCATCTACCATAGAGCAACCAATCATTTACCATAGAGCCACCATTCATCTACTATAGAGCCACCATTCATCTACCATAAGGCTACCATTCATCTACCATTCATCAACCACTCATCTACCATTCATCTACCATAGAGCCACCATTCATCTACCATAGAGCCACCATTCATCTACCATAGAGCCACCATTCATCTACCATAGAGCCGCCATTCATCTACCATAGAGCCACCATTCATCTACCATAGAGCCACCATTCATCTACCATAGAGCCACCATTCATCTACCATAGAGCCACCATTCATCAACCATAGAGCCACCATTCATCTACCATAATGGATGAATGGTAATTCATCTACCATTCATCCACCACTCATCTACCATTCATCTACTTTAGAGCCACCATTCATCTACCATAGAGCCACCATTCATCTACCATAGAGCCACAATTCATCTACCATAGAGCCACCATTCATCTACCATAGAGCCACAATTCATCTACCATAGAGCCACCATTCATCCACCACTCATCTACCATTCATCCTACCATAGAGCCACCATTCATCTACCATAGAGCCACCATTCATCTACCATTGGGCTACCATTCATCTACCATTCATCCACCACTCATCTACCATTCATCTACCATAGAGCCACCATTCATCTACCATAGAGCCACCATTCATCTAACATAGAGCCACCATGAAGCTACCATTCATCTACCATTCATCCACCACTCATCTACCATTCATCTACCATAGAGCCACCATTCATCTACCATAGAGCCACCATTCATCTACCATAGAGCCACCATTCATCTACCATAGAGCCAACATTCATCTACCATAGAGCTGCCATTCATCTACCATTCATCCACCACTCATCTACCATAGAGCCACCATTCAACTACCATAAAGCCACCATTCATCTATCATAGGCCCACATTTCATCTACCATGAAACTACCATTCATCTACCATTCATCCACCACTCATCTACCATAGGGCTACCATAGGGCTACCATTCATCTACCATTCATCCACTATTCATCTACCACAGAGCCACCATTTATCTACCATAGAGCCACCATTCATCTACCATAGAGCCACCATTCATCCACCACTCATCTACCATTCATCTACCATAGAGCCACCATTCATCTACCATAGTGCTACCATTCATCTACCTTAGAGCCACCATTCATCTACCATAGAGCCATCATTCATCTACCATAGGGCTACCATTCATCTACCATTCATCCACCACTCATCTACCATTCATCTACCGTAGAGCCACCATTCATCTACCATAGAGCTACCTTTCATCTAACATAGACCCACCATTCATATCTACCATAGAGCCACCATTCTCCTACCATAGAGCCACCATTCATCTACCATAGAGCCACCATTCATCTACCATAGAGCCACCATTCATCTACCATAGAGCCACCATTCATCTACCATAGAGCCACAATTCATCTACCATAGAGCCACCATTCATCCACCACTCATCTACCATTCATCCACCATAGAGCCACCATTCATATACCATAGAGCCACCATTCATCTACCATAGAGCCACCATTCATCTATCATAGAGCCACCTTTCATCTACCAAAGCGCTACCATTCATCTACCATAGAGCCACCATTCATCTACCATAGAGCCAACATTCATCTACCATAGAGCCACCATTCATCTACCATAGAGCCACCATTCATCAACCATAGAGCCACCATTCATCTACCATAGGGCTATCATTCATCTACCATTCATCCACCACTCATCTACCATTCAACTACCTTAGAGCCACCATTCATCTACCATAGAGCCACCAATCATTTACCATAGAGCCACCATTCATCTACTATAGAGCCACCATTCATCTACCATAAGGCTACCATTCATCTACCATTCATCTACCATAGAGCCACCATTCATCTACCATAGAGCCACCATTCATCCACCACTCATCTACCATTCATCTACAATAGAGCCACCATTCATCTACCATAGAGCCACCATTCATCTACCATAGAGCCACCATTCATCTACCATAGAGCCGCCATTTATCTACCATAGAGCCACCATTCATCCACTACTCATCTACCATTCATCTACTATAGAACCACCATTCATTTACCATAGAGCCACCATTCATCTACCATAGAGCCACCATTCATTTACCATAGAGCCACCATTCATCTACCATAGAGCCAACATTCATCTACCATAGAGCCACCATTCATCTACCATAGAGCCACCATTCATCAACCATAGAGCCACCATTCATCTACCATAGGGCTATCATTCATCTACCATTCATCCACCACTCATCTACCATTCAACTACCTTAGAGCCACCATTCATCTACCATAGAGCCACCAATCATTTACCATAGAGCCACCATTCATCTACTATAGAGCCAAAATTCATCTACCATAAGGCTACCATTCATCTACCATTCATCAACCACTCATCTACCATTCATCTACCATAGAGCCACCATTCATCTACCATAGAGCCACCATTCATCTACCATAGAGCCACCATTCATCTACCATAGAGCCGCCATTCATCTACCATAGAGCCACCATTCATCTACCATAGAGCCACCATTCATCTACCATAGAGCCACCATTCATCTACCATAGAGCCACCATTCATCAACAATAGAGCCACCATTCATCTACCATAATGGATGAATGGTAATTCATCTACCATTCATCCACCACTCATCTACCATTCATCTACTTTAGAGCCACCATTCATCTACCATAGAGCCACCATTCATCTACCATAGAGCCACAATTCATCTACCATAGAGCCACCATTCATCTACCATAGAGCCACAATTCATCTACCATAGAGCCACCATTCATCCACCACTCATCTACCATTCATCCACCATAGAGCCACCATTCATATACCATAGAGCCACCATTCATCTACCATAGAGCCACCATTCATCTATCATAGAGCCACCTTTCATCTAACATAGACCCACCATTCATATCTACCATAGAGCCACCATTCTCCTACCATAGAGCCACCATTCATCTACCATAGAGCCACCATTCATCTACCATAGAGCCACCATTCATCTACCATAGAGCCACCATTCATCTACCATAGAGCCACAATTCATCTACCATAGAGCCACCATTCATCCACCACTCATCTACCATTCATCCACCATAGAGCCACCATTCATATACCATAGAGCCACCATTCATCTACCATAGAGCCACCATTCATCTATCATAGAGCCACCTTTCATCTACCAAAGCGCTACCATTCATCTACCATAGAGCCACCATTCATCTACCATAGAGCCAACATTCATCTACCATAGAGCCACCATTCATCTACCATAGAGCCACCATTCATCAACCATAGAGCCACCATTCATCTACCATAGGGCTATCATTCATCTACCATTCATCCACCACTCATCTACCATTCAACTACCTTAGAGCCACCATTCATCTACCATAGAGCCACCAATCATTTACCATAGAGCCACCATTCATCTACTATAGAGCCACCATTCATCTACCATAAGGCTACCATTCATCTACCATTCATCTACCATAGAGCCACCATTCATCTACCATAGAGCCACCATTCATCCACCACTCATCTACCATTCATCTACCATAGAGCCACCATTCATCTACCATAGAGCCACCATTCATCTACCATAGAGCCACCATTCATCTACCATAGAGCCGCCATTTATCTACCATAGAGCCACCATTCATCCACTACTCATCTACCATTCATCTACTATAGAGCCACCATTCATTTACCATAGAGCCACCATTCATCTACCATAGAGCCACCATTCATTTACCATAGAGCCACCATTCATCTACCATAGAGCCAACATTCATCTACCATAGAGCCACCATTCATCTACCATAGAGCCACCATTCATCAACCATAGAGCCACCATTCATCTACCATAGGGCTATCATTCATCTACCATTCATCCACCACTCATCTACCATTCAACTACCTTAGAGCCACCATTCATCTACCATAGAGCCACCAATCATTTACCATAGAGCCACCATTCATCTACTATAGAGCCACCATTCATCTACCATAAGGCTACCATTCATCTACCATTCATCAACCACTCATCTACCATTCATCTACCATAGAGCCACCATTCATCTACCATAGAGCCACCATTCATCTACCATAGAGCCACCATTCATCTACCATAGAGCCGCCATTCATCTACCATAGAGCCACCATTCATCTACCATAGAGCCACCATTCATCTACCATAGAGCCACCATTCATCTACCATAGAGCCACCATTCATCAACCATAGAGCCACCATTCATCTACCATAATGGATGAATGGTAATTCATCTACCATTCATCCACCACTCATCTACCATTCATCTACCATTGGGCTACCATTCATCTACCATTCATCCACCACTCATCTACCATTCATCCTACCATAGAGCCACCATTCATCTACCATAGAGCCACCATTCATCTACCATTGGGCTACCATTCATCTACCATTCATCCACCACTCATCTACCATTCATCTACCATAGAGCCACCATTCATCTACCATAGAGCCACCATTCATCTAACATAGAGCCACCATGAAGCTACCATTCATCTACCATTCATCCACCACTCATCTACCATTCATCTACCATAGAGCCACCATTCATCTACCATAGAGCCACCATTCATCTACCATAGAGCCACCATTCATCTACCATAGAGCCAACATTCATCTACCATAGAGCTGCCATTCATCTACCATTCATCCACCACTCATCTACCATAGAGCCACCATTCAACTACCATAAAGCCACCATTCATCTATCATAGGGCCACATTTCATCTACCATGAAACTACCATTCATCTACCATTCATCCACCACTCATCTACCATTCATCTACCATAGAGCCACCATTCATCTAACATAGAGCCACCATTCATCTACCATAGAGCCACCATACATATCTACCATAGAGCCACAATTCTCCTACCATAGAGCCACCATTCATCTACCATAGAGCCATCATTCATCTACCATAGAGCCACCATTCATCTACCATAGAGCCACCATTCATCTACCATAGAGCCATCATTCATCTACCATAGAGTCGCCATTCATCTTCCATAGAGTCGCCATTCATCTACCATAGAGCCGCCATTCATCTACCATAGAGCCACCATTCATCTACCATAGGGCTACCATAGGGCTACCATTCATCTACAATTCATCCACTATTCATCTACCACAGAGCCACCATTTATCTACCATAGAGCCACCATTCATCTACCATAGAGCCACCATTCATCCACCACTCATCTACCATTCATCTACCATAGAGCCACCATTCATCTACCATAGTGCTACCATTCATCTACCTTAGAGCCACCATTCATCTACCATAGAGCCATCATTCATCTACCATAGGGCTACCATTCATCTACCATTCATCCACCACTCATCTACCATTCATCTACCATAGAGCCACCATTCATCTACCGTAGAGCCACCATTCATCTACCATAGAGCTACCTTTCATCTAACATAGACCCACCATTCATATCTACCATAGAGCCACCATTCTCCTACCATAGAGCCACCATTCATCTACCATAGAGCCACCATTCATCTACCATAGAGCCACCATTCATCTACCATAGAGCCACCATTCATCTACCATAGAGCCACAATTCATCTACCATAGAGCCACCATTCATCCACCACTCATCTACCATTCATCCACCATAGAGCCACCATTCATATACCATAGAGCCACCATTCATCTACCATAGAGCCACCATTCATCTATCATAGAGCCACCTTTCATCTACCAAAGCGCTACCATTCATCTACCATAGAGCCACCATTCATCTACCATAGAGCCAACATTCATCTACCATAGAGCCACCATTCATCTACCATAGAGCCGCCATTCATCAACCATAGAGCCACCATTCATCTACCATAGGGCTATCATTCATCTACCATTCATCCACCACTCATCTACCATTCAACTACCTTAGAGCCACCATTCATCTACCATAGAGCCACCAATCATTTACCATAGAGCCACCATTCATCTACTATAGAGCCACCATTCATCTACCATAAGGCTACCATTCATCTACCATTCATCTACCATAGAGCCACCATTCATCTACCATAGAGCCACCATTCATCCACCACTCATCTACCATTCATCTACCATAGAGCCACCATTCATCTACCATAGAGCCACCATTCATCTACCATAGAGCCACCATTCATCTACCATAGAGCCGCCATTTATCTACCATAGAGCCACCATTCATCCACTACTCATCTACCATTCATCTACTATAGAGCCACCATTCATTTACCATAGAGCCACCATTCATCTACCATAGAGCCACCATTCATTTACCATAGAGCCACCATTCATCTACCATAGAGCCAACATTCATCTACCATAGAGCCACCATTCATCTACCATAGAGCCACCATTCATCAACCATAGAGCCACCATTCATCTACCATAGGGCTATCATTCATCTACCATTCATCCACCACTCATCTACCATTCAACTACCTTAGAGCCACCATTCATCTACCATAGAGCAACCAATCATTTACCATAGAGCCACCATTCATCTACTATAGAGCCACCATTCATCTACCATAAGGCTACCATTCATCTACCATTCATCAACCACTCATCTACCATTCATCTACCATAGAGCCACCATTCATCTACCATAGAGCCACCATTCATCTACCATAGAGCCACCATTCATCTACCATAGAGCCGCCATTCATCTACCATAGAGCCACCATTCATCTACCATAGAGCCACCATTCATCTACCATAGAGCCACCATTCATCTACCATAGAGCCACCATTCATCAACCATAGAGCCACCATTCATCTACCATAATGGATGAATGGTAATTCATCTACCATTCATCCACCACTCATCTACCATTCATCTACTTTAGAGCCACCATTCATCTACCATAGAGCCACCATTCATCTACCATAGAGCCACAATTCATCTACCATAGAGCCACCATTCATCTACCATAGAGCCACAATTCATCTACCATAGAGCCACCATTCATCCACCACTCATCTACCATTCATCCTACCATAGAGCCACCATTCATCTACCATAGAGCCACCATTCATCTACCATTGGGCTACCATTCATCTACCATTCATCCACCACTCATCTACCATTCATCTACCATAGAGCCACCATTCATCTACCATAGAGCCACCATTCATCTAACATAGAGCCACCATGAAGCTACCATTCATCTACCATTCATCCACCACTCATCTACCATTCATCTACCATAGAGCCACCATTCATCTACCATAGAGCCACCATTCATCTACCATAGAGCCACCATTCATCTACCATAGAGCCAACATTCATCTACCATAGAGCTGCCATTCATCTACCATTCATCCACCACTCATCTACCATAGAGCCACCATTCAACTACCATAAAGCCACCATTCATCTATCATAGGCCCACATTTCATCTACCATGAAACTACCATTCATCTACCATTCATCCACCACTCATCTACCATAGGGCTACCATAGGGCTACCATTCATCTACCATTCATCCACTATTCATCTACCACAGAGCCACCATTTATCTACCATAGAGCCACCATTCATCTACCATAGAGCCACCATTCATCCACCACTCATCTACCATTCATCTACCATAGAGCCACCATTCATCTACCATAGTGCTACCATTCATCTACCTTAGAGCCACCATTCATCTACCATAGAGCCATCATTCATCTACCATAGGGCTACCATTCATCTACCATTCATCCACCACTCATCTACCATTCATCTACCGTAGAGCCACCATTCATCTACCATAGAGCTACCTTTCATCTAACATAGACCCACCATTCATATCTACCATAGAGCCACCATTCTCCTACCATAGAGCCACCATTCATCTACCATAGAGCCACCATTCATCTACCATAGAGCCACCATTCATCTACCATAGAGCCACCATTCATCTACCATAGAGCCACAATTCATCTACCATAGAGCCACCATTCATCCACCACTCATCTACCATTCATCCACCATAGAGCCACCATTCATATACCATAGAGCCACCATTCATCTACCATAGAGCCACCATTCATCTATCATAGAGCCACCTTTCATCTACCAAAGCGCTACCATTCATCTACCATAGAGCCACCATTCATCTACCATAGAGCCAACATTCATCTACCATAGAGCCACCATTCATCTACCATAGAGCCACCATTCATCAACCATAGAGCCACCATTCATCTACCATAGGGCTATCATTCATCTACCATTCATCCACCACTCATCTACCATTCAACTACCTTAGAGCCACCATTCATCTACCATAGAGCCACCAATCATTTACCATAGAGCCACCATTCATCTACTATAGAGCCACCATTCATCTACCATAAGGCTACCATTCATCTACCATTCATCTACCATAGAGCCACCATTCATCTACCATAGAGCCACCATTCATCCACCACTCATCTACCATTCATCTACAATAGAGCCACCATTCATCTACCATAGAGCCACCATTCATCTACCATAGAGCCACCATTCATCTACCATAGAGCCGCCATTTATCTACCATAGAGCCACCATTCATCCACTACTCATCTACCATTCATCTACTATAGAACCACCATTCATTTACCATAGAGCCACCATTCATCTACCATAGAGCCACCATTCATTTACCATAGAGCCACCATTCATCTACCATAGAGCCAACATTCATCTACCATAGAGCCACCATTCATCTACCATAGAGCCACCATTCATCAACCATAGAGCCACCATTCATCTACCATAGGGCTATCATTCATCTACCATTCATCCACCACTCATCTACCATTCAACTACCTTAGAGCCACCATTCATCTACCATAGAGCCACCAATCATTTACCATAGAGCCACCATTCATCTACTATAGAGCCAAAATTCATCTACCATAAGGCTACCATTCATCTACCATTCATCAACCACTCATCTACCATTCATCTACCATAGAGCCACCATTCATCTACCATAGAGCCACCATTCATCTACCATAGAGCCACCATTCATCTACCATAGAGCCGCCATTCATCTACCATAGAGCCACCATTCATCTACCATAGAGCCACCATTCATCTACCATAGAGCCACCATTCATCTACCATAGAGCCACCATTCATCAACAATAGAGCCACCATTCATCTACCATAATGGATGAATGGTAATTCATCTACCATTCATCCACCACTCATCTACCATTCATCTACTTTAGAGCCACCATTCATCTACCATAGAGCCACCATTCATCTACCATAGAGCCACAATTCATCTACCATAGAGCCACCATTCATCTACCATAGAGCCACAATTCATCTACCATAGAGCCACCATTCATCCACCACTCATCTACCATTCATCCACCATAGAGCCACCATTCATATACCATAGAGCCACCATTCATCTACCATAGAGCCACCATTCATCTATCATAGAGCCACCTTTCAGCTACCAAAGCGCTACCATTCATCTACCATAGAGCCACCATTCATCTACCATAGAGCCAACATTCATCTACCATAGAGCCACCATTCATCTACCATAGAGCCACCATTCATCAACCATAGAGCCACCATTCATCTACCATAGGGCTATCATTTATCTACCATTCATCCACCACTCATCTACCATTCAACTACCTTAGAGCCACCATTCATCTACCATAGAGCCACCAATCATTTACCATAGAGCCACCATTCATCTACTATAGAGCCACCATTCATCTACCATAAGGCTACCATTCATCTACCATTCATCTACCATAGAGCCACCATTCATCTACCATAGAGCCACCATTCATCCACCACTCATCTACCATTCATCTACCATAGAGCCACCATTCATCTACCATAGAGCCACCATTCATCTACCATAGAGCCACCATTCATCTACCATAGAGCCGCCATTTATCTACCATAGAGCCACCATTCATCCACTACTCATCTACCATTCATCTACTATAGAGCCACCATTCATTTACCATAGAGCCACCATTCATCTACCATAGAGCCACCATTCATTTACCATAGAGCCACCATTCATCTACCATAGAGCCACCATTCATCTACCATAGAGCCACCATTCATCTACCATTGGGCTACCATTCATCTACCATTCATCCACCACTCATCTACCATTCATCCTACCATAGAGCCACCATTCATCTACCATAGAGCCACCATTCATCTACCATTGGGCTACCATTCATCTACCATTCATCCACCACTCATCTACCATTCATCTAACATAGAGCCACCATTCATCTACCATAGAGCCACCATTCATCTAACATAGAGCCACCATGAAGCTACCATTCATCTACCATTCATCCACCACTCATCTACCATTCATCTACCATAGAGCCACCATTCATCTACCATAGAGCCACCATTCATCTACCATAGAGCCACCATTCATCTACCATAGAGCCAACATTCATCTACCATAGAGCTGCCATTCATCTACCATTCATCCACCACTCATCTACCATAGAGCCACCATTCATCTACCATAAAGCCACCATTCATCTATCATAGGGCCACATTTCATCTACCATGAAACTACCATTCATCTACCATTCATCCACCACTCATCTACCATTCATCTACCATAGAGCCACCATTCATCTACCATAGAGCCACCATTCATCTACCATAGAGCCACCATACATATCTACCATAGAGCCACAATTCTCCTACCATAGAGCCACCATTCATCTACCATAGAGCCACCATTCATCTACCATAGAGCCACCATTCATCTACCATAGAGCCACCATTCATCTACCATAGAGCCACCATTCATCTACCATAGAGCCATCATTCATCTACCATAGAGTCGCCATTCATCTTCCATAGAGTCGCCATTCATCTACCATAGAGCCACCATTCATCTACCATAGAGCCACCATTCATCTACCATAGAGCCACCATTCATCTACCATAAGGCTACCATAGGGCTACCATTCATCTACCATTCATCCACTATTCATCTTCCACAGAGCCACCATTTATCCACCATTTATCTACCATAGGGCTATCATTCATCTACCATTCATCCACCACTCATCTACTATTCAACTACCTTAGAGCCACCATTCATCTACCATAGAGCCACCAATCATTTACCATAGAGCCACCATTCATCTACTATAGAGCCACCATTCATCTACCATAAGGCTACCATTCATCTACCATTCATCAACCACTCATCTACCATTCATCTACCATAGAGCCACCATTCATCTACCATAGAGCCACCATTCATCTACCTTAGAGCCACCATTCATCTACCATAGAGCCGCCATTCATCTACCATAGAACCACCATTCATCCACCACTCATCTACCATTCATCTACCATAGAGCCACCATTCATCTACCATAGAGCCACCGTTCATCTACCATAGAGCCACCATTCATCAACCATAGAGCCACCATTCATCTACCATAGGGCTACCATTCATCTACCATTCATCCACCACTCATCTACCATTCATCTACTTTAGAGCCACCATTCATCTACCATAGAGCCACCATTCATCTACCATAGAGCCACCATTCATCTACTATAGAGCCACCATTCATATACCATAGAGCCACCATTCATCTACCATAGAGCCGCCATTCATCTACCATAGAACCACCATTCATCCACCACTCATCTACCATTCATCTACCATAGAGCCAACATTCATCTACCATAGAGCCGCCAATCATCTACCATAGAGCCACCATTCATCTACTATAGAGCCACCATTCATCTACCATAGAGCCAACATTCATCTACCATAGAGCTGCCATTCATCTACCATTCATCCACCACTCATCTACCATAGAGCCACCATTCATCTACCATAAAGCCACCATTCATCTATCATAGGGCCACATTTCATCTACCATGAAACTACCATTCATCTACCATTCATCCACCACTCATCTACCATTCATCTACCATAGAGCCACCATTCATCTACCATAGAGCCACCATTCATCTACCATAGAGCCACGATACATATCTACCATAGAGCCACAATTCTCCTACCATAGAGCCACCATTCATCTACCATAGAGCCACCATTCATCTACCATAGAGCCACCATTCATCTACCATAGAGCCATCATTCATCTACCATAGAGTCGCCATTCATCTTCCATAGAGTCGCCATTCATCTACCATAGAGCCGCCATTCATCTACCATAGAGCCACCATTCATCTACCATAGGGCTACCATAGGGCTACCATTCATCTACCATTCATCCACTATTCATCTACCAAAGAGCCACCATTTATCTACCATAGAGCCACCATTCATCTACCATAGAGCCACATTCATCCACCACTCATCTACCATTCATCTACCATCGAGCCACCATTCATCTACCCTAGAGCCACCATTCATCTAACATAGAGCCACCATTCATCTACCATAGAGCCACCATTCATCTACCATAAAGCCACCATTCATCTACCATAGAGCCACCATTCATCTACCATAGAGCCACCATTCATCTACCATAGGGCTACCATTCATCTACCATTCATCTACCATTCATCCACTATCCACCATTCATCTACCATTCATCTACCATTCATCCACTATCCACCATTCATCTACCATAGAGCCACCATTCATCCACCACTCATCTACCATTCATCTACCATAGTGCCCCCATTCATCTACCATAGAGACACCATTCATCTACCACTCATCTACCATTCATCTATTATAGAGCCACCATTCATCTACCATAGAGCCACCATTCATCTACCATAGAGCCATCATTCATCTACCATTCATCCACCACTCATCTACTATTCATCTACCCTAGAGCCACCATTCATCTACCATAGAGCCACCATTCATCTACCATAGGGCTACCATTCATCTACCATTCATCTACCATTCATCCACTATCCACCATTCATCTACCATTCATCCACTATCCACCATTCATCTACCATAGAGCCACCATTCATCCACCACTCATCTACCATTCATCTACCATAGAGCCACCATTCATCTACCATAGAGCCACCATTCATCTACCATAGAGCCACCATTCATCTACCATAGAGCCACCATTCATCTACCATAGGGCTACCATTCATCTACCATTCATCCACCACTCATCTACCATTCATCTACCATAGAGCCACCATTCATCTACCATAGAGCCACCATTCATCTACCACTCATCTACCATTCATCTACCATAGAGCCACCATTCATCTACCATAGAGCCACCATTCATCTACCATAGAGCCATCATTCATCTACCATAGGGCTACCATTCATCTACCATTCATCCAGCACTCATCTACTATTCATCTACATTAGAGCCACCATTCATCTAACATAGAGCCACCATTCATCTACCATAGAGCCACCATTCATCTACCATAAAGCCACCATTCATCTACCATAGAGCCACCATTCATCTACCATAGAGCCACCATTCATCTACCATAGGGCTACCATTCATCTACCATTCATCTACCATTCATCCACTATCCACCATTCATCTACCATTCATCTACCATTCATCCACTATCCACCATTCATCTACCATAGAGCCACCATTCATCCACCACTCATCTACCATTCATCTACCATAGAGCCACCATTCATCTACCATAGTGCTACCATTCATCTACCTTAGAGCCACCATTCATCTACCATAGAGCCATCATTCATCTACCATAGGGCTACCATTCATCTACCATTCATCCACCACTCATCTACCATTCATCTACCATAGAGCCACCATTCATCTACCGTAGAGCCACCATTCATCTACCATAGAGCTACCTTTCATCTAACATAGACCCACCATTCATATCTACCATAGAGCCACCATTCTCCTACCATAGAGCCACCATTCATCTACCATAGAGCCACCATTCATCTACCATAGAGCCACCATTCATCTACCATAGAGCCACCATTCATCTACCATAGAGCCACAATTCATCTACCATAGAGCCACCATTCATCCACCACTCATCTACCATTCATCCACCATAGAGCCACCATTCATATACCATAGAGCCACCATTCATCTACCATAGAGCCACCATTCATCTATCATAGAGCCACCTTTCATCTACCAAAGCGCTACCATTCATCTACCATAGAGCCACCATTCATCTACCATAGAGCCAACATTCATCTACCATAGAGCCACCATTCATCTACCATAGAGCCACCATTCATCAACCATAGAGCCACCATTCATCTACCATAGGGCTATCATTCATCTACCATTCATCCACCACTCATCTACCATTCAACTACCTTAGAGCCACCATTCATCTACCATAGAGCCACCAATCATTTACCATAGAGCCACCATTCATCTACTATAGAGCCACCATTCATCTACCATAAGGCTACCATTCATCTACCATTCATCTACCATAGAGCCACCATTCATCTACCATAGAGCCACCATTCATCCACCACTCATCTACCATTCATCTACCATAGAGCCACCATTTATCTACCATAGAGCCACCATTCATCTACCATAGAGCCACCATTCATCTACCATAGAGCCGCCATTTATCTACCATAGAGCCACCATTCATCCACTACTCATCTACCATTCATCTACTATAGAGCCACCATTCATTTACCATAGAGCCACCATTCATCTACCATAGAGCCACCATTCATTAACCATAGAGCCACCATTCATCTACCATAGAGCCACCATTCATCTACCATAGAGCCACCATTCATCTACCATTGGTCTACCATTCATCTACCAATCATCCACCACTCATCTACCATTCATCTACCATAGAGCCACCATTCATCTAACATAGAGCCACCATGAAGCTACCATTCATCTACCATTCATCCACCACTCATCTACCATTCATCTACCATAGAGCCACCATTCTTCTACCATAGAGCCACCATTCATCTACCATAGAGCCACCATTCATCTACCATAGAGCCAACATTCATCTACCATAGAGCTGCCATTCATCTACCATTCATCCACCACTCATCTACCATAGAGCCACCATTCATCTACCATAAAGCCACCATTCATCTATCATAGGGCCACATTTCATCTACCATGAAACTACCATTCATCTACCATTCATCCACCACTCATCTACCATTCATCTACCATAGAGCCACCATTCATCTACCATAGAGCCACCATTCATCTACCATAGAGCCACCATACATTTCTACCATAGAGCCACAATTATCCTACCATAGAGCCACCATTCATCTACCATAGAGCCACCATTCATCTACCATAGAGCCACCATTCATCTACCATAGAGCCACCATTCATCTACCATAGAGCCACCATTCATCTACCATAGAGCCATCATTCATCTACCATAGAGTCGCCATTCATCTTCCATAGAGTCGCCATTCATCTACCATAGAGCCGCCATTCATCTACCATAGAGCCACCATTCATCTACCATAGAGCCACCATTTATCTACCATAGAGCCACCATTCATCTACCATAGGGCTACCATAGGGCTACCATTCATCTACCATTCATCCACTATTCATCTACCACAGAGCCACCATTTATCTACCATAGAGCCACCATTCATCTACCATAGAGCCACCATTCATCCACCACTCATCTACCATTCATCTACCATCGAGCCACCATTCATCTACCCTAGAGCCACCATTCATCTAACATAGAGCCACCATTCATCTACCATAGAGCCACCATTCATCTACCATAAAGCCACCATTCATCTACCATAGAGCCACCATTCATCTACCATAGAGCCACCATTCATCTACCATAGGGCTACCATTCATCTACCATTCATCTACCATTCATCCACTATCCACCATTCATCTACCATTCATCTACCATTCATCCACTATCCACCATTCATCTACCATAGAGCCACCATTCATCCACCACTAATCTACCATTCATCTACCATAGTGCCACGATTCATCTACCATAGAGACACCATTCATCTACCACTCATCTACCATTCATCTATTATAGAGCCACCATTCATCTACCATAGAGCCACCATTCATCTACCATAGAGCCATCATTCATCTACCATTCATCCACCACTCATCTACTATTCATCTACCCTAGAGCCACCATTCATCTAACATAGAGCCACCATTCATCTACCATAAAGCGACCATTCATCTACCATAGAGCTGCCATTCATCTACCATTCATCCACCACTCATCTACCATAGAGCCACCATTCATCTACCATAGAGCCACCATTCATCTACCATAGAGCCACCATTCATCTACCATAGAGCCGCCATTTATCTACCATAGAGCCACCATTCATCCACTACTCATCTACCATTCATCTACTATAGAGCCACCATTCATTTACCATAGAGCCACCATTCATCTACCATAGAGCCACCATTCATTTACCATAGAGCCACCATTCATCTACCATAGAGCCAACATTCATCTTCCATTGGTCTACCATTCATCTACCAATCATCCACCACTCATCTACCATTCATCTACCATAGAGCCACCATTCATCTAACATAGAGCCACCATGAAGCTACCATTCATCTACCATTCATCCACCACTCATCTACCATTCATCTACCATAGAGCCACCATTCTTCTACCATAGAGCCACCATTCATCTACCATAGAGCCACCATTCATCTACCATAGAGCCAACATTCATCTACCATAGAGCTGCCATTCATCTACCATTCATCCACCACTCATCTACCATAGAGCCACCATTCATCTACCATAAAGCCACCATTCATCTATCATAGGGCCACATTTCATCTACCATGAAACTACCATTCATCTACCATTCATCCACCACTCATCTACCATTCATCTACCATAGAGCCACCATTCATCTACCATAGAGCCACCATTCATCTACCATAGAGCCACCATACATTTCTACCATAGAGCCACAATTCTCCTACCATAGAGCCACCATTCATCTACCATAGAGCCACCATTCATCTACCATAGAGCCACCATTCATCTACCATAGAGCCACCATTCATCTACCATAGAGCCACCATTCATCTACCATAGAGCCATCATTCATCTACCATAGAGTCGCCATTCATCTTCCATAGAGTCGCCATTCATCTACCATAGAGCCGCCATTCATCTACCATAGAGCCACCATTCATCTACCATAGAGCCACCATTTATCTACCATAGAGCCACCATTCATCTACCATAGGGCTACCATAGGGCTACCATTCATCTACCATTCATCCACTATTCATCTACCACAGAGCCACCATTTATCTACCATAGAGCCACCATTCATCTACCATAGAGCCACCATTCATCCACCACTCATCTACCATTCATCTACCATCGAGCCACCATTCATCTACCCTAGAGCCACCATTCATCTAACATAGAGCCACCATTCATCTACCATAGAGCCACCATTCATCTACCATAAAGCCACCATTCATCTACCATAGAGCCACCATTCATCTACCATAGAGCCACCATTCATCTACCATAGGGCTACCATTCATCTACCATTCATCTACCATTCATCCACTATCCACCATTCATCTACCATTCATCTACCATTCATCCACTATCCACCATTCATCTACCATAGAGCCACCATTCATCCACCACTAATCTACCATTCATCTACCATAGTGCCACGATTCATCTACCATAGAGACACCATTCATCTACCACTCATCTACCATTCATCTATTATAGAGCCACCATTCATCTACCATAGAGCCACCATTCATCTACCATAGAGCCATCATTCATCTACCATTCATCCACCACTCATCTACTATTCATCTACCCTAGAGCCACCATTCATCTAACATAGAGCCACCATTCATCTACCATAAAGCGACCATTCATCTACCATAGAGCCACCATTCATCTACCATAGAGCCACCATTCATCTACCATAGGGCTACCATTCATCTACCATTCATCTACCATTCATCCACTATCCACCATTCATCTACCATTCATCTACCATTCATCCACTATCCACCATTCATCTACCATAGAGCCACCATTCATCCACCACTCATCTACCATTCATCTACCATAGAGCCACCTTTCATCTACCATAGAGCCACCATTCATCTACCATAGAGCCACCATTCATCTACCATAGAGCCACCATTCATCTACCATAGGGCTACCATTCATCTACCATTCATCCACCACTCATCTACCATTCATCTACCATAGAGCCACCATTCATCTACCATAGAGCCACCATTCATCTACCACTCATCTACCACTCATCTACTATTCATCTACCCTAGAGCCACCATTCATCTAACATAGAGCCACCATTCATCTACCATAAAGCGACCATTCATCTACCATAGAGCCACCATTCATCTACCATAGAGCCACCATTCATCTACCATAGGGCTACCATTCATCTACCATTCATCTACCATTCATCCACTATCCACCATTCATCTACCATTCATCTACCATTCATCCACTATCCACCATTCATCTACCATAGAGCCACCATTCATCCACCACTCATCTACCATTCATCTACCATAGAGCCACCATTCATCTACCATAGAGCCACCATTCATCTACCATAGAGCCATCATTCATCTACCATAGGGCTACCATTCATCTACCATTCATCCACCACTCATCTACTATTCATCTACCCTAGAGCCACCATTCATCTAACATAGAGCCACCATTCATCTACCATAGAGCCACCATTCATCTACCATAAAGCCACTTTTCATCTACCATAGAGCCACCATTCATCTACCATAGAGCCACCATTCATCTACCATAGGGCTACCATTCATCTACCATTCATCTACCATTCATCCACTATCCACCATTCATCTACCACTCATCTACCATTCATCCACTATCCACCATTCATCTACCATAGAGCCACCATTCATCCACCACTCATCTACCATTCATCTACCATAGAGCCACCATTCATCTACCATAGAGCCACCATTCATCTACCATAGAGCCACCATTCATCTACCATAGAGCCAACATTCATCTACCATAGGGCTACCATTCATCTACCATTCATCCACCACTCATCTACCATTCATCTACCATAGAGCCACCATTCATCTACCGTAGAGCCACCATTCATCTACCATAGAGCTACCTTTCATCTAACATAGACCCACCATTCATATCTACCATAGAGCCACCATTCTCCTACCATAGAGCCACCATTCATCTACCATAGAGCCACTATTCATCTACCATAGAGCCACCATTCATCTACCATAGAGCCACCATTCATCTACCATAGAGCCACAATTCATCTACCATAGAGCCACCATTCATCCACCACTCATCTACCATTCATCCACCATAGAGCCACCATTCATATACCATAGAGCCACCATTCATCTACCATAGAGCCACCATTCATCTATCATAGAGCCACCTTTCATCTACCAAAGCGCTACCATTCATCTACCATAGAGCCACCATTCATCTACCATAGAGCCAACATTCATCTACCATAGAGCCACCATTCATCTACCATAGAGCCACCATTCATCAACCATAGAGCCACCATTCATCTACCATAGGGCTATCATTCATCTACCATTCATCCACCACTCATCTACCATTCAACTACCTTAGAGCCACCATTCATCTACCATAGAGCCACCAATCATTTACCATAGAGCCACCATTCATCTACTATAGAGCCACCATTCATCTACCATTCATCAACCACTCATCTACCATCCATCTACCATAGAGCCACCATTCATCTACCATAGAGCCGCCATTCATCTACCATAGAACCACCATTCATCCACCACTCATCTACCATTCATCTACCATAGAGCCACCATTCATCTACCATAGAGCCACCAATCATCTACCATAGAGCCACCATTCATCTACTATAGAGCCACTATTCATCTACCATAAGGCTACCATTCATCTACCATTCATCAACCACTCATCTACTTCTACTACTTCTACTACTTTTACTACTACTTCTAATACTACTTCTACTACTACTACTACTACTACTACTATTTCTTCTACTATAACTTCTACTACTACTACTACTACTATTACTACTTCTACTAGTACTACTACTACTACTACTACTACTTTTACTACTTCTACTACTTCTTCTACTACTACTTCTCCTACTACTACTACTACTACTTCTACTACTTTTACTACTACTACTACTACTTTACTACTTCTACTACTACTACTACTACTACTTCTACTACTACTACTACTACTTCTACTACTTCTTCTACCACTACTACTTCTACTACTACTAGTACTTCTACTACTACTACTACTACTACTACTTCTACTACTACTACTATTTCTTCTACTATAACTTCTACTACTACTACTATTACTACTTCTACTACTTCTACTACTACTACTACTACTACTACTTCTACTACCACTACTACTACTACTTCTACTACTTCTTCTACCACTACTACTACTACTACTACTTCTACTACTACTACTTCTACTACTTCTACTACTACTACTACTACTTCTACTACTACTACTACTACTACTACTTCTACTACTACTACTACTACTACTACTACTATTACTTCTACTACTACTACTACTACTACTACTACTTCTACTACTACTTCTACTACTACTACTACTACTACTATTTCTTCTACTATAACTTCTACTACTACTACTACTACTATTACTTCTACTAGTACTACTACTACTACTATTACTACTTCTACTAGTACTACTACTACTACTTCTACTACTTCTACTACTTCTTCTACTACTAAAACTACTACTACTACTTCTACTACTACTTCTACTACTACTACTTCTACAACTTCTACTACTTCTTCTTCTACTACTACTTCTACTACTACTACTACTTCTACTACTTCTACTACTACTACTTCTACTACTACTACTACTACTTCTACTACTTCTTCTTCTACTACTACTTCTACTACTACTACTACTACTTCTACTACTTCTACTACTTCTTCTTCTACTACTACTACTACTACTTCTTCTACTAATTCTACTACTTCTACTACTACTACTACTACTTCTACTACTACTACTACTACTACTTCTACTACTACTTCTTCTACTACTTCTACTACTTCTACTACTACTACCTACTACTTCTACTACTACTACTACTACTACTACTTCTACTACTACTTCTACTACTACTACTACTACTATTTCTTCTACTATAACTTCTACTACTACTACTATAGATTAAAAAATATATTGTCATCTGACCAGTTATTTATTGCCCAAAACCCCTGTGCTTCCGGGGGCTCCGCCCCCTGGACCAATTCGTGACTTGCCAGTGTCACAAATAAAGTATAATATATACTTACTGACTATAATTTTATTTCCAAAATCCCATAGCTTCCGGGGGCTCCGCCCCCTTGACCCAACATCAATTTGTAACCTGCCAATGTCACAAATAACGTATAAAAATATGCTCATCTGACCGTTATTTATTGCCCAAAACCCCTAAGCTTCCGGGGGCTCAGCCCCTTGGACCCAAACAACAATTTGTGTCCTGCCAGTGTCACAAATAGATAAAGGAAATATGCTCATCTGACCGTTATTTATTGCCCAAAACCCCTGTGCTTCCGGGGGCTTCGCCCCCTGTACACCCCACACCAATTCGTGACCTGCCAGTGTCACAAAAAAGGTAAGAAATAAGCACATCTGACGATGAATTAATGTATAGAGCCTCTAAGCTTCTGAGGGCTCCGCCCCCTGGACCCAACATCAATTTGTGTCCTGCCAATGTCACAAATAAGGTATAAAAATATGCTCGTCTGACGATAATTTAATGTATAGAACCCCTTAGCTTCAAGGGGCTCCGCCCCATGGATCCAACACCAATCCGTGACCTGCCAGTTTCACAAAAAAGGTAAGAAATAAGCACATCTGACGATAATTTAATATATAGAACCCCTGAGTTTCTGGGGGCTCCGGCCCCGCACCCAACACCAATTTGTGACCTGCCAGTGACACAAATAAAGTATAAAATATGCTAGTCTGACGATAATTTAATGTATAGAACCCGTTAGATTCTTAGGGCTCCGCCCGCTGGATCCAACAACAATTTGTGACCTGCCAGTGAAACAAATAAAGTATAAAATATGCTCATCTGACGATAATTTAATGTATAGAACCCCTTAGCTTCTTGGGGCTCCGCCCCCTGGATCGAACACCTATTTGTGTCCTCCCAGTGTCACAAATAAATATAAAAATATGCTCATCTGACCGTTATTTATTGCCCAAAACCCCTTAGCTTCCTGGGGCTCCGCCCCCCGTACACCCCACACCGATTCGTGACCTGCCAGTGTCACAAAAAAGGTAAGAAATAAGCACATCTGAAGATAATTTAATGTATAGAGCCTTTGAGCTTCTGGGGGCTCGCCCCCTGGACCCAACATCAATTTTTGTTCTGCCAATGTCACAAATAACGTATAAAAATATGCTCATCTGACCGTTATTTATTGCCAAAAACCCCTTAGCTTCCGGGGGCTCCGCCCCCTGGACCCAACACCAATTTGTATCCTGCCTGTGTCACAAATAGATAAAAAATATATTGTCATCTGACCGTTATTTATTGCCCAAAACCCCTGTGCTTCCGGGGACTCCGCCCCCTGGACCAATTCCTGACTTGCCAGTGTCACAAATAAAGTATAAAATATGCACATCTGACTATAATTTAATGTTCAAAACCCCTGAGTTTCTGGGAGCTCCACCCCCTGCACCCAACACCAATTTGTGTCCTGCCAGTGTCACAAATAAGGTATAAAAATATGCTCGTCTGACGATAATTTAATGTATAGAACCCCTTAGTTTCAAGGGGCTCCGCCCCATGGATCCAACACCAATCCGTGACCTGCCAGTGTCATAAAAAAGGTAAGAAATAAGCACATCTGACGATAATTTAATGTAACAAGCCTCTGAGCTTATGGGGGCTCCGTCCCCTGCACCCAACATCAATTTGTGTCCTGCCAGTGACACAAATAAAGTATAAAATATGCTCGTCTGACGATAATTTAATATATAGAACCCCTGAGTTTCTGGGGACTCCGGCCCCGCACCCAACACCAATTTGTGACCTGCCAGTGACACAAATAAAGTATAAAATATGCTAGTCTGACGATAATTTAAAGTATAGAACCCCTTAGCTTCTTAGGGCTCCGGCCCCTGGATCCAACAACAATTTGTGACCTGCCAGTTAAACAAATAAAGTATAAAATATGCTCATCTGACGATAATTTAATGTATAGAACCCCTGAGTTTCTGGGGGCTCCGGCCCCGCACCCAACACCAATTTGTGACCTGCCAGTAACACAAATAAAGTATAAAATATGCTAGTCTGACGATAATTTAAAGTATAGAACCCCTTAGCTTCTTAGGGCTCCGGCCCCTGGATCCAACAACAATTTGTGACCTGCCAGTTAAACAAATAAAGTATAAAATATGCTCATCTGACGATAATTTAATGTATAGAACCCCTTAGCTTCTTGGGGATCCGCCCCCTGGATCGAGCACCTATTTGTGTCCTCCCAGTGTCACAAATAAATATAAAAATATGCTCATCTGACCGTTATTTATTGCCCAAAACCCCTTAGCTTCCTGGGGCTCCGCCCCCCGTACACCCCACACCGATTCGTGACGTGCCAGTGTCAAAAAAAAAGGAAGAAATAAGCACATCTGAAGATAATTTCATGTATAGAGCCTCTGAGCTTCTGGGGGCTCCGCCCCCTGGACCCAACATCAATTTTTGTTCTGCCAATGTCACAAATAACGTATAAAAATATGCTCATCTGACCGTTATATATTGCCCAAAACCCCTTAGCTTCCTGGGGCTCCGCCCCCTGGACCCAACACCAATTTGTATCCTGCCTGTGTCACAAATAGATAAAAAAATATATTGTCATCTGACCAGTTATTTATTGCCCAAAACCCCTGTGCTTCCGGGGGCTCCGCCACCTGGACCAATTCCTGACTTGCCAGTGTCACAAATAAAGTATAAAATATACACATCTGACTATAATTTTGTTTCCAAAACCCCTGAGTTTCTGGGGGCTCCGCCCCCTGCACCCAACACCAATTTGTGTCCTGCCAGTGTCACAAATAAGGTATAAAAATATGCTCGTCTGACGATAATTTAATGTATAGAACCCCTTAGCTTCAAGGGGCTCCGCCCCATGGATCCAAGACCAATCCGTGACCTGCCAGTGTCACAAAAAAGGTAAGAAATAAGCACATCTGACGATAATTTAATGTAACAAGCCTCTGAGCTCATGGGGGCTCCGTCCCCTGCACCCAACATCAATTTGTGTCCTGCCAGTGACACAAATAAAGTATAAAATATGCTCGTCTGACGATAATTTAATATATAGAACCCTTTAGCTTTTTGAGGCTCCGCCCCCTGGATTCAACACCAATTTGTGTCCTGCCAGTGTCTCAAATAGATATTAAAAAAATGCTCATCTGACCGTTATTTATTGCCCCAAATTCCATAGCTTCCGGGGGCTCCGCCCCCTGGACCCAACATCAATTTGTGTCCTGCAAATGTCACAAATAACGTTTAAAAATATGCTCATCTGACCGTTATTTATTGCCCAAAACCCCTAAGCTTCCGGGGGCTCCGCCCCTTGGACCCAACACCAATTTGTGTCCTGCCAGTGTCACAAATAGATAAAATAAATATGCTCATCTGACCGTTATTTATTGCCCCAAACCCCTGTGCTTCCGGGGGCTTCGCCCCCTGTACATCCCACACCAATTCGTGACCTGCCAGTGTCACAAAAAAGGTAAGAAATAAGCACATCTGACGATAAATTAATGTATAGAGCCTCTAAGCTTCTGAGGGCTCCGCCCCCTGGACCCAACATCAATTTGTGTCCTGCCAATGTCACAAATAACGTATAAAAATATGCTCATCTGACCGTTATTTATTGCCCAAAACCCCTAAGCTTCCGGGAGCTCCGCCCCCTGCACCCAACACAAATTTGTGTCCTGCCAGTGTCACAAATAAGGTATACAAATATGCTCGTCTGACGATAATTTAATGTATAGAACCCCTTAGCTTCAAGGGGCTCCGCCCCATGGATCCAACACCAATCCGTGACCTGCAAGTGTCACAAAAAAAGGTAAGAAATAAGCACATCTGACGATAATTTAATGTAACAAGCCTCTGAGCTTATGGGGGCTCCGTCCCCTGGATCCAACATCAATTTGTGTCCTGCCAGTGACACAAATAAAGTATTAAATATGCTCGTCTGACGATAATTTAATATATAGAACCCCTTAGTTTCTGGGGGCTCCGGCCCCGCACCCAACACCAATTTGTGACCTGCCAGTAACACAAATAAAGTATAAAAATATGCTAGTCTGACGATAATTTAAAGTATAGAACCCCTTAGCTTCTTAGGGCTCCGGCCCCTGGATCCAACAACAATTTGTGACCTGCCAGTTAAACAAATAAAGTATAAAATATGCTCATCTGACGATAATTTAATGTATAGAACCCCTTAGCTTCTTGGGGATCCGCCCCCTGGATCGAACACCTATTTATGTCCTCCCAGTGTCACAAATAAATATAAAAATATGCTCATCTGACCGTTATTTATTGCCCAAAACCCCTTAGCTTCCTGGGGCTCCGCCCCCCGTACACCCCACACCGATTCGTGACGTGCCAGTGTCAAAAAAAAAGGAAGAAATAAGCACATCTGAAGATAATTTCATGTATAGAGCCTCTGAGCTTCTGGGGGCTCCGCCCCCTGGACCCAACATCAATTTTTGTTCTGCCAATGTCACAAATAACGTATAAAAATATGCTCATCTGACCGTTATATATTGCCCCAAAACCCCTTAGCTTCCTGGGGCTCCGCCCCCTGGACCCAACACCAATTTGTATCCTGCCTGTGTCACAAATAGATAAAAAAATATATTGTCATCTGACCAGTTATTTATTGCCCAAAACCCCTGTGCTTCCGGGGGCTCCGCCCCTGGACCAATTCGTGACTTGCCAGTGTCACAAATAAAGTATAAAATATACACATCTGACTATAATTTTATTTCCAAAACCCCTGAGTTTCTTGGGGCTCCGCCCCCTGCACCCAACACCAATTTGTGTCCTGCCAGTGTCACAAATAAGGTATAAAAATATGCTCGTCTGACGATAATTTAATGTATAGAACCCCTTAGCTTCAAGGGGCTCCGCCCCATGGATCCAAGACCGATCCGTGACCTGCCAGTGTCACAAAAAAGGTAAGAAATAAGCACATCTGACGATAATTTAATGTAACAAGCCTCTGAGCTTATGGGGGCTCCGTCCCCTGCACCCAACATCAATTTGTGTCCTGCCAGTGACACAAATAAAGTATAAAATATGCTCGTCTGACGATAATTTAATATATAGAAACCCTTTAGCTTTTTGAGGCTCCGCCCCCTGGATTCAACACCAATTTGTGTCCTGCCAGTGTCTCAAATAGATATTAAAAAAAATGCTCATCTGACCGTTATTTATTGCCCCAAATTCCATAGCTTCCGGGGGCTCCGCCCCCTGGACCCAACATCAATTTGTGTCCTGCAAATGTCACAAATAACGTTTAAAAATATGCTCATCTGACCGTTATTTATTGCCCAAAACCCCTAAGCTTCCGGGGGCTCCGCTCCTTGGACCCAACACCAATTTGTGTCCTGCCAGTGTCACAAGTAGATAAAATAAATATGCTCATCTGACCGTTATTTATTGCCCCAAACCCCTGTGCTTCCGGGGGCTTCGCCCCCTGTACATCCCACACCAATTCGTGACCTGCCAGTGTCACAAAAAAGGTAAGAAATAAGCACATCTGACGATAATTTAATGTATAGAGCCTCTAAGCTTCTGAGGGCTCCGCCCCCTGGACCCAACATCAATTTGTGTCCTGCCAATGTCACAAATAACGTATAAAAATATGCTCATCTGACCGTTATTTATTGCCCAAAACCCCTAAGCTTCCGGGAGCTCCGCCCCCTGCACCCAACACAAATTTGTGTCCTGCCAGTGTCACAAATAAGGTATACAAATATGCTCGTCTGACGATAATTTAATGTATAGAACCCCTTAGCTTCAAGGGGCTCCGCCCCATGGATCCAACACCAATCCGTGACCTGCCAGTGTCACAAAAAAGGTAAGAAATAAGCACATCTGACGATAATTTAATGTAACAAGCCTCTGAGCTTATGGGGGCTCCGTCCCCTGGATCCAACATCAATTTGTGTCCTGCCAGTGACACAAATAAAGTATAAAATATGCTCGTCTGACGATAATTTAATATATAGAACCCCTGAGTTTCTGGGGGCTCCGGCCCCGCACCCAACACCAATTTATGACCTGCCAGTGACACAAATAAAGTATAAAATATGCTAGTCTGACTATAATTTAATGTATAGAACCCCTTAGCTTCTTAGGGCTCCGGCCCCTGGATCCAACAACAATTTGTGACCTGCCAGTTAAACAAATAAAGTATAAAATATGCTCATCTGACGATAATTTAATGTATAGAACCCCTTAGCTTCTTGGGGCTCCGCCCCCTGGATCGAACACCTATTTGTGTCCTCCCAGTGTCACAAATAAATATAAAAATATGCTCATCTGACCGTTATTTATTGCCCAAAACCCCTTAGCTTCCTGGGGCTCCGCCCCCGGTAAACCCCACACCGATTCGTGACCTGCCAGTGTCAAAAAAAAGGTAAGAAATAAGCACATCTGAAGATAATTTAATGTATAGAGCCTCTGAGCTTCTGGGGGCTCCGCCCCCTGGACCCAACATCATTTTTTGTTCTGCCAATGTCACAAATAACGTTTAAAAATATGCTCATCTGACCGTTATTTATTGCCCAAAACCCCTTAGCTTCCGGGGGCTCCGCCCCCTGGACCCAACATCAATTTGTATCCTGCCTGTGTCACAAATAGATAAAAAAACATATATTGTCATCTGACGCGTTATTTATTGCCCAAAACCCCTTAGCTTCCTGGGGCTCCGCCCCCCGTACACCCCACACCGATTCGTGACCTGCCAGTGTCAAAAAAAAGGTAAGAAATAAGCACATCTGAAGATAATTTAATGTATAGAGCCTCTGAGCTTCTAGGGTCTCCGCCCCCTGGACCCAACATCAATTTCTGTTCTGCCAATGTCACAAATAACGTTTAAATATATGCTCATCTGACCGTTATTTATTGCCCAAAACCCCTTAGCTTCCGGGGGCTCCGCCCCCTGGACCCAACATCAATTTGTATCCTGCCTGTGTCACAAATAGATAAAAAAACATATATTGTCATCTGACCAATTATTTATTGCCCAAAACCCCTGTGCTTCCGGGGGCTCCGCCCCCTGAACCGATTCGTGACTTGCCAGTGTCACAAATAAAGTATAAAATATACACATCTGACCAAATTTTATTTCCAAAACCCCTGAGTTTCTGGGGGCTCCGCCCGCTGGACCAATTCGTGACTTGCCAGTGTCACAAATAAAGTATAAAATATACACATCTGACTATAATTTTATTTCCAAAACCCCTGAGTTTCTGGGGGCTCCGCCCCCTGCACCCAACACAAATTTGTGTCCTGCCAGTGTCACAAATAAGTTATAAAAATATGCTCGTCTGACGATAATTTAATATATAGAACCCCTTAGCTTCAAGGGGCTCCGCCCCATGGATCCAACACCAATCCGTGACCTGCCAGTGTCACAAAAAAGGTAAGAAATAAGCACATCTGACGATAATTTAATGTAACAAACCTCTAAGCTTATGGGGGCTCCGTCCCCTGGACCCAACATCAATTTGTGTCGTGCCAGTGTCACAAATAAAGAATAAAATATGCTCGTCTGACGATAATTTAATATATAGAACCCTTTAGCTTTTTGAGGCTCCGCCCCCTGGATTCAACACCAATTTATGACCTGCCAGTGACACAAATAAAGTATAAAATATGCTAGTCTGACTATAATTTAATGTATAGAACCCCTTAGCTTCTTAGGGCTGGGGCCCCTGGATCCAACAACAATTTGTGACCTGCCAGTTAAACAAATAAAGTATAAAATATGCTCATCTGACGATAATTTAATATATAGAACCCTTTAGCTTTTTGGGGCTCCGCCCCCTGGATCCAACACCAATTTGTGTCCTGCCAGTGTCTCAAATAAATATTAAAAAAATGCTCATCTGACCGTTATTTATTGCCAAAAACCCCATAGCTTGCGGTGGCTCCGCCCCCTGGACCCAACATCAATTTGTGTCCTGCCAATGTCACAAATAACGTATAAAAATATGCTCATCTGACCGTTATTTATTGCCCAAAACCCCTAAGCTTCCGGGGGCTCCGCCCCCTGGACCCAACACCAATTTGTGTCCTGCCAGTGTCACAAATAGATAAAAGAAATATGCTCATCTGACCGTTATTTATTGCCCAAAACCCCTGTGCTTCCGGGGGCTCCGCCCCCTGTACACCCCACACCAATTTGTGACCTGCCAGTAAAACAAATAAAGTATAAAATATGCTCATCTGACGATAATTTAATGTATAGAACCCCTTAGCTCCGCCCCCTGGATCGAACACCTATTTGTGTCCTCCCAGTGTCACAAATAAATATAAAAATATGCTCATCTGACCGTTATTTATTGCCCAAAACCCCTTAGCTTCCTGGGGCTCCGCCCCCCGTACACCCCACACCGATTCGTGACCTGCCAGTGTTAAAAAAAGGTAAGAAATAAGCACATCTGAAGATAATTTCATGTATAGAGCCTCTGAGCTTCTGGGGGCTCCGCCCCCTGGACCCAACATCAATTTTTGTTCTGCCAATGTCACAAATAACGTATAAAAATATGCTCATCTGACCGTTATTTATTGCCCAAAACCCCTTAGCTTCTGGGGGCTCCGCCCCCTGGACCCAACACCAATTTGTATCCTGCCTGTGTCACAAATAGATAAAAAAAATATATTGTCATCTGACCAGTTATTTATTGCCCAAAACCCCTGTGCTTCCGGGGGCTCCGCCCCCTGGACCAATTCGTGACTTGCCAGTGTCACAAATAAAGTATAAAATATACACATCTGACCTAATTTTATATCCAAAACCCCTGAGTTTCTGGGGGCTCTGCCCCATGCACCCAACACAAATTTGTGTCCTGCCAGTGTCACAAATAAGGTATAAAAATATGCTCGTCTGACGATAATTTAATATATAGAACCCCTTAGCTTCAAGGGGCTCCGCCCCATGGATCCAACACCAATCCGTGACCTGCCAGTGTCACAAAAAAGGTAAGAAATAAGCACATCTGAAGATAATTTCATGTATAGAGCCTCTGAGCTTCTGGGGGCTCCGCCCCCTGGACCCAACATCAATTTGTGTCCTGCCAGTGTCACAAATAAAGAATAAAATATGCTCGTCTGACGATAATTTAATATATAGAACCCTTTAGCTTTTTGAGGCTCCGCCCCCTGGATACAACACCAATTTGTGTCCTGCCAGTGTCACAAATAAATATAAAAATATGCTCATCTGACCGTTATTTATTGCCCAAAATCCCATAGCTTCCGGGGGCTCCGCCCCCCGTACACCCCACACCGATTCGTGACCTGCCAGTGTCAAAAAAAGGGAAGAAATAAGCACATCTGAAGATAATTTCATGTATAGAGCCTCTGAGCTTCTGTGGGCTCCGCCCCCTAGACCCAACATCAATTTTTGTTCTGCCAATGTCACAAATAACGTATAAAAATATGCTCATCTGACCGTTATTTATTGCCCAAAACCCCTTAGCTTCCGAGGGCTCCGCCCCCTGGACCCAACACCAATTTGTATCCTGCCTGTGTCACAAATAGATAAAAAAAATATATTGTCATCTGACCAGTTATTTATTGCCCAAAACCCCTGTGCTTCCGGGGGCTCCGCCCCCTGGACCAATTCGTGACTTGCCAGTGTCACAAATAAAGTATAAAATATACACATCTGACTATAATTTTATTTCCAAAACCCCTGAGTTTCTGGGGGCTCCGCCCCCTGCACCCAACACAAATTTGTGTCCTGCCAGTGTCACAAATAAGGTATAAAAATATGCTCGTCTGACGATAATTTAATATATAGAACCCCTTAGCTTCAAGGGGCTCCGCCCCATGGATCCAACACCAATCCGTGACCTGCCAGTGTCACAAAAAAGGTAAGAAATAAGCACATCTGACGACAATTTAATGTAACAAACCTCTAAGCTTATGGGGGTTCCGTCCCCTGGACCCAACATCAATTTGTGTCGTGCCAGTGTCACAAATAAAGAATAAAATATGCTCGTCTGACGATAATTTAAATTTAATATATAGAACCCTTTAGCTTTTTGAGGCTCCGCCCCCTGGATTCAACACCAATTTGTGTCCTGCCAGTGTCTCAAATAGATATTAAAATAATGCTCATCTGACCGTTATTTATTGCCTAAAATCCCATAGCTTCCGGGGGCTCCGCCCCCTGGACCCAACATCAATTTGTGTCCTGCCAATGTCACAAATAACGTATAAAAATATACTCATCTGACGGTTATTTATTGCCCAAAATACCATAGCTTCCGGGGGCGCCGCCCCCTGGACCCAACATCAATTTGTGTCCTGCCAATGTCACAAATAACGTATAAAAATATGCTCATCTGACCGTTATTTATTGCCCAAAACCCCTTAGCTTCTGGGGGCTCCGCCCCCTGGACCCAACACCAATTTGTATCCTGCCTGTGTCACAAATAGATAAAAAAAATATATTGTCATCTGACCAGTTATTTATTGCCCAAAACCCCTGTGCTTCCGGGGGCTCCGCCCCCTGGACCAATTCGTGACTTGCCAGTGTCACAAATAAAGTATAAAATATACACATCTGACCTAATTTTATATCCAAAACCCCTGAGTTTCTGGGGGCTCTGCCCCATGCACCCAACACAAATTTGTGTCCTGCCAGTGTCACAAATAAGGTATAAAAATATGCTCGTCTGACGATAATTTAATATATAGAACCCCTTAGCTTCAAGGGGCTCCGCCCCATGGATCCAACACCAATCCGTGACCTGCCAGTGTCACAAAAAAGGTAAGAAATAAGCACATCTGAAGATAATTTCATGTATAGAGCCTCTGAGCTTCTGGGGGCTCCGCCCCCTGGACCCAACATCAATTTGTGTCCTGCCAGTGTCACAAATAAAGAATAAAATATGCTCGTCTGACGATAATTTAATATATAGAACCCTTTAGCTTTTTGAGGCTCCGCCCCCTGGATACAACACCAATTTGTGTCCTGCCAGTGTCACAAATAAATATAAAAATATGCTCATCTGACCGTTATTTATTGCCCAAAATCCCATAGCTTCCGGAGGCTCCGCCCCCCGTACACCCCACACCGATTCGTGACCTGCCAGTGTCAAAAAAAGGGAAGAAATAAGCACATCTGAAGATAATTTCATGTATAGAGCCTCTGAGCTTCTGTGGGCTCCGCCCCCTGGACCCAACATCAATTTTTGTTCTGCCAATGTCACAAATAACGTATAAAAATATGCTCATCTGACCGTTATTTATTGCCCAAAACCCCTTAGCTTCCGAGGGCTCCGCCCCCTGGACCCAACACCAATTTGTATCCTGCCTGTGTCACAAATAGATAAAAAAAATATATTGTCATCTGACCAGTTATTTATTGCCCAAAACCCCTGTGCTTCCGGGGGCTCCGCCCCCTGGACCAATTCGTGACTTGCCAGTGTCACAAATAAAGTATAAAATATACACATCTGACTATAATTTTATTTCCAAAACCCCTGAGTTTCTGGGGGCTCCGCCCCCTGCACCCAACACAAATTTGTGTCCTGCCAGTGTCACAAATAAGGTATAAAAATATGCTCGTCTGACGATAATTTAATATATAGAACCCCTTAGCTTCAAGGGGCTCCGCCCCATGGATCCAACACCAATCCGTGACCTGCCAGTGTCACAAAAAAGGTAAGAAATAAGCACATCTGACGACAATTTAATGTAACAAACCTCTAAGCTTATGGGGGTTCCGTCCCCTGGACCCAACATCAATTTGTGTCGTGCCAGTGTCACAAATAAAGAATAAAATATGCTCGTCTGACGATAATTTAAATTTAATATATAGAACCCTTTAGCTTTTTGAGGCTCCGCCCCCTGGATTCAACACCAATTTGTGTCCTGCCAGTGTCTCAAATAGATATTAAAATAATGCTCATCTGACCGTTATTTATTGCCTAAAATCCCATAGCTTCCGGGGCTCCGCCCCCTGGACCCAACATCAATTTGTGTCCTGCCAATGTCACAAATAACGTATAAAAATATACTCATCTGACGGTTATTTATTGCCCAAAATACCATAGCTTCCGGGGGCGCCGCCCCCTGGACCCAACATCAATTTGTGTCCTGCCAATGTCACAAATAACGTATAAAAATATGCTCATCTGACCGTTATTTTTTTCCCAAAACCCCTAAGCTTCCGGGGGCTCCGCCCCTTGGACCCAACACCAATTTGTGTCCTGCCAGTGTCACAAATAAGGTATACATATATGCTCGTCTGACGATAATTTAATGTATAGAACCTCTTAGCTTCTGGGGGCTCCGCCCCCTGGACCCAACACCAATTTGTATCCTGCCTGTGTCACAAATAGATAAAAAAAATATATTGTCATCTGACCAGTTATTTATTGCCCAAAACCCCTGTGCTTCCGGGGGCTCCGCCCCCTGGACCAATTCGTGACTTGCCAGTGTCACAAATAAAGTATAAAATATACACATCTGACCTAATTTTATATCCAAAACCCCTGAGTTTCTGGGGGCTCTGCCCCATGCACCCAACACAAATTTGTGTCCTGCCAGTGTCACAAATAAGGTATAAAAATATGCTCGTCTGACGATAATTTAATATATAGAACCCCTTAGCTTCAAGGGGCTCCGCCCCATGGATCCAACACCAATCCGTGACCTGCCAGTGTCACAAAAAAGGTAAGAAATAAGCACATCTGAAGATAATTTCATGTATAGAGCCTCTGAGCTTCTGGGGGCTCCGCCCCCTGGACCCAACATCAATTTGTGTCCTGCCAGTGTCACAAATAAAGAATAAAATATGCTCGTCTGACGATAATTTAATATATAGAACCCTTTAGCTTTTTGAGGCTCCGCCCCCTGGATACAACACCAATTTGTGTCCTGCCAGTGTCACAAATAAATATAAAAATATGCTCATCTGACCGTTATTTATTGCCCAAAATCCCATAGCTTCCGGGGGCTCCGCCCCCCGTACACCCCACACCGATTCGTGACCTGCCAGTGTCAAAAAAAGGGAAGAAATAAGCACATCTGAAGATAATTTCATGTATAGAGCCTCTGAGCTTCTGTGGGCTCCGCCCCCTGGACCCAACATCAATTTTTGTTCTGCCAATGTCACAAATAACGTATAAAAATATGCTCATCTGACCGTTATTTATTGCCCAAAACCCCTTAGCTTCCGAGGGCTCCGCCCCCTGGACCCAACACCAATTTGTATCCTGCCTGTGTCACAAATAGATAAAAAAAATATATTGTCATCTGACCAGTTATTTATTGCCCAAAACCCCTGTGCTTCCGGGGGCTCCGCCCCCTGGACCAATTCGTGACTTGCCAGTGTCACAAATAAAGTATAAAATATACACATCTGACTATAATTTTATTTCCAAAACCCCTGAGTTTCTGGGGGCTCCGCCCCCTGCACCCAACACAAATTTGTGTCCTGCCAGTGTCACAAATAAGGTATAAAAATATGCTCGTCTGACGGTTATTTATTGCCCAAAATACCATAGCTTCCGGGGGCGCCGCCCCCTGGACCCAACATCAATTTGTGTCCTGCCAATGTCACAAATAACGTATAAAAATATGCTCATCTGACCGTTATTTATTTCCCAAAACCCCTAAGCTTCCGGGGGCTCCGCCCCTTGGACCCAACACCAATTTGTGTCCTGCCAGTGTCACAAATAAGGTATACATATATGCTCGTCTGACGATAATTTAATGTATAGAACCTCTTAGCTTCAAGGGGCTCCGCCCCATGGATCCAACACCAATCCGTGACCTGCCAGTGTCACAAAAAAGGTAAGAAAGCACATCTGACGATAATTTAATGTAACAAGCCTCTGAGCTTATGGGGGCTCCGTCCCCTGGACCCAACATCAATTTGTGTCCTGCCAGTGTCACAAATAAAGTATAAAATATGCTCGTCTGACGATAATTTAATATATAGAACCCTTTAGCTTTTTGGGGCTCCGCCCCCTGGATCCAACACCAATTTGGGTCCTGCCAGTGTCTCAAATAAATATTAAAAAAATGCTCATCTGACCGTTATTTATTGCCAAAAACCCCATAGCTTGCGGGGGCTCCGCCCCCTGGACCCAACATCAATTTGTGTCCTGCCAATGTCACAAATAAATATAAAAATATGCTCATCTGACCGTTATTTATTGCCCAAAACCCCTACGCTTCCGGGGGCTCCGCCCCCTGGACCCAACACCAATTTGTGTCCTGCCAATGTCACAAATAAATATAAAAATATGCTCATCTGACCGTTATTTATTGCCCAAAACCCCTAAGCTTCCGGGGGCTCCGCCCCCTGTACACCCCACACCAATTTGTGACCTGCCAGTTAAACAAATAAAGTATAAAATATGCTCATCTGACGATAATTTAATGTATAGAACCCCTTAGCTTCTGGGGCTCCGCCCCCTGGATCGAACACCTATTTGTGTCCTCCCAGTGTCACAAATAAATATAAAAATATGCTCATCTGACCGTTATTTATTGCCCAAGACCCCTTAGCTTCCTGGGGCTCCGCCCCCCGTACACCCCACACCGATTCGTGACCTGCCAGTGTCAAAAAAAGGTAAGAAATAAGCACATCTAAAAATAATTTCATGTATAGAGCCTCTGAGCTTCTGGGGGCTCCGCCCCCTGGACCCAACATCAATTTTTGTTCTGCCAATGTCACAAATAACGTATAAAAATATGCTCATCTGACCGTTATTTATTGCCCAAAACCCCTTAGCTTCTGGGGGCTCCGCCCCCTGGACCCAACACCAATTTGTATCCTGCCTGTGTCACAAATAGATAAAAAAAATATATTGTCATCTGACCAGTTATTTATTGCCCAAAACCCCTGTGCTTCCGGGGGCTCCGCCCCCTGGACCAATTCGTGACTTGCCAGTGTCACAAATAAAGTATAAAATATACACATCTGACCTAATTTTATATCCGAAACCCCTGAGTTTCTGGGGGCTCTGCCCCATGCACCCAACACAAATTTGTGTCCTGCCAGTGTCACAAATAAGGTATAAAAATATGCTCGTCTGACGATAATTTAATATATAGAACCCCTTAGCTTCAAGGGGCTCCGCCCAATGGATCCAACACCAATCCGTGACCTGCCAGTGTCACAAAAAAGGTAAGAAATAAGCACATCTGACGATAATTTAATGTAACAAGCCTCTGAGCTTATGGGGGCTCCGTCCCCTGGACCCAACATCAATTTGTGTCCTGCCAGTGTCACAAATAAAGAATAAAATATGCTCGTCTGACGATAATTTAATATATAGAACCCTTTAGCTTTTTGAGGCTCCGCCCCCTGGATCCAACACCAATTTGTGTCCTGCCAGTGTCACAAATAAATATAAAAATATGCTCATCTGACCGTTATTTATTGCCCAAAATCCCATAGCTTCCGGGGGCTCCGCCCCCCGTACACCCCACACCGATTCTTGACCTGCCAGTGTCAAAAAAAGGGAAGAAATAAGCACATCTGAAGATAATTTCATGTATAGAGCCTCTGAGCTTCTGGGGGCTCCGCCCCCTGGATCCAACATCAATTTTTGTTCTGCCAATGTCACAAATAACGTATAAAAATATGCTCATCTGACCGTTATTTATTGCCCAAAACCCCTTAGCTTCCGGGGGCTCCGCCCCCTGGACCCAACACCAATTTGTATCCTGCCTGTGTCACAAATAGATAAAAAAAATATATTGTCATCTGACCAGTTATTTATTGCCCAAAACCCCTGTGCTTCCGGGGGCTCCGCCATCTGGACCAATTCGTGACTTGCCAGTGTCACAAATAAAGTATAAAATATACACATCTGACTATAATTTTATTTCCAAAACCCCTGAGTTTCTTGGGGCTCCGCCCCCTGCACCCAACACAAATTTGTGTCCTGCCAGTGTCACAAATAAGGTATAAAAATATGCTCGTCTGACGATAATTTAATATATAGAACCCCTTAGCTTCAAGGGGCTCCGCCCCATGGATCCAACACCAATCCGTGACCTGCCAGTGTCACAAAAAAGGTAAGAAATAAGCACATCTGACGATAATTTAATGTAACAAACCTCTAAGCTTATGGGGGCTCCGTCCCCTGGACCCAACATCAATTTGTGTCGTGCCAGTGTCACAAATAAAGAATAAAATATGCTCGTCTGACGATAATTTAATATATAGAACCGTTTAGCTTTTTGAGGCTCCGCCCCCTGGATTCAACACCAATTTGTGTCCTGCCAGTGTCTCAAATAGATATTAAAACAATGCTCATCTGACCGTTATTTATTGCCCAAAATCCCATAGCTTCCGGGGGCTCCGCCCCCTGGACCCAACATCAGTTTGTGTCCTGCCAATGTCACAAATAACGTATAAAAATATACTCATCTGACGGTTATTTATTGCCCAAAATCCCATAGCTTCTGGGGGCTCCGCCCCCTGGACCCAACATCAATTTGTGTCCTGCCAATGTCACAAATAACGTATAAAAATATGCTCATCTGACCGTTATTTATTTCCCAAAACCCCTAAGCTTCCGGGGGCTCCGCCCCTTGGACCAAACACCAATTTGTGTCCTGCCAGTGTCACAAATAAGGTATACATATATGCTCGTCTGACGATAATTTAATGTATAGAACCTCTTAGCTTCAAGGGGCTCCGCCCCATGGATCCAACACCAATCCGTGACCTGCCAGTGTCACAAAAAAGGAAAGAAAGCACATCTGACGATAATTTAATGTAACAAGCCTCTGAGTTTATGGGGGCTCCGTCCCCTGGACCCAACATCAATTTGTGTCCTGCCAGTGTCACAAATAAAGTATAAAATATGCTCATCTAACGATAATTTAATGTATAAGGCTCTGAGCTTCCGGGGGCTCCGCCCCCAGTACACCCAATACCATTTCGTGACCTGCCAGTGTCACAAATAGATATAAAATATGCTCATCTTCCCGTTATTTATTGCCCAAAACCCCTTAGCTTCCGGGGCTTCCGCCCCCTGGACCCAACACCAATTTGTGTCCTGCCAGTGTCATTAATAGATTTAAAAAAATATGCTCATCTGACTGTTATTTATTGCCCAAAACCCCTGTGCTTCCAGGGGCTCCGCCCCCTGGAACCTACACCAATTTGTGACCTGCCAGTGTCACAAAAAAGGTAAGAAATAAGCACATCTGACGATAATTTAATGTATAAAGCAACTGAGCTTCTGGGGGCTACGCCCTCTGCATCCAACACCAATTTGTGACCTGCCAATGACACAAATAAAGTATAAAAATATACTCGTCTGACGATAATTTAATGTATAGAACCCCTTAGCTTCTTCGGGCTCCGCCCCCTGGACCCCACACCAATTCGTGACTTGCCAGTGTCACACATAGATAGCAAAAATATGCTCATCTAACGATAATTTAATGTATAAGGCTCTGAGCTTCCGGGGGCTCCGCCCCCAGTACACCTCACACCATTTCGTGACCTGCCAGTGTCACAAAAACCTCTTAGCTTCAAGGGGCTCCGCCCCATGGATCCAACACCAATCCGTGACCTGCCAGTGTCACAAAAAAGGAAAGAAAGCACATCTGACGATAATTTAATGTAACAAGCCTCTGAGTTTATGGGGGCTCCGTCCCCTGGACCCAACATCAATTTGTGTCCTGCCAGTGTCACAAATAAAGTATAAAATATGCACAACTGACGATACTTTAATGTATAAAACCCCTGAGTTTCTGGGGGCTCCGCCCCCTTGATCCAACACCAATTTGTGTCCTGCCAGTGTCAAAAATAGATATAAAATATGCTCATATTCCCGTTATTTATTGCCCAAAACCCCTTAGCTTCCGGGGGCTCCGCCCCCTGGACCCAACACCAATTTGTGTCCTGCCAGTGTCATAAATAGATTTAAAAAAATATGCTCATCTGACTGTTATTTATTGCCCAAAACCCCTGTGCTTCCAGGGGCTCCGCCCCCTGGAACCCACACCAATTCGTGACCAGCCAGTGTCACAAAAAAGATAAGAAATAAGCACATCTGACGATAATTTAATGTATAAAGCAACTGAGCTTCTGGGGGCTACGCCCTCTGCACCCCAACACCAATTTGTGACCTGCCAGTGACACAAATAAAGTATAAAAATATACTCGTCTGAGGATAATTTAACGTAAAGAACCCCTTAGCTTCTTCGGGCTCCGCCCCCTGGACCCCACACCAATTCGTGACTTGCCAGTGTCACACATAGATAGCAAAAATATGCTCATCTAACGATAATTTAATGTATAAGGCTCTGAGCTTCCGGGGGCTCCGCCCCCAGTACACCTCACACCATTTCGTGACCTGCCAGTGTCACAAAAAAGGTAAGAAATAAGCATATCTGACGATAATTTAATGTATAAAGCCTCTGAGCTTCTGGGGCTCCGCCCCCTGGACCCAACATCAATTTGTGTCCTGCCAGTGTCTCAAATAGATATTTAAAAAATGCTCATCTGACCGTTATTTATTGCCCAAAACCCCATAGCTTCCGGGGGCTCCGCCCCCTGGACCCAACATCAATTTGTGTCCTGCCAATGTCACAAATAACGTATAAAAATATGCTCAACTGACCGTTCTTTATTGCCCAAAACCCCTAAGCTTCCGGGGGCTCCGCCCCTTGGACCCAACACCAATTTGTGTCCTGCAAGTGTCACAAATAGATAAAAGAAATATGCTCATCTGACCGTTATTTATTGCCCAAAACCCCTGTGCTTCCGGGGGCTCCGCCCCTAGAACACCCCACACCAATTCGTGACCTGCCAGTGTCACAAAAAAGGTAAGAAATAAGCACATCTGACGATAATTTAATGTATAGAGCCTCTGAGCTTCTGGGGGCTCCGCCCCCTGGACCCAACATCAATTTGTGTCCTGCCAATGTCACAAATAACGTATAAAAATATGCTCATCTGACCGTTATTATTGCCCAAAACCCCTAAGCTTCCGGGGGCTCCGCCCCCTGGACCCAACACCAAATTGGGTCCTGGCAGTGTCACAAATACATAAAAGAAATATGCTCATATGACCGTTATTTATTGCCCAAAACCCCTGTGCTTCCGGGGGCTCCGCCCCCTGGACCCTAAACCAATTCGTGACTTGCCAGTGTCACAAATAGATATCAAAATATGCTCATCTAACGATAATTTAATGTATAAGGCTCTGAGCTTCCGTAGGCTCCGCCCCCAGTACACCCAACACCATTTCGTGACCTGCTAGTGTCACAAAAAAGGTAAGAAATAAGCACATCTGACGATAATTTAATGTATAAAGCCAGTGTCATGAATAACTTATACAAATATTATAATCTGACTGTTATTTATTGCCCAAAACCCCTAAGCTTCCGGGGACTCCGCCTTCTGGACCCAACACCAATTTGTGACCTGCCAGTGTCGCAAAAAAGGTTATAAATAAGCACATCTGACGATAATTTAATGTATAAAGCCTCTGAGCTTCTGGGGGCTCCGCCCCCTGGACCCAACATCAATTTGTGTCCTGCCAATGTCACAAATAACGTATAAAAATGAGCTCATCTGACCGTTATTTATTGCCCAAAACCCCTAAGCTTCCGGGGGCTCCGCCCCCTGGACCCAACACGAATTTGTGTCCTGCCAGTGTCACAAATAGATACAAAAAAGAATATGCTCATCTGACCGTTATTAATTGCACAAAACCTCTTACCTTCCGGGGGCTCCGCCCTCTGTCCAGCCCACACCAATTCGTGACCTGCCAGTTTCACAAACAAAGTATAAAATATACTCGTCTGACAATAATTTATTGTTTAGAACCCCTTAGCTTCTAGGGGCTCCGCCCCCTAGATCTAACACCAATATGTGTCCTGCCATTGTCACAAATAGATATAAAAATATGCTCATCTGACCGTTATTTATTGCCCAAAACCCCTTAGCTTCCGGGGGCTCCGCCCCCTGTACACCCCACACCGGAACGTGACTTGCCAGTGTCACAAATAAAGTATAAAATATGCACAACTGACGATACTTTAATGTATAAAACCCCTGAGTTTCTGGGGGCTCCGCCCCCTCTATCCAACACCAATTTGTGTCCTGCCAGTGTCAAAAATAGATATAAAATATGCTCATATTCCCGTTATTTATTGCCCAAAACCCCTTAGCTTCCGGGGGCTCCGCCCCCTGGACCCAACACCAATTTGTGTCCTGCCAGTGTCATGAATAGATTTAAAAAAATATGCTCATCTGACTGTTATTTATTGCCCAAAACCCCTGTGCTTCCAGGGGCTCCGCCCCCCTGGAACCCACACCAATTCGTGACCAGCCAGTGTCACAAAAAAGATAAGAAATAAGCACATCTGACGATAATTTAATGTATAAAGCAACTGAGCTTCTGGGGGCTACGCCCTCTGCACCCAACACCAATTTGTGACCTGCCAGTGAAACAAATAAAGTATAAAAATATACTCGTCTGAGGATAATTTAACGTAAATAACCCCTTAGCTTCTTCGGGCTCCGCCCCCTGGACCCCACACCAATTCGTGACTTGCCAGTGTCACACATAGATAGCAAAAATATGCTCATCTAACGATAATTTAATGTATAAGGCTCTGAGCTTCCGGGGGCTCCGCCCCCAGTACACCCTCACACCATTTCGTGACCTGCCAGTGTCACAAAAAAGGTAAGAAATAAGCATATCTGACGATAATTTAATGTATAAAGCCTCTGAGCTTCTGGGGCTCCGCCCCCTGGACCCAACATCAATTTGTGTCCTGCCAGTGTCTCAAATAGATATTTAAAAAATGCTCATCTGACCGTTATTTATTGCCCAAAACCCCATAGCTTCCGGGGGCTCCGCCCCCTGGACCCAACATCAATTTGTGTCCTGCCAATGTCACAAATAACGTATAAAAATATGCTCAACTGACCGTTCTTTATTGCCCAAAACCCCTAAGCTTCCGGGGGCTCCGCCCCTTGGACCCAACACCAATTTGTGTCCTGCAAGTGTCACAAATAGATAAAAGAAATATGCTCATCTGACCGTTATTTATTGCCCAAAACCCCTGTGCTTCCGGGGGCTCCGCCCCTGGAACACCCCACACCAATTCGTGACCTGCCAGTGTCACAAAAAAGGTTAGAAATAAGCACATCTGACGATAATTTAATGTATAGAGCCTCTGAGCTTCTGGGGGCTCCGCCCCCTGGACCCAACATCAATTTGTGTCCTGCTAATGTCACAAATAACGTATAAAAATATGCTCATCTGACCGTTATTTATTGCCCAAAACCCCTAAGCTTCCGGGGGCTCCGCCCCCTGGACCCAACACCAAATTGGGTCCTGGCAGTGTCACAAATACATAAAAGAAATATGCTCATATGACCGTTATTTATTGCCCAAAACCCCTGTGCTTCCGGGGGCTCCGCCCCCTGGACCCTAAACCAATTCGTGACTTGCCAGTGTCACAAATAGATATCAAAATATGCTCATCTAACGATAATTTAATGTATAAGGCTCTGAGCTTCCGTAGGCTCCGCCCCCAGTACACCCAACACTATTTCGTGACCTGCTAGTGTCACAAAAAGGTAAGAAATAAGCACATCTGACGATAATTTAATGTATAAAGCCAGTGTCATGAATAACTTATACAAATATTATAATCTGACTGTTATTTATTGCCCAAAACCCCTAAGCTTCCGGGGACTCCGCCTTCTGGACCCAACACCAATTTGTGACCTGCCAGTGTCGCAAAAAAGGTTATAAATAAGCACATCTGACGATAATTTAATGTATAAAGCCTCTGAGCTTCTGGGGGCTCCGCCCCCTGGACCCAACATCAATTTGTGTCCTGCCAATGTCACAAATAACGTATAAAAATGAGCTCATCTGACCGTTATTTATTGCCCAAAACCCCTAAGCTTCCGGGGGCTCCGCCCCCTGGACCCAACACGAATTTGTGTCCTGCCAGTGTCACAAATAGATACAAAAAAGAATATGCTCATCTGACCGTTATTAATTGCCCAAAACCTCTTACCTTCCGGGGGCTCCGCCCTCTGTCCAGCCCACACCAATTCGTGACCTGCCAGTTTCACAAACAAAGTATAAAATATACTCGTCTGACAATAATTTATTGTTTAGAACCCCTTAGCTTCTAGGGGCTCCGCCCCCTAGATCTAACACCAATATGTGTCCTGCCATTGTCACAAATAGATATAAAAATATGCTCATCTGACCGTTATTTATTGCCCAAAACCCCTTAGCTTCCGGGGGCTCCGCCCCCTGTACACCCCACACGCGAACGTGACTTGCCAGTGTCACAAATAAAGTATAAAAAATGCACAACTGACGATACTTTAATGTATAAAACCCCTGAGTTTCTGGGGGCTCCGCCCCCTTGATCCAACACCAATGTGTGTCCTGCCAGTGTCAAAAATAGATATAAAATATGCTCATATTCCCGTTATTTATTGCCCAAAACCCCTTAGCTTCCGGGGGCTCCGCCCCCTGGACCCAACACCAATTTGTGTCCTGCCAGTGTCATAAATAGATTTAAAAAAATATGCTCATCTGACTGTTATTTATTGCCCAAAACCCCTGTGCTTCCAGGGGCTCCGCCCCCTGGAACCCACACCAATTCGTGACCAGCCAGTGTCACAAAAAAGATAAGAAATAAGCACATCTGACGATAATTTAATGTATAAAGCAACTGAGCTTCTGGGGGCTACGCCCTCTGCACCCAACACCAATTTTTGACCTGCCAGTGACACAAATAAAGTATAAAAATATACTCGTCTGAGGATAATTTAACGTAAAGAACCCCTTAGCTTCTTCGGGCTCCGCCCCCTGGACCCCACACCAATTCGTGACTTGCCAGTGTCACACATAGATATCAAAATATGCTCATCTAACGATAATTTAATGTTTAAGGCTCTGAGCTTCCGGGGGCTCCGCCCCCAGTACACCCAACACCATTTCGTGACCTGCCAGTGTCACAAAAAAGGTAAAAAATAAGCACATCTGACGATAATTTAATGTATAAAGCCAGTGTCATGAATAACTTATACAAATATTATAATCTGACTGTTATTTATTGCCCAAAACCCCTAAGCTTCCGGGGACTCCGCCTTCTGGACCCAACACCAATTTGTGACCTGCCAGTGTCGCAAAAAAGGTTATAAATAAGCACATCTGACGATAATTTAATGTATAAAGCCTCTGAGCTTCTGGGGTTCCGCCCCCTGGACCCAACATCAATTTGTGTCCTGCCAATGTCACAAATAACGTATAAAAATGAGCTCATCTGACCGTTATTTATTGCCCAAAACCCCTAAGCTTCCGGGGGCTCCGCCCCCTGGACCCAACACGAATTTGTGTCCTGCCAGTGTCACAAATAGATACAAAAAAGAATATGCTCATCTGACCGTTATTAATTGCCCAAAACCCCTTACCTTCCGGGGGCTCCGCCCTCTGTCCAGCCCACACCAATTCGTGACCTGCCAGTTTTCACAAACAAAGTATAAAATATACTCGTCTGACAATAATTTATTGTTTAGAACCCCTTAGCTTCTAGGGGCTCCGCCCCCTAGATCCAACACCAATAATATGTGTCCTGCCATTGTCACAAATAGATATAAAAATATGCTCATCTGACCGTTATTTATTGCCCAAAACCCCTTAGCTTCCGGGGGCTCCGCCCCCTGTACACCCCACACCGGAACGTGACTTGCCAGTGTCACAAATAAAGTATAAAATATGCACATCTGACGATACTTTAATGTATAAAACCCCTGAGTTTCTGGGGGCTCCGCCCCCTTGATCCAACACCAATTTGTGTCCTGCCAGTGTCAAAAATAGATATAAAATATGCTCATATTCCCGTTATTTATTGCCCAAAACCCCTTAGCTTCCGGGGGCTCCGCCCCCTGGACCCAACACCAATTTGTGTCCTGCCAGTGTCATAAATAGATTTAAAAAAATATGCTCATCTGACTGTTATTTATTGCCCAAAACCCCTGTGCTTCCAGGGGCTCCGCCCCCTGGAACCCACACCAATTCGTGACCAGCCAGTGTCACAAAAAAGATAAGAAATAAGCACATCTGACGATAATTTAATGTATAAAGCAACTGAGCTTCTGGGGGCTACGCCCTCTGCACCCAACACCAATTTGTGACCTGCCAGTGAAACAAATAAAGTATAAAAATATACTCGTCTGACGATAATTTAACGTAAAGAACCCCTTAGCTTCTTCGGGCTCCGCCCCCTGGACCCCACACCAATTCGTGACTTGCCAGTGTCACACATAGATATCAAAATATGCTCATCTAACGATAATTTAATGTTTAAGGCTCTGAGCTTCCGGGGGCTTCGCCCCCAGTACACCCCACACCATTTCGTGACCTGCCAGTGTCACAAAAAAGGTAAGAAATAAGCACATCTGACGATAATTTAATGTATAAAGCTTCTGAGCTTCTGGGGGCTCCGCCCCCTGGACCCAACACAATTTGTGCCCTGCCAGTGTCACAAATAACGTATAAATATATTCTCATCTGACTGTTATTTATTGCCCAAAACCCCTAAGCTTCCGGAGGCTCCGCCTCCTGGACCCAACACCAATTTGTGATCTGCCAGTGTCGCAAAAAAGGTTATAAATAAGCACATCTGACGATAATTTAATGTATAAAGCCTCTGAGCTTCTGGGGGCTCCGCTCCCTGGACCCAATATCAATTTGTGTCCTGCCAGTGTCACAAAGAAGGTATACAAATATGCTCATCCGACCGTTATTTATTGCCCAAAAGCCTTTAGCTTCCGGGGGCTCCGCCCCCTGGACCCAACACCAATTTGTGTCCTGCCAGTGTCACAAATAGATTTTAAAAAAATATGCTCATCTGACCGTTATTTATTGCCCGAAACCCCTGTGCTTCCAGGGGCTCCGCCCCCTGGACCCCACACCAAAAGGTGACTTGCCAGTGTCACAAATAAAGTATAAAATATGCACATCTGACGATAATTTAATGTATAAAAACCCTGAGTTTCTGGGGGCTCCGGCCCTGCACCCAACATTTATTTGTGACCTGCCAGTGACACAAATAAAGTATAAAATATGCTAGTCTGACGATAATTTAATGTATAGAACCCCTAAGCTTCTTAGGGCTCCGGCCCCTGGATCCAACACCTATTTGTGTCCTCCCAGTGTCACAAATAAATATAAAATATCCTCATCTGACCGTTATTTATTGCCCAAAACCCCTTAGCTTCCTGGGGCTCCGCCCCCCGTACACCCCACACCAATTCGTGACCTGCCAGTGTCACAAAAAAGGTAAGAAATAAGCACATCTTAAGATAATATCATGTATAGAGTCTCTGAGCTTCTGGGGGCTCCGCCCCCTGGACCCAACATCAATTTTTGTTCTGCCAATGTCACAAATAACGTATAAAAATATGCTCATCTGACCGTTATTTATTGCCCAAAACCCCTAAGCTTCCGGGGGCTCCGCCCCCTGGACCCAACATCAATTTGTATCCTGCCTGTGTCACAAATAGATAAAAACTATATTGTCATCTGACCGTTATTTTTTGCCCAAAACCCCTGTGCTTCCGGGGGCTCCGCCCCCTGGACCAATTCGTGACTTGCCAGTGTCACAAATAAAGTATAAAATAAGCACATCTGACGATAATTTAATGTAATGAAGCGATCCACGGCGAGACGGCCCGGTGGCCAAAGCCGCCCCGCCTAGTACCGACTCAGAAAATGTTAAAGTATAACTTTAGTTCTTGAAGTGTAGAAAACGAAGATAAATCAAAGTCACTAAAACAAATTCATGATTGGAGTTGAAGATTTATTAAAATAAACGTAGAATTAATAAATCACGAAGTTCATGTTTTGGGGCTGGGCAACCCAATTGAAGCAAATTAGCAACTCATGTCGGTATCGTAACGGAAAAGAGGTCCCGCTCCAGAGACGCAACTCGGTTTTTATATCCCCCCGAACTGACACGCCTCGTCCTCCCAAAAATTGAGGCGTGTCACACAGACGCTTTGCGTAATATCAATCCACCCATAATTAGTTTCCGCATTAAAAGGTCCTATATTTCTTGGCGAATTTACCCCCACGGATATAAGGCGCTCCGGATGATCCGCATCTCTATTCCTCGCATACTTCTTTCACGCACCCACCTGGGTCTCTTACATTCTAATCTTTCAAACAAGAGATGCAAATCACCCGGAGACCCAACAACCCTGGAAATTAATTCAATGAATATAAAAAGGGATAAATGTTGCTATGTCCGTCCACACTATCGAGCCCACATGCTTCTGGCTATTAAACACCTGTAATCTTCACTTCCTCTCTCATACTATTTCGATAGTGTGAACAGACCCGGCAACAAGGAAAAACCCTTCCAATTGTAATAC